>JAQQRF010000018.1:0-600000 GCA_030523145.1 Trissolcus brochymenae
AAAAAAAAAAAAAAAAAACAAAACAAAAAGGATGACTGGAATATCAGGATATGCAAAGCATAGATTCAATGATTGGCATATAATCTTGTTCACAATGAAACAGACTAGCATCTACAATGAAAATTCGACGTCCTCTTTTATTCAGTCGCAGCATTTTTAGCATCGGTCTTACTCAACAGTATAATTTAGTCTCGCGGTGTGAAAAAAAGGTGCTTCGCGGTCGTTCGCTATCATTCTTTTTTTTTTATCTTGCAATCTTTTTTTCGCATTGCCCCCTCCCCTGGTCACTTATTTGTGACTGCGAAGGTCGTTTTGTATGGCGCACACGAAGGCGGGCAACTATGGCGGGTAACCTTGCTCGAAGGACAAGGGAGACAAGGGGTTTTATTAAAATACTGTCGAAACTCGAGACCAGACGTGAGTCTAAAAAAAAAAGGACAGACAAAGAGAGCAACTTGGACGGTAAGCAAATTTCGTGCGTTTTCCTTCTAACTCCTTTTTTTGATCTCTCGTTTCTTATTCGCGGAGTTCGTTCGCCTTTTTCTTTCCCTGTTCGTTTTTTTCTCCCGGACCTAGGGCAAGCGAGAGCGACTGCTACACTGCATGTAAGTTATTCTCGGAGGGAGGCTGTGCGGTCCGAAGGTTCGACGCCCCGACCTGGCCCAACTGGAAAAAACCGGTTTCTTCTTGAGCTCTTTCTTTTTTGTTGCATCCTTGCTTTTTACCACGGCCGGAGAACTCGCACGAGTCTCTCGCACTCTCCTTCTTCGTGCGTCTTTGTTCCGCGTAGCCGGTCAAGATGCTGTCACGTGGGCGACCCTGTATGATTATACGTGACCAGATTCACCTCGCGTGTCGCCGGCCGCTCTCCATCCTAATTCAACCGCTCTTCCTGGTGCTCCCGCGAGGCTCACGCGTGTAAGAGAGCCCCCGGACCGACCTGCCATTCTATATTTATAATTCTTCACTTCCTGTACTCAACCGCTAATATAGATCGCGCGACTTCACCAGGATTAACTCGAATCATTGTCGGCGTACACTCTCATCGCGCTTTCTTGCAACGAGATTTCCGCTCCTTACTTTTTTTTTGTCGATACATTTTTTGTTTGTTCATCTCTACTCTCGTCTTCTATTATCACCTAATTATATTAGAGTGAGTCAACCGCACTATCGATTCAATTTTACTGTTTGTTTGGATTCCGACTGTTCTTAGGTGTTTTTTCTTGTTTTTTATTTTTTTTTTATGGAGAAGAAAAGACCGTAACTAGATTATCGTTAAGTTTTATTTGAGTGCTAAAGTTTTTATAGGCTTTGTTAACAGTTTACAGTCAATCCCAAACCGATCGTCTTACACACTTTTCTGCGGACATTCTACGATAAAAAAAAGGAGTCAGAAGAAAAGTATGCAACGAGATTGTTATTATTGTTACTATCAAATTGAGTATCAGTATTAAAATTCGTCGACATCGCTAAACCTTGATCGTCAATTCCGATTCACTTTTTTTTTTTTCTTCAACATCCTTTAAGGTAACAAAGAACTGATAACATCGCTGCCTTATTGCTGAATTGTAATTTTCTTTTGCATACTTCCTTCTTTGTCTTCCCAGCACTGAATCTTGCCATCGTTAGAAAAGGACGACGAGCATTAATTTCGCAACATCGAACTTCGACTTTCGTCTCATTCCGTTTTTTCGGCTCGGACCTTGGCGACGCGGGATCTGACTTGTGGGAACGCGTGCGTATAATTATAATCGTCGCGGAATCGTCGCACTTCCGATGGGACAAAAGTTGATTCAAACGAAAAGCCCTCTTCTGTTTTCTAAACGGGCCATCAGGGAGTGGCGTAAAAAGGAAGTGGGTGTGAACACACGCGTAGCGATGCGTGAAGTCGGACACGTTGTAGCCATTTTGCGAGAGACTTGGAGAAACCATCTTTGATCTCTTCGAGACGGCTAAATCTGGGCCGATTCGAACAAGTCATGTTTATTTATCGTGCCCGTCAATCGGCCGCGCGCTCTTTTCGGCGGACTTTTCTTTGCCGTTGGCCTCGTGTGTTTTTCTCATGTGTTTTCTTTTTTTTTTCTTTTTTTTCGTTCGCTCTTCTCGGCTTTTTCGAGGTCGCGAGCCTCGCAGGCAGACAACCTTCGTACGATACTTTGGTTGCTCGCTCTACGCTGGCCTGAAAGATATACTTGCCCACCTCTTGTCTCTCACCTTGTAATTTCGCCTCTCTTTCTTTCGCGCGCGTTGTCTCTCGCTCTCGGCCGCAACCGAGCGATCATATTTTCATGCCTCATCGTGTACGTTCGCAAAAAAAAAATCACGTTACGCGTTATTATACATTTTAAACATTTTCCCACATAAATTGCCCGTGCTTAAAAACTCGGGTCATTTTGGTTTCTTTCATTCGTAAGATTTTAATTACACGAATTGTTTAAAGGCTTCTTTATCCTGTCTTTTTTATGAGGCCGGTGATGATGAAGAATTTGTCCAACTTTTTTCATCCACTTTCGGTATAAGGAAATGGAGGAAACAATTAACTGTTCTCCCGTGCTGAAAAACACATTTGTACGAGCCATTCAATCGTATACCGGTATACGTTTCTTCGACTCGGTTTCCTTCGACCCCGTAATCCTCAAAGGATACACGTGTTGCGAGACGCAAAAACGCCCGGTATTGTGAAGTGAAAAAAGAAATAAAAAATAAAAGCCCTGACACGGCAGGTCCCCGCGTGTTGTGCCAATAGTTCGGATGCAGCTTCGATTGTTCGACGTGCCGGAAAGCAGTGGAGGGTTCCGCACAATGCCGAAATCCACCCCGATGATTTCATTAGAGACCCTCGGAGCGAGACCAAAAAAATCGCCGGGCCCTGGAGGCGGGAGCACAAAAAACGGAACTGCCTAGCGAATTCGAATTGCTCTAGGCGCCGACCAATCGTGCGGCATATTTTCGCGCGGAATAAAAATAGAGCGTGAGGTGTGCGGCCTTTCAGACAAGCAATCCAGTCGGAATGACGTGTTTTTTGTTCGATCCAAGTCGAGCATTTGTAATTGAGTTGTAGAGGTTTTGAGTTAGTTAGTTCTGTAGTTATGGCCGATGTTTTCAAGAGGTTTTGTCTTATGTAATGGCTATGCGGAAATTATGGGACAATTATGGTATGCTTATTTCGCTGAGATATTAAATTTGCGTTCATTTTTTTTTACACGAACGTTTGCCAAACGGCAAAAAATTAACTCCTTTCTGATTTTATAATCTTTAAAGTTTTAATCGGTGCAACGTTTTTTGCAATTTTTTATTATTCAATAAATTTTGAAAAATTGAGTATTATTTAGTTCGGAATATCTATTCTCTAGAGTGTGTAATGTTCTAAATATAAATCTTATCTGCAGCTTTACTTTGTGAAGGACGTTGCATGTCCGATAAAATAAAATTCTTCGCGCTGAGAAAAAACATCTCCCAAGACGTAAGATTTGACGTAATTATCAATGAGATGCACTGAAAATGTAAATAAATGTGTTGTTTTTTTTTTTTTATTTCGACTCTCAATTACAAAATGCACGACTTATTTTTTATTCTGAGCTGATCAGTCTGGCATCTGATGAGACAAAAAATAAAACAAAAAAATTCGTTCAAAACAAGATAAATAAGAAAAATTTGATCAGCGCAGAATTAAAAATGATTATTTTGTATACGAAATATATTTCAAAGACGTTTCCGTGCTCGCTAAAGTTAATTTCTCTCGTGATCATAAAATCGAGAAAATACATGAAATGAGTTTGCGAGAGAGTGTGCATATTCAAAAAGCCGCGCAGAGTTCTGCTCGATATTTTTTACCCGTGAAAATGCATCGCGACGTGCACCGCGGAATTCTGCGCTCTCGAGTTGCTTGAACTATTCTCGCATGTACGATTACCCTGTACACGCATGTTAATACATATAAAAGCGCTCCTGATAAAAATTTTCAGCGAGTGACTCGAGGTCCGGTTGTAAATTAATAAATTCACTGTCTGAAACTCGTTGCATTTAACATTCAACTGAAAAAAGATCATTATGATGAAAATTAAATTCATTTTTATTGAAACAAATATGGAAATGAACATTTATTTCTTTTAAGATTAAACAAAAAAAAATTTTGATTGATTAATTTTAATAATAACCGGCAGGAATTTATAACAAGAATATAAACATAAATGATCAAAAAAATGTCAGATAAGTCAAACAGATCTGATCAATCAAATCATCGTTTCACCTTTGTCATTGATTCCGATCAGAAACCACGCGACGTTCAATTTCGCGATGAATAATGCGCATAATTAAATACGCGAATCGTTTTGCAGAATCGCGTAGGAAACGTTGTTTGTGGCCGGTTTTGACGTTGCGTTTTTCGGTTTCGCCACACAGCTGTAGTCGTCGCCCGATCGCATGCGATGATAAAAATTTTGGTCTCATTGGTACATCGATTACGAGCCATAATGTATACGGACTTAGCATAAATACAGTGTTTATAAAACCAAACATAATTTATTGCCATTCAATTATGATATTGATGAAATACCCCTCTTTTTCTTCCTTGCAAATCCGTTACGCGTTATTTGAGATTCTCATTATTTATTCATACGTACTTTTTAACGCACATCAATTAATTAGCGTTGCTTTTATTCGCGCTTTATCGCGTCGCGCCTAAACTGCGACTTTTGTCGTTTCAGCGAGTGCGATAAACCGCGAGGGAAAGGTCAGGACGCAACGTGATGTAATCGTTGATTCGAGATTAACATTGCGAACAAAAGAATATTATTTTTACATTTTCGTATAATTGGTATTAAAACGAACCAAACAATTATAATATTTAATGAATCAACAGAAAGCTCTCATTAAAACTTAAGATGGATTTATTTTGTATATTTTTTCGTTTTGTTTTTTTGGGAATAAAAATATTAGATCAAATTTTTGTAGCTTCTCAAGCTGGAGAAACGTTAAAAGCGTAGAAAGGCGAAAAAGCAATTTCAAGAAATCGCGCTGTGCGCGAAAATTCGATTAGCCCGGGGCAAGATGGGCTGCTGTTCCATTTGTTTCGTCATTTTATTTCACCCCGGCCTCCCCGCGAAACGTTTTCTATTGCGCGGCGTTTTAATTACACCGCTGCAACGCGATACTTTATTTCTGCGGTAATCCGATGTAGAGGGCATCCCGGAACCAACGACGAGACTGCTTCTAATTTTCATTTCTAAGTGATTACGCGATTTCGCGTTTTGTGTCGCCACTTTGCTTCACGTCGATCTCGTCAATTTTTTTTTCACACAATTTACTTGTCTCCCTTTAAAGCGTATAACATCTCAGCGATAAATATTTTTCGTATTTAAACCGTCCTCAATCTTGCAGGTCGTTTTTTATAAATCACTTTTTTCTCGCTCTATTTGAATATTGAAACCGCTTCACATTTTTAATTCCGCAATCTTTCATACGATGCAAACAGGCTTCATCGTGCGCTTAGCAAAGTACGAAGTCAGATTATGCGAGATTTATCGGGTACACGAAAAAGGGTTAAGAGAGATGAAAAGAGAGAGAGAGAGATCGAGCGAGAAACAGAGAAAGTGAGCTTCTGAAAATTGAAGCTATAGCTCTAAACGCGGATTAGATTTCAATTACTACGTCCGAAAATCTCGTTCAAAATATCGTTGTATTTATTCGCAATAAATATTGTAAAAACAATAAATTTAATTTTCAAAATAAAGAAAGAAAGAAAGAAAAGTTTTGTAAAAATCGACGATGTTTATTAGAAAATGCGTATAGAGAAAACGCTTAATTATGATCAGGAAGACAAAAATGTAGAAACAAAAAAGAAACAAATTAGTCAAATTAATTTATAAACAAGTGGGCGGTGCAGTATTGCGTACAAGAAGCGAAGATTCTTCCTTCATATTGCGATATAAAACGGATAATTTCGAGCGTCTCTATCGCTCAGGGCAATAAATCGATAGGTGAGATTGCTTTGGAGAGATCGTAAGAGATATTGCATGGAAGAAAGAGAGCCGGTTAATTCGAAGGAGATGAGAGAGTAAAGCGAGATTGCAGCGCTCGGCAGATGCCACCGTTTTTTTTTCCTCCGAGACATGTGCCCGGCGTGCGAAAGGGTTGGCGAAAAAGGAAAAAAAAAAATTATTCTGGACGTGAATTTCGTAAGGGGTGAATCTGATTAAAGGGGTCCCGGCAATCGCGCCGGCATTTTCGTCGTCGCAAGTATTTTTTTTTTTTTTTTTTGAGTTTTTCTCGGCAACCTCCTTAGCTCGCCGTTTTTCCCACGACGCTCTGCGTGTGAATTTCAATTGTTCGCTTTCGTAGTATCCAATTGCAACAATTTTATTTTCTGATCATTGAGAGGACGACGAGTTGAATATATATCTCGGCTGTGATGTATAAATGTTGAATGTTTACACTTTGCAAGGGTGATATTGGTCTGCCGATAGTGATAAGCTTTTGGATGTAGGCGAATCCCAGCCAAGCGATCCCAAGCTTTTGAGGAAAAACCCCAGCAGATGAGCTAATCTACTGCACATCGAGGAATACCTCTGATGACACGTCGTTGATTTATATTACAATGAGAGAGACAACTGTGGCGTGAATCCTCTGTAAGCGTCTTGGTCGGTTTACGGGAATGAAAGGGAAATGGGGTTTTGATGCAAGCGTAACCCACCACCATGTGTGCGCATACTCGAAAAAATTTTTTTCGTTAATCATTGATTAATTGATTGGCGAATTTGATTTTGTTGTTAAGTTATTAAAGAATGATAGTTACTCATTGCGCGTAGCAAAGATGGCCATCTCTCGCGTGTTATTCTGTATTCTCTGGCCGCGTGTATGGTATTGTAAATAAAATAGTGGACGTCGGATTCGGTACATACATGACTGACCTTCGACGTATGGGTCCGGAGGCTGGACTCCGTGGCGAATCCTTTGCCACAAATGTTGCAATGGAACGGCCGGTTTTTCGCCCTCTCCACCTGCGCATCGTGGTTCCGTAAATGCTGCTGGAGATTCGACAGCTGGATGAAAGCCCGCCCGCAATCGGGAAGGTGGCACTTATACGGCCGTTCACCTGCAAATTAGAACGTTTCGGTTATCACAAATGATTCATGAGGCCATTACACCCATTTGCATACAATAAGTAATTGTTCCAACGGCCAACAACATTTTCGGCAACCAGACAGCGATATACACCCCGACGATTAACTCTTTAACTTTACGTGCGATTTTACGCACCTCGATCAATTATTACTTTCTCAACCTTTGATTTTCTGGTCACCGAAGTATGAAGACCTTATTCATTCAATATTAAAAATAATCAATTCAGTTGTTTTTTGACAGGACACTTTTGTTTGTCCTGTCAAAAACGACAACACTAAACGAGTAAGCTGTGGAACTGTATGGATAAATGTGATGCTTGGAAGATTTTGAAATGAAATCATATCGAGTGTTCGTATAATCTGACATGACATTAAATTTGACCTAACGGTGATTATGCGCTTAGTTAATGAAGACTGAATCGGTACAATATGCGGGGCGCCAATAAATTGCGTTGTCAATTTCGGCGATGTCGAATGCCATTAGAGGTGCACGCCCCGGTATCAAAATTCGACGCTGCTCGTGTCAGCGAATGGCCCAATAAAGAGATCAACCGGTGTATATATCCGAGCCGGAGCAAACTTTGCACGAGGTTTTATTCGTTTTTCGCGCACTTAGCTGTGGGGACGCGTTTAAAATGGCCCGCGTGTTGGTGTAGGAGACGTAACTGGTGGATTGACACAACGATAATTAGCAGATAATTTTCTACCCCAATCGATTGATGCGTGATGCTTTTCCAAAACCATAAATTGTCATTCGGTTTGCGGTCGTTCGCTCTCTGTGGCAAAGACATTCACAGCGGAGATGTTCCTTTAAACTGATTATTATAACGTTGGATGCGCGAAGTCGCGTTGTAATTTCAACATCGTGGGTGATGTCATAAATAATATTTCATTTAACTTGTCATTAATATCATCGAGTTTTTAAAACAGCAGTCAACTTTTGCAATTGAAATTTCAACCCTTTAATTTATTAATTCTTTTTTTGTTTTTGTTTTTTTTTTGGCAGTATCATTCAATAAGTTAATTACATATTTTTTATGTATTTTTGACAAAAATTTCAAATCAGTTTTATCGCGTTTTTTATTTCAAGTTTTTTTTTTGATTAATCAATTGTTCAGATTAATTGAAACAAGGATAAACAAGTTTGTTTGACAGCTGAGTAGTTTATTCCGAAGCACTTCTCAAAGTAAATCGAAGCGAGAGGTTTTTCTCGTTGCGCAAGAGTCCACGTCTGTAATTTCTACAAGCGATTGGCTTGATACGACTTTTATTAATATCGGGCGCATTCTTCTCGACTCTTTTTGCCCGAGAGCGGTGTCGAGCTTCTCATCTTTTATTCAATCAAGTGATTCCAGTCGATTTAATAAAAATAACTCTCTCGCACCAATTTGTTCGCTTTTTTTTCTCGATCTGCTTCTTTAATCCCGAACAAGTGTTTTGTCTTCGACGGCGCGGTAATTTCGCTCGTGTTCCCTCACTTTTTTGCGCCTATAAGACGAATTACATTGACGAATCGTGTACAAACTTTGCAGCGCAATTTTTTTTTGTGGCAGGTTGCCCATTTTCCTCGCACCTAAATGGGTTAATGAATGAGCGTGTCTCAACTCGACTAATCGAATGAAACAAGTCGCAACCGGGAAATAGTCGCTAAAAATAAGCCATCGGTGAAAAGTTGCCATTAATGCAATCTTTTCGGCTTACCGGCTATTTTTAGCTGACACCTAAGCGCGCGGCTTGTTTTTTTTTTTTTTTTTTTTTCGTCGATAGCTTAATTTTTTTAATCGAATTGTCGGCTGATGCAATTTTTATCCGGCGACGAAAACGGGATGCGAGTCAAAATTGTGCGGTTTTATGGTAATTAAAACGCTGGGTACTCGAAGTGGAAAAAAAAGGTACAAAAATAGAGGATGTGAGTAATTTGATTTGCAATCTTCTGAATTTATTACTTCCTTATATATTATTTTTGAGTTTGAGTAAATCCATTTTTAGAATGCAAAATGATGGATTTGGAACATGCAAATCTGAAATACACAAATTCTAAAAGGATGATTACAATGTTGTAAAGCGGTAAAAATACACCGAAAAAAAAGAACGAATCGAAAATTTGCATGATAATGATAATTGAAGATGATGAATCAAAATGATGCATTTGTTGCATCAGGAATTGAAAGTAGTTTGAACATTTTCTTGTTGTTCAATATAATTTCTTGGATAATAATTTTCAGCTTTGTGAAATGATAGCTTTGAACTGAAACAGTTTTACTGTAGAGTTATAGCGAAAAAACTCTGTCCCCAAACTCGTCGTGAAATTTCCAATAAACCTGTTCCATCATAGGTATTAAATAAATATCAATATTGTAGAGCTCGTCTATACTGCAAACACGAACAACATTGAAACATTGACCGGAATCAGAATTAGGTTAACCGAATACAAACTCCCGGACAACCGAGAAAAAGAGAAAATAAGGTGAAAAATGTCAAATTGGCGTCAATGGCCCAGGTGCTTATAAGAATAATTTTGCGCCATCTATCTCGGTGCAATTAAGAGCGAATTATTATGCGAGTGTGCTACGGAACCGAGGGGCCGGAGTTTCTTATTGCCGCTGGCATTTAATTGCAGAGCTGAAAAACATTTATCGAGAACGTAGCATCGCTTACGTAGGCGTGTGTGTCCGTGCATCCGCGTGCAATTCACCCCGATCGCGAGCACCGGAAGCGCCGAACCACTCAAAGGGTTGCAATAATTTCCTACGCACAATATCCAGCAAATGGTTCTCTCTTCTTTCATGTCCACGCACGACAACTTTTGTTGTACTCTCTTCCACTCTTGTTTGCCCTCGTGACAACTGAGGAAGCAAACGCCACACGGCTCGCCTGTTTGCTAACCGGACCTTAATCGACGAATTTCATGCGAGCTTATTTTTGAATCAATTCAACAAACTATTTCAATTCAAAACAAAATTTATTTACAATAATGACAATAACAATATAAAAATTTGACTGACAATGAATGTAGAATAAAATATTGAAATATGTGAGTGAAAAAAGTTTTTTTAGAAAAGCTATAAAACGTCACAAAGAAATATCCCGAAGAAAAGTAATTTGGAAGTAATAACAATTCGTTTGTGCATGGCTGGTGATGTTAATCAATAAGACTCGTTAGCTCGGCTGTCAAGCATAAAGACCAGTGAAAGGTCGAGAAAAAAAAAGGGTTGCTCAATCCGGGAGTAATCTGCCGAAGCAGGAATTATGAATTCGAAGAATTTTTATTGCCCTCTCTCTGGTGTGCTATCTCCGTTTTCCATTCTTTCGAGCATTTTGCGAGCAGCCCGGGCGCGATTTTATCGAAACGTATATACAAAACGGTCGGGTCGTAAATCAAAGGAGGATGGCATCCATAAATAACGAAAACGCCGCGATATTTGTAGAACAACGGTACAGCAGTCTTCCGGGTAAATCAATCGGCGAATAAAACACACCGGGTGATCGTGTGTCGATTGATTGTCCGGCCTGTCATTGTAAAAAATTCTATGCCGAGGAGTGCGGGGGAGGTAAAGCTCGTCAAAAATGTGAAAATTTGCGACACATGTGCTCTGGAGGATTCGTGCGCGGGACACTCCCTCCACTATACACGTCCACGACAGAAAATTAATGTCCCCTGCAATCCATGTATAATGCATTCGCGTTTCGTTCGGCGAACAAATAAACGCATCACTGTAAAATTTACGCGGAGCCGTTTCTAGTCCAGTCCGCGGTCCCCTCTCTCCTCGGACCTCCTTGTTTTGCGTCCTTGTTCATCCTCCGGTCGGCCCAGTTCGACCGGGGGTGGCTCGGTACGCCCCTGCGTCCGCGCCACCTACCCTTCTCGTAACGCGACATGTCGTCATCGAAATTCCGCCTGAAAATCATTAAACTGTACACGCACTCACATGCACGTGCGATGTCATTTGCCTCCCTATTCCAATTCAGCCCTTCGACGCCATTGGCATTTCTCCGCGCCGTTCTCCCAATGATTTTCTCCACCTATGCATCATTGCAATTCGTTTTGTTTGTTTGTTTTTTTTTTTTTTTCGATCTCGCCCTTCTCTATTTTACCACTCTTTTTTTTACTGGCACACCCCCAGAGGGTCCGAGGCAAATTTGATTTACAACGCGAGATAAAGTTTCAAGAGCTTTCAGAGAGGGATGACTTTTTGGGCTACCGAGTGTGAGCTTCGAAATTAAATTTTCCACGAGACTCTGTGCGCCCGGACAAAAGTGCAACTGCTGAGTTTTTGGCCGAGTGCTGATGACAGTTGGCCATTTTTGTTGCACTTTGTCGGCCGCAACGAGAGTGGAAGTGAGGTTTCCACGGGAGGTTTTTGTCGCGATGCTTTGTTTTCGTCGCGCACTCTTTTTTTTTCTCGAATTTGTCCGGCTTTGGCGCGTATGTTTTTCGGTTATTTTTGAAATAAAAAAAAAGTGTAATCAATCTCGAAAGAACTTTCAATTGAAACATTACAATTTTAGCAGGTTGTCAGTTAATAAAATTTAAAAAAATGTCGAATCAACGTTTATCATTTTGAGTTTATAAATGCAATCGTAATATACAGCTGAAATGGGTTATATAAAAGCAAATAATAAATTTACCGAGGGCAGTATATTTGCTCATTTGGATTTGCATTTACAATTTGCATTGGACCTTGTTTTCGATAAATCGCTCCGTGTTCGTATACAGATGAGCCATGTATAAATGCAATTTCAAGTCATCGAAATATTCGATTGCACTTTTTGCTCATTTCCAATGACGCGTTAAAATTTCGTTCAAAAATTCCCTCTTTGTTATTTTTGCACTGATTGTAATTACAAAATTGCTGTTGCTTTTTTTAGAAATGCGAGCTTTGGATCGTAATAAAAAAAAGGAATGATTTTTTATATCTGGACAAACATGAAAAATGGTTTATTAAGAATAAATGAATGCATATATCAAAGGCACAATGCATTTCCGTCTCTGATTTTGGCCTCTCCTTTTGATATTTATTCATTTGGCTCCCCCGCGACAAAACGAAGCCCCGATAACTCATTTTATTTGTTTCCGGACAAGTTGAAGCGGCAAATAAATATCACGTGACCCGCGAAAATCAAGCCCCGAAATATAATTAGTTGAAAACCAATCAATGTTCGTGCGGGCATCCTTTAAAGCACGCGATGTAAAAATTTCACGCCCGCTCTTTCTCTTCGATGCAAATCGATGTTACACCCAAGCTCCATTAATATCAAATCGAGTAACAGGCCTGGGCATTAGAAATTGTTTCGAGCTCGCACTTTGACGGAGAATCAAAACTGAGCGTGTTAATGCTCGCATTACACGATTCTTACTCCACTTCTAAGCACTCTTTGTATCCCTTTCGTTTTACATGCCAAATCACACGTGTATTCGATTGTTCGAAACCCATTTTCATTCACTTGAAGATATCCAGTCGTGCATGAATTAAAAAAAAAGGGAAAAGGTACATTGAAATAAAAATTGGAATTAAAACTGAACATTTTTGGTTGTTTAATTTGAAATTACATCGAATCATTGGCAATGTATTGAACAAATTGAATCGATTATAAGTAAATGTCAAGTTCGAATTTATTGGCAAAACGATCTGGAGAAAATGATTTTGCAAGTGACTCTAAGTATAATCGGAGTTCATAAATTGCGTCGGGTAATCGGTTCTAGAAGGTACTTGTTATTATTTATACAAACGGAAGAGTGCAAATTATGAAATTTACAACGAGGAAATGTAATATACAAAAGTGTCTCTAGCTCGAGCGTTTACTTTCTCTAATGTTCGGCTTGTTTCTCCTGCGATCGCATATATATTTTTATATATATACCGCGAGCGTGTATTACATTGCCAAGGCGTTTCGAAATCTGCAACATGGCGTTAACTTGATCTCATCACCTACGGCTCCACTGTTAACATATTCAAATACGCATCAGCAAAAATGACGAATGCTTTTAAGTATATCGTTGCTTACTTAATAACCCGATATAGATGTTAAACCGCTGACTTGGGAACATACTCTGCATTCACTTATCCCTCGTCTTTTTCAATCTAAACTAGTTAATAAAAGATTTGAATTTAAAAATGATTGAAATTAATTGAAACAAAAAAAAAGAAATGAATATTTTTATTGTAAAAAATGGTTGTTTCAATGCGGAAGATGTGAAATGGATGCGTGATAATGAATCATCATTGAGATTCGCGGCCTGAGAACATAAATAACGTGAAAAGAAGCTGGGGCTAAAAGAGCGGAATATAAATAATTGAGTGAAATGGTGCGTTATTGCAGTAGTGAAATATGCACTTAGGCACACAGCGTTGCCGAATGATATAGTTTAGTGCAATGCGCTAGTGGACGTTACGAGGCATAGCATCCCTTTCCCGGCACTGCAGCGAAGCGTTTCACGCATGCATGGAAATCATTAAAATAAAATGGCCGATAACAAATGACTGTTGCAAAGAGGGGAACCCTCCGAGCTCGGCCATCTTGGTTCACGTGACCGTCATCCGGGTAACCACGGGCACGCCACGCCCCTTTAATGATTTCTACCCCCTGGCGAACGTACGTGCGAAATTTCCCCAGTGTGTGGGTGCATACATGGGGTACAGTCATCATCAGTAGTATCCCGAATTCTAACTTATGTACAGCCTCTTTCAGAGATTCCAGTTCGAGTCATGCTGGGCGTCATCTACGCACATTTCAGTCATTTTTTGGTATATTTTTCGTCTCATAAAAAAAAATGCAAAAATTTTGTTCACTTTTATGGAAAAACCTTTCTGCTATAAAAAAAATGACTTTTTTCCCGATATTCTCTCACCATTTAGTTCTGACAAAGGAGAAATATAAGAATTTTTTTTTTTGTATTTCATTGGATATTATAAATGAGTTTAGATGAAATTGTACAACAAATTTGAAATATTTGAGTTGGAAAATGATTAGAATTATGAAAATGATATTGGATATTGATTAGATTATCTTTGATTGGTGAAATGTTGAATTTTTAAAGTTATAATTGATTAGACTGATATTTTTTAGTCAAATCGATTACTTCATAAGAAGAAAAAAGAACCAAAATACATTCATTCAAAATTACTACTTCAAATTGCAAATGACATGTTACAAATAAAATTTGCATATTACACGAAATAGTAAACGTAATGAAATTGTACAGCCACTTAAATTGTTGCAAAATAATCAAGTATAATTCTAGTTAAATTAAGCGGCGGGGTATTGATTTATTCGAGTTGTTTTTCAAACTGCTCGGCTAAACTTTTATTTTCGATCATTCATTTCGGGACAATCTTAATATCAAGGACTCGTAAAAGAAACATTTCAGTAAATTTTATTTTAAATTCGGTATTGATATTTTCTAAGAATATACTGTACAGAAACAAGTATGTACATTATATTTTTAAAGTGAAAAAATGATTCTTCTATTTTAATTTTAATGACGACGGAAAACCGTCCCAACACGCCAGCAGTTTAAATTTACTTTTTATGATCTTTGTTCGATGAAAAGTTCAGGCAGCCAAAAAATTATTTTTGCCTCAATGCGAAAATCGTGAAATCGTAACAAGCGCGAAAAATCTATTTTCTCATACGAAGTCAGGGCGCATAAAAAAGAAGCAATATTTGTTTCCTAAAACAAATGTCGAGACGTTGCACAATGTGTGCATAAAATGCTCGTATTTTTGGCATGCAGTCAAACGTAGAACTGAATAAAAAAAGAAGAAAAAAAAGACCAACAAGCGGAAGAAACGCAAAAAAATGATCGACGAAAAAAAAATTATCACACAATAAAAGAATCGTTATCGGCGATACATCGGGGCAGGCGTGATCGCGATCAACCGATTCGTCCATGACGAATGCCGAAATATGCATCGCATTATCTTAAACTGTTCGCAGTTAATTAAAAAGTGCCGGAGGAGCCGAATTCTCGGGCGCTTCCGGTCGCAACGAAAAACAAAAGAATGATCGGTGCGCGTGTGTGGGAGGAACACCATTCAGGCATATGGCGTTAACCTCTTGTTTCACCTGCTTCTCTCAAAGTCTATTTTTTTTTTCGCTACTTAACCCCTACTTCCTGATATGTTTTTTTTTTCACATTTTTTTATTAAACGCGACCCAAAACGGCCACTGACCCCGAGGCTATCAACCCTTTCCTATACATTTCCTTCCGATTTAATGCACCGAGAAAGGGCGATGAACTATTTTTTTTTTCGAAATCATTTTTAATTGCTTGATAAAATTACTTCCTTCCCCTCGACTATCTCGTTAAGACAAAATTATAAATAAATTAACCATTAGTTAAATTTTTGTAAATTATTTAGTTGTTGATTTTAAACGTTTTTTGTAAGTTAAAGTTGTCATTTGTCAATTTCAGCACATCGTAAATCTTGTACGTCCAATGTTGTGACTTTTTGTTATCGGCAAGTATCGATGGTAACTTTTTGCTCGAGCAAGACTTGTCGTTTCCTTACAAGTGCCGATGTCTCACTTTGTTGGACGTGTACTCGAGCGGTCGTAAACTTGACTCGACGTATAATTTAGCTCGGCGGAATAGCGCGAATAAATGTTTGATTCTAATTCTAACGCATAGACGATTGCTGGTCATTGATTACTGAAATCAAATGATGCGCGCACGTTCTATTAAAGGGCACGATTTTCGAGATTGCCACGGCCGTTTGTTAGGCCGTTAGCGTATTGATGATTTTAATTATCTGCGCTGGCAAATTATTTATGAGATTTGCATTCGTCTGAGTGTTTCGAATACCAGATCAAAATTAGGAATTTTGATTGGTTATTGTTAATTTTCGATTATATTCCAGAAATTTAATCCACGAGGCTTTTCATTTTATTCATCCGGAAATATTTCGTTAATCAAAATTTCACTTACATCTATTTCTTTTTGTCGGATAAATCTTTGTTTTGTAGAAAATGTGTTGACTGAGAATTCGAATTTTGTGCAATGAACATTTTATGAAAGAATTTAAAACTGAAGCTAACAAGTTGAGTCGTTGGGAGGGAAGAAAAAACTCGTAGCAACAACAGTTTATAATCTCATAAAGGCTAACTCAGCTTGCAGAGCGATTTTTGTCGCCGTGAGTCGGCGCAATTTATTCCCAATGCTTGATGAGTGCCATTGTAATTCCTCGCTTTGTTCTCGACCACTTTCTTTAAATCATCTTCCACCATTCTACCGTCGTAAAACGTAGGAAGGTTGAAAAAAAGGAGGTTGCATGTACAAAAAATAATGTTACAGCAAATTTTTGATAATGTGAAAAAAAAAACAAACAAATCAGGTGAGGATTCGTTCATTTGAAATAAAAGTCGCGTCTTATATATGGTCTTGGAAAATGCCACCAGACTCGAGTCATTAGGCAGTCACGGAGTGGCGTTCGAGAAGCGAAAGGGGTAAAAATTAATGTCTCAGAATGAATGTTCTTTCACTGCCGAAGTTAAAAGTCGGGGCGACGCAATTTTACGATTTTTCTTCCACCAGAATAATGACTTGTACGATTTGCAAATTTATGTTATCAATCCGTGTCTTTGTGGGATTTTTTTTTTTGAGTTTATATCTCAAGTATGAAAATACTTGTTAATAAATATAAATAAAAATGACAGAATTTAATAATTTGTTTATGCAAACAAATTTCGAATTAACAGAATTTAATTTAAACTTCATTGACTTAATTTCCACGAGCAAAAATCATTTGCAATGATGACATGGAAATCGAACATAATGAATTTGAAAATGACGTATAATTACGTGATTGTGACATTACTTAGCGCCAGCAGACTTTGCGTGCAGCAAAATCATGTAATCGCGTATCGTTTAATGAAATTCCAATTAAATCAATAACACTGATTTGCGACGAGTTTTTCAGCGATGGCCGAGAGACGCTAAGTGACATGATGATCCGCGAACGAAAATCAAGTCTCGCGCGACCGGAGCAATTACCTACGATAGCCAATTGCGACGTTGCGACTTCTTGCTCCCGTAAGACTAGTTTTCAGCGCCGGTTAATAATAACAAATTGCAGGATCGCGCGTTTCAATATGTGTTATGTATCACCGACATTTCCTCTCTGCCGTTATAAAATGTGAGCAGCGAGAAAACGCGCAGATGATACCGCCACAATATACACTGGCGACATGCGATTGTGGTCTGTCGACGTGAGAATTCTCGCGACCGTCCCACACCTCTTCTTAACATTAATTACAAATCAATCAACTTGTTTTCTCTTGATACAAAAAGTTGAGGGAATTCAATAGAAACAAAAACGTTTGCGGTCTTTTCTACAACAATAAAAAATAAAGAACTGCAATTTTTTTTTTTTTTTTAATACAAACACTTGTCTCGAGGGCAAACATTCTTTTTTGTTTCAGTTTTGAGAAAACGATAAAAATAAAAAGGAAATAAAATATAATAATATTTTTTTTTAATGTCGACCACTCGTCGGACGTTTGCGATCCCCGTCCAGAAAATGAAATCCTGTTTTGTGATAGCAGAGGGGTGGGGTATAGCAGTTAACCCAAATAACATCCGGCTGGCAACGAGTTAGACTTTTCTAATGACGCGGATAGCTTTACGCAGCAGCCGCGATTGCGACAGTTACCGCGATGAACAGTTAGGGCAGACACGCTGCCCGTTAAGTTGGTCCTGCGGGAGGTTAATGCAGCGCCCCCGTTTATCAATCGCGTTCCGAGTGAGCGGTCGCTAAAAATATCGCGCGTCCAGGGCGAGATGTAGCTATGCAATCTCGGCGTAAATGCTCCTCTCGCATTCTCTCTCTCTCTCTCTCTCTCTCGTTCTCTCTTTCTCTATCTCAAAGTGCAAAATTATTAACATAATGCCTAAGATCGGGAGATTGCAAACGATATGCCACGATAATTACAGTGCGTTTTCGCTTTAAGAGACACGCGATGAGTTGGCGTTCGCATGAAAATTATCGACTCGAGCATCATTTCCTATAGCCGGCTTAATAGCGCCGTTAAGACTTTACACACTCTGGCCCACATTCGTTCAGCACGCACCGCGCGTTCGGCATCCGAATTTCTGCAGGGCCTTTTCAATGTTTGCCTATACAATTCAAGAATGTTAAATATGTAATTGTGTAATGACCGGTTATGGATTCTCGGGAGACTTTTTTTTTCCGCCTCTTCCGAGAGAATTGGATCGAAAGTAAGTGATGATGCTGGGTATTATGGCGCTTTGTGGTTACATTTTAAACCTCTCCAGCATTCTTTTGTAGCTTTTACAATTAAAGTAATAAGATATTTTATTAAGATCAACATTTATGGCAATTATTTTGGAATTAAGGAAATTACAATGTTTTGAAAGAGTGAGAGAGGGAGGAGGTAAAAAAACTTTCATAAGCTTGTTTGTGGCTGTAAAAGAATGAAATTAACGGACAGATAAAACGGAAAAGAATGGTTTGGTTGAATTTTTTTTTTTTTTTTGTAATTTTCATTTAAAAAGTGTAATCAAGTTTTTGCCATTGAATTTATACGATTATTAAATCATGATTAAGTAGAACACTGCTGCATGACTCCAATGACAAATTTATTAATTTATGATCAGAGCTGTGCGAGATGGCTATGGCAAATCGAACGGTATATATAATAATTCGGTGCAAATTGTGAAATATGGAGCCTAGTCGTGGAGAGTACATTGGTTGGGCAAACCGTATGGCTGACATACTCCCACACACACACACACACCGAGACCGGCGTCGTATATAGAAAGTCATCAGATGCAAATCTATACTTTATTTTATGTGCAAGACTTGATAAAAGCTGCGCGCAAATCTGAAAGTAGCGAAAAGGAAAATAAAACGAAATCAACAAAAAACAGAGACCCCATCAAACGCCAATTACTGTATCTCACGTTCAGCTCGGCACTTAATAAAGAAACGCAGTGAAATGCACTGACCATAATTTAGTCGTCAGATTTGGTCGTTGAAAAATTGTACTCTTGATAACGATAAAGCTACGAGTTATTTTATGTCAACTTTGAATGATAAAAAAACGGTGCTGTCCTTTTGGAAGCATTTTTTTTTTTTTTTTTCGTTCGAGAAATTAGTCCGCCAGCAATTATAACGGGTATTTTATCAAACGCTTGTGAATCCATTTGAAATGCGAGTTTTGTATCGATAATATTGTATTAGATATACCGAACACTTAACCTACTGACCAGTTATATCTCGAGGAGAAGAACGCGCTAAACCTTGTCGAAGATCTCGCTCGTGATATTTCACTATATCGACGCAACATTATTCTTATTAGAACGTCGACGACGAGTAGAAATCAAACCAGATGACATTTTTTTTATTTTCCACGTTTAAACCAATTTTTTTGTCCAATCTTTTTTATTTTATTTTTTCTTCTTTTCGAATTTTTAATTGATTAAAAATCTTGAGAACAATTAATCGCATGCCGATGAAATAATCAGATGCACATTCATATGCATTATGATTTCTTTATCTGTGCACTACATTGATCAAAATGCGAGGATTTTGCAAGGACTAATGATCTAAATATACGTCTCGTGAATCTTCGTTGTTTTATAATTTGTAATGGGCAAAACGAGACGAATAAAAAGGTGTCCTCGGAGAAATAATGAATAAGCAAAGCAACGAACTTCGCCCTGCAATTCAGCCGAAAGGGTTGAAAAGTAAGTCAGTGATGCTCGCTACGTCTTTTGGGGGGCCACCCTAGAGATTCCTTCGTCGGCTGTTTGCAAACGTCGTTAAAAAAAATAAGATCCTCATCAAACGAGCGTTAAAGCACTTTGCGTTTGTCGGATTAGTTTTTATTGTCTGGTAATCATCGGATGCAAATCGACACTGAGAAAACATTTCTTTTATCGAAATGACAATAAAAAAAATTCGTTGTCCTCGTTATAATTCGCTTGTAGAAAAAAGACATTTAATTAAAACAAGTAAAAAATAGTATTGTATTAAAAACAGGATTTTTTTATTTTTGTATTTTTTAACATTTTTTTCCAGTTTTAATAATGCAATGCAATAAAAATTATTGTCATCTTGAAGAGAGCTTCAAGTCAGCATTCGTTCGTTTTGCTTGATGCACGGTCGAACTAAATTCTGTATCAAGAACGCTTGATAAGATAAGTTGGAAAAAAAGTGTGCATTCTCATGGCAACAATCTGAGGACGTTGATTTGCAGTACAATCGATGGAAAACGTGAGCGGCGTCCGAGGTGAAATCTTGATGGATTCTCATGCGGCGATTAAAAAATTGCTTAATAAACTTGAATATGGAAATTAAAATAATAGTAACAATAATAATAACAATAATGACAGAAGTGTTCAACATCGGTTTTCATTGTTGGGTATCGATTCAGTTATAGAAGTCCTATTCTCAAACAAGTTTCATGTACTTGAGTTCATTATTAACGATACTGCGAAAACTTCTCACATGTCACAATTATCGAATTTAATTAAAATGTTGAATTGTTGCAACTTGATTGCAACGATGATCGAATAATAATTTTTTCATGAAATATTATTTTTTATTTCGATATGTAAATTATAGCTTAGAATTAAATAACAAACTTGTAAAATATATTCTTCCGTTTAGTTTTGAATATTATAACATTTACATTAATAAACATCATCCTCAATTGACGAATGTACCGTAATCGTTTTTTGATGAAGGAACAACGGGAAATAACGTGTTATTAAATAGAGTTCAAATGTGTGTCGACCCTTGACCCTCGTTTAATCTTTTTGTGCGAATACAAAGGTGGAAATTAAAAGAAAGAGGAAGAAGGCTGTGCGTGAGTGAAAACAAAAAAAGAAAAAAAAAAGGAGGATGAAACAAATGACGCCACAAACCGAAGTTAACCAACGTACGTCATTTGTAATATCTCACCGGAGTGAGTCACTTCCTACCTCGGCATCGATCGCCATCTTTGTCATAATAATCGGTTCCCCATTTTCACGTCTGGACCAGAAAAGGGTTGCGTAACGCAAAGAAAAAGTAGCGCGTCAAAAGCGAGACGCATTGTCGGCGAAGGGCTTGATCAGGAAAAAAAAAACTTTGCGGTACAAAATAGGAGAAACATGTAGGCGTATCACCGTCCACTACAATCGGTTCCATTCAAATTAACCCTCATGTAAAAAATATACACGAAGGGGTGATCCTAAATTAAAACGGGCCGCGCTTGATTACTTATGCATATGCGCTGTGAGTCGATCATTATTTTTATAATGCGTAACGATTTTTTGTCTTCATCTGACACTTTGTATTCGGTTTTAATGATGTAGTTCAACTTTTTATCCCTTTTTTTTATCCTCTCATATAAATGTTTATGTTTGGATTATAATTTATAGTTGAAAATGATTGTTCAAATTTTTAAGTAAAGAATTTAAGGAGATGAAATTTTAGCAGTTGATTGAACAACTTGATGAAAATAAAATCAAGAAAATTATAAATGTTTTATGTGCAATTTTGATTAAAAAATGTACCGAGATCAATGGGCCCGTGCGAAAACAGATCCGTGATATTTTTCCGCGTGAATGCGCGTAAGCGAAAAAGCCCGTAGCTTTGATCGTTCGCGAAATCATTTTGATAACGTTGTTTCAGGGCTGTCAGCCAAAAATCTGTCAGAGACACGTGCTGCATGAAAGTTTCACGGTGATGTTTCACGTGAATGATTTTCAATTAAAATTCAAAAAGTTGTCAAAGGTGAACATTTTTGTTCTCATCTTTTCATTTTTTAAAGAACATTTTTTTTAAATTAAATTAACACGAAGTGCGTTCAAATATTTATATTTAAAATGATTTCAACAATCAGTTAATAATTCAAGTTTTAATGGTTTATTACACATTAATTCAGTTAATACGATTTGACGTTTAATTTCGAGTTTTTACGTATCATTTGTCTGATTTGTTCACTCGCAGTATTTCGACAGGTTCGCATGTTTTATTTAATTATCGATCAGATATTGTATATGTTTCTGGATAAATATTTTATAATAACTCCAATATTTGGCTTTTCATTTATGGTGTTGACATTTTATAACGTTCTTAATTAACGTCTAGAGTGAGCATTCAGATCATCCTTTAATTGGAATTTGTTTGATGCGCAAAAAGGTAGATCCAAATTGAAATAAAGTCGTAATGCAATCAACGTAAATTCAATTTCGAACAATACTGCATGTACACGTTCATATATCACTATGCGCAATTATTTTAGAATGATAAAAAAAAGGCGCACAATTTTTGATGTTTCGGGCAAATAAAATGTCATGTAAATTGTGATTCACGTGCGCAAACCAAATCGAATTTTACACAGCCAGCATAATTACTCGTCGCGAACACTGAATTTAATATTGAATTGTATTCTGAGTAAAGGACGGACATAATCAATTCTACGATCTAAATACTTAATTTACAATTCACATAGTAAATTTTACAGTCCTATTTTATCGGAGCACTAAATTTTCGTCCAACAAAGCAACGAAAACCAAAATGACCATACAATCAACGAAACAAGCAATAATCATTAATCTATCACTAATCATTATATCATTAGAGGGTCGAATATCTATGAAATCCATGAATTTATAGAGTGTACCTGGAAGAAATAAAACGCTTTTTCTTTTCTGCTGAAAACTGTTTCTTCATAGTCATTCGACCGTCTTAGAAAAAAAAAGCACAAATAAAAGGGGGAATAGTGTGTCAAGTAGGTTTGCATCACGTTACAAACGAAAATTAAAAAAAATTTCGCACTAAGACGCGATGATCCTCGTATTTGTTTTATTGGTAGCTTGCGCGGGTCCGGATAAAAATGTCAGCCGCTCGGTTCCCACTTTGTTTAATCTTTAATTCTACGCCATTTGCGATAAAAGGCAGAAAACGTAGCAAAGTCGTCGGCGAGCAGCTTCACTCGCTAGTTAGCATTTTGCTTTGATTTTTCTCGAGTCGAGTGTTCCCGGGTGTGCATGAATTCTTTACTGGCTGAAATTAACGAATTAAGAGAGCGCAGCCTGGTCGTGAAAAGGCTCGTATAGCGGTCGTCGCCGGGTTAAAGTGCGACAGGAAACGCCGCGCTGGATTGATACCGGAAATATAACAGCAATCTTGTTCCACAGCTTAATCAGCCAGTTAAAAACGTTCAGCGCATTTATATTAATTAAAAAGAATAATTCGTTTCAAAGCGTTGCACTCATATTTTTCCGCGAAATTATAATATTCACAAACGAACTTTTGTTCACGTTTTTCGGTATCGCATCAATTACAACATTTCTTCTCTCAAAAGTGAAACAATCTCAACGTTTCATGAATTTTGTTTTGATGGGAACAAAAAAGAAGGTCTGGTCTTGAATATTGAAATAATTAAAGTTAATAATCAATAGAAATCAAAAGAAGGTAATTGACATTGCAATTGGATTGGGAAACTTGAAAAAAACAAATTTGAAGAACACGAGCCATTCATTTCTATGTAAATTTTAATGATAACGTGACGTTGAGCAGAGTAACATGTCTCTTTTTCCGATACCGGGATCAAAGTTAATTTTTATTCATGCGTCGGCGAAACGACAATTTTTCTCTGCATTAAGTGGGCTCTAAAATTGTCCGGTCAATTTCGCCGCGGAAACGTGACGCTTTTTTCAAGTGGTGTCTCGCGCGCCCAACGATGGGGTTAAATAACGACTCGATTGCCGGGTCAAGGGTAGTCGGCGGGATTGAGCCATTTTTTTAATACGCCAGAATTCAACTCGTTTATCGGTTTGCTTTCTTTTCCCCCTTTTATATACGCTTGTTCGAAACAAAAAGAAACAAAACAGCAAGCAGCTTCTTTGAATCTGAAATAAAAATGGTTGTTTTCTAATAAAATCAAACGACAAATGAAAATTTGCGAAATCAATGAAAAAAAAATCTCAAATCAACATTTTTACTCAACGACTTGTTTTTTGTTATATGTTTCATTTAGATTTTCCACGATAAGATAGTTCATAATGATTTGATCTTTTTTTCTTTGCATCAACTGCTAACTCGCAAATCAATCGTAAGTTTGAAAATGCAACGTAGACTTTTTTTTCTTTACTGCAGTACATCTTTTTTTTATCATAGAGAAAACAGAGAAACGCTCTTGTGCGAACAACGAGGTACCAGACTTTGTTCCCTGTTCTTTTTCTCGTATTCATGTTATATACCCGTTTAGAATTCATTATTCACCGTCATTTTTTTCAACGAACTTTAAACTTTTGCAATTTGTCATCAGCTGATCTTAACGTAGAAGAACTAAACAAACAAATGACTGATTGCAGAGCACTTACCTATTTTCCTATGTACTTTTAATTCTGTGAAAGAAAAAGGAAGCAACATTAATGGTCGCCGAGCGTTTCTCTGTTTTATTTCTAAGGTATCTAGTTTGGTTGTGATTTGCAACAGGCAAAGGTGACTTATGGCGATGAATGATTCGGGTCTACGTGTTAATTGTCAGTCAATTGAAATTGAAATTAACAAAAAGTGGATCGATAAGATAACGACGTCGCTTCCGATCGAAATCCTATTCCAAACGCTTAATCTGATTCAGCCGCGAGTTTGCCTCTATCATGTTCGATTAGATACAGTCCACGATCCGACTTAGTTCCTCGCTTCGAGCTAATTAACCCGATTCTTCTTCTTTTTTCGTTTCAGCGCACGGCTAAGGTCAAGTTCAATCTTTGCTCTCATCTTGTTTTCAAACTTGGATCTCGAAAATGATCCAACATTTATAACAAATGAACAAAAAAAGAACACAAAACATCCGGTTCGACGTACTAAAGAGTCCATGGTCAAAGACTGATATCAACTTAGCGAGGGATGACAATTGAAAGTTAACAAGTGTGTGTCAAATGTTGACAGATTGACTGACTGATGATACTCAAAATGGATAGCAAAATTGAATAATCGGTCACGTGATCGAAAGAGTGAGAGATCCGCGGCGTTTACCGTTCAGTAACATTGTAACGCGCGGAGGGCCCCGCTGACAATCAACGAAAGCTCGTCGGGGTGCCAAGTCCGTATTGGGTGTGCGCGTTCACGCATACATACGAAAAGCGATTAAACCGTGGTGACGGCGTGGTCCGCTCTATCATTAGATTTTGGCCTGTAAATTGAATATTGCGTTCGAAGGGATAATCTTTGGTAGCCCCTGGCTCGGCGCATAACTCGACTACGGGTGCAGATTGCGCGCGGCGTATACATATATCTACATACACACATGCGAGAGAGGCGATTCCACACGCGCGTGCATGTGTTGCGTGGTCGCGCGCGCGGTGCCATTATTGAGCGCTCGGCCGGACGAAAAATACGCGCGCTTTTTCGCGCGCTCGCACCACAACGGCGGTGGGGAACGCTCAAAGCCCATTGGCCCAGCTGCTTTAATCTGCCCCGGGGTGTGACTACGCTGCGCTACCCCAACGTGTTACCTATTTATCTAGCCTCTATTGACCAGCTATCGATATCACCTACGCACTACCAACTGCTCTGATTTTCGTTCCTACCGATTACAAAAGCCTTTTTTTTCTTGCCGAGCTTTTCTCTTGTTTACCTTGTTTTTTTTATTTTCGACCCTGTTTGTCGGATCCGTTTCTGTTTGCTCATTTTGTTTGCTCTTGTTTCAGGAATTTCAGAGTGAAAGGGGTGTGGTAGTAGATCTTGTACAACACAAATATGTTCATTATGCTGAGCTTTTGATGTTAATGTTAAGCTTTAGAGAGGAAAAAAAGGTTTTAAACACAAATGGAAGATGTTTGTCTTTTTTTTTTTTCTTTTGGTGAATGCAATAATGTAAATCAAATTGTTATCAAGTTTGTTATTCAGATTATTATGATCAAAATTGATTCGCAAATGAATTTGTTTAAAATTTGTGCATTGCGTCAGTCGGTGTAGAACACAAAGCTGTGTGGTGAATATTCAACGAGCAGGTATTGCTTATAACCTACGTTGGTTACAACTAATCTAATATGTGCAAGCTTATAAGTTTAATCTGTGAACACGGAAAGCATCAACACAATGCAATTATTAACAAATCTGAAATGCATCTTTTTTTGTCGCTGTAAACAGATTTTCGTTAACTTTCTAAAGTACTCTATCTATATGTTATGGATAAGTTGTTCACAAAAGAAGTCAAACCGTACTTTAAACACAGACCAGTATACTTTAGGTTGAGTGTCAAGTTTTTATTTTATTTATACTTCTAGTTCTAAAATGAAGTAACAACTTTTCGATCACGGGTTATCAGACTAGCTGTCGAAATAGTATCATTGTATTCCCGTGTGCACTATCGCGCCGTCCATCTTCCGTATCGGCGTTTCTCTTCCCCCCCCCTCTCTCTCTCTCTTTCTCTCTCTCTCTCGCTCTCGCTCACACAAATTCCATTTAATGAATTATATACAGTGTCGCATAAACATTACATATAATAAACATATATAGTTGTCAGGTGGCAATGGCTCGGCTCGATGGCACTAAATTTCGCGATTTTCGATGCCGGTTAAACGACCCGGGGGAGCGCGCGTTTCGTTTCGCATGTATTGGCGCGCGGGTTCCTCCCTCTTGCTCTGCCGTAAACAAACTCGAACCCCCGAAATCGCCTAGCGCCCGTTTGTCATGTTTGACCATGCGAGTCTTCGGACTCGCTTAATGAATTGTCTCATGAATATGCGAGCGCGACACACGCTATCGTTTTCCACACACCGCACGTTTTATTGTGCCGCAAAAATTGCACTCGACTGGCAATTCGACTTCATACAAAACTCAACGCCGCGATCGTATCGCTAGATGCCTTGGGAAACACGACTTATTGCTGTCATGCTAATTTCTTTTGTGCTTTGCGTCTAAATACTTTTGTGTAGCTTTCCCAAGATGTGGGAGTAACGAAAAAAAAAAAAAAAAAAAAAAAAAAAAATAACAAAACACAGCACAAGAGAGTTTTCCCTTTTTCCTTACTTTTCCTCCTTGTTTCGAGATCGAGATCATGAAAAATAATTGCTTTTTATTTTGCCGGTTTTATTCTTTCTGTGAAT
The DNA here is from genome assembly GCA_030523145.1 of Trissolcus brochymenae. NCBI lineage: Eukaryota > Metazoa > Arthropoda > Insecta > Hymenoptera > Scelionidae > Trissolcus > Trissolcus brochymenae. The sequence goes on from JAQQRF010000018.1 coordinate 27,196, forward strand.
ATTTTAATTGTTGCAATTTTACTTTGGTAAATTGTACGATAATTTGGGGCTCCCAGTCGTTATTATTTATGTGAGCATAAATTAACAATAAAATCGGGATTAACAATTGCAACGAGCTTTAATGCATATTCATATTCATATATCAGCTGTGTAAAGTATGTATGCGTTTACAATCGAACTCGTGCAATCTTAACGAGGTTCGCGCATGTATTTGTATATTTTGTTGTCGGGAATTGCTGGCCGGTTCTGTTCAGATAGCTACGTAGGGTGGTTATTAATGTAAAGGGTAGTTCGGCGGTACTTATTTGAACGCAGTCCGAATCAATGCAAAATTCACCCTTCTTTTATCGCGGACCCCTCGAGAGGAAGATGCGCGTTCGACAGTCTTTGAAAAAAAAAAAAAGTATTAGAATGAATATAAAATCGGGCCATGGTCAAACTCTGTTCCAACTTCAAAACAATAGCAAAACGAACACAAAATGACTGTAAATAATTTATTGTTAATTTGTATAATTTATTATTATTACTATTCTTGTGTAATTGAAATGTTAAAACCTTTTTTTGTGATGGGGGCAGAAGAAAAAAAATCTGAAAGCACGCGATAACCACCGGCTGATTATTTCGAATCGTTTACGTTAACTGAGAGGATTCTTTTAAGCCCGTTTTCTTTTGACTTTTATTTTTCAGGGGTCGGGATAAATTTTCATCGGAGGAAATGAGCTTTCTGGAAGGGTCCAGTCGTACGTGGGACGATGAGAGCTGACCGTTCGCCGCGCGGCTAATACCTTCCGAGTGAGTACGCTCATCCCTTAATGAAATTCTTTCTCCCCGGATCACCGTGGCTTTTTCCCTTTCAGCGACGGGATACGGCGCGCATTTCGTTATCGTGACACGTGGTGTCTCTTCATCAAAAACGTCAGCGCCGATTCTGCCACTTGACGAATTCATTACTGTTTTCTTTGCGTCGAAATCAAAAAGCTTTTCGGCGTATTAATTGAATTTTCTTGGCCGACCCGAAATGTTTGTTGTTCAATAATTACGAACACTCTGACGATGATTGACCGCAATGTCGCGCGCAATTGAAACCCGCTACGCGGTCCCCTCGGATTAATTTTCTTGGACAGGCTGAAAATATTGCGTTGATGTTGTTGACATGGCGCGTCAATGATATATTTCGGTTGTCATCCGATGATTTTGTCCCAACGAGTTACTGTTTGGCGCGGATTAATGAGATAACGTGCGGGGTCGCGATCGATATAAAAAATACCACCGCTCTCGGGTTTTGTTACGAAGAGTTAATGTCAAGGCTCGGTTTATGCTGCAGGTGTGTGAGTGTGTGTGCGTCGAAATTACTGTGAAATGATGTAAAAGCAATTTCCAATTTCAAGTGCTTGCGCGCGGTAGAGAGAAATAATTTCGGTCTCCCATGCGGAGCGTGAGGAAACAAACGTTTAATTATTATAATGAAAATGTTGTGTTTCATCGCGAGCATATACATTTTTTTGCACCGAACGGTTGTATTAATAATTTAAAAACGATAATCAACATGATTGCATGAGGAAAAATATGAAACGCGAGTGCCAGTTTTTCCATATTGCATATCGGTAAAACTGTGTACTATTTCATTATGAATATTCAATTCCTGTATCATTACGGTAATAAGCTACCCGCGAAGACAATACAAGCTTTGCAAAACTTTTTGAACCCTCGCGCTGTTTTTCACGATTTATAATTAATTCAAATTGCACACCGTTTGCAGGCCGCGCGTGACCTCTGACCTCCTCAACTTTTTGCAGACATCTTTTTTTCTTCCTTCAATTATCATTTTGATCATTTTGACCTATAACCAATAAGTTTAATCCCAATTTCATATTGAATGATGTTTTTTTTTGTCGTAATTTTTGATTACCCCGCGGTGATTAATGACGTGTGAACTAATTCGAAACTTCTCCTCGACTATCTGAACATCAAAGGAGGAAAACAATCATACGTATACAGAGAGGAAATGACAATTTTGCTTTTTTTTCGGGGACTTACCCGTATGTAGCCTTGTGTGCTGTTGAACATGGCTGAGCTGCTTAAACCTCCTGTCGCAGTAACTGCACTTGTACGGCTTTTCGCCGGTGTGGACCCTGATGTGCTGCACGAGCTGATGATTACTTGAGAATGACTTCAAGCACTGCTGACACTGATGGGGCTTGACTTCGTTACCGGTGATCATGCCACCAGGCCCGACGCCGACACCTACGCCGAGTCCTGCCAATCCTCCGGCGACACCTCCTCCAGGTCTTCCTGTCAGCGCTCCGGCGCCAAGTTCTCTCACATGCATCTGCATATTCTTGTGCATGAAGATCTGCGAGAAGAACTGCCGGGGTTAGTTGGTACGCTGTACTTTGTGTCGGGCAAGCGGCATTGGCAATCACCGACTCATCACGAGAGGATCATTGCTGTGCGTATTATTGTTTATGTGATACGAATGATCGAATCTTAATTTTACATTTCAAATCAATTGCTAAGTTAAAAACGCTTTAGTTCCATAATTTGAATTAAAAAAAAAAAAACAAAACAAAAAAAAAACATTTTTCAAGTCATAAGGCTGACGCGACGTCACGTCACTGACTCTGATATGTGTGTGCGAGTTCAATCGATAAATCGCAAATTGATTATCGTCGACGAAACATTTTCAACTATTAATTTGGCTCAACATTCAAATTTCAACAATTAATTTGCTCGAACACGAGGGGCTGTCAGGTTATGCAAGCGAACTCGGATGACGTATGTCTTTACATGTCACCGATCAATAACTTAATCGTGACACGGGCGCTCAATTTAGAAGCTCGAAAACTTTTTGTCTGTCGTACCATCGGAGGCCGAGACGACGATCTCCCATCGCGCAGGGCGTCCTTGGACGGTTTCCATGTACGCCAAGTTTGTCACAATCCAAGTTCAAGGTTCGACGGCGCGACAGCCTGGTCCGCGAGTGCCACTTGTGTACGGTCGTTCATTAATTATTTCACGCCGATTGCAAGGAGTTGTGACGGATATGCGCGAAAATTGTACAAAATTGCATGCCACGGATCAATGTTGTAGGGTCTATCCCGGGATACCATTGTTCAGTGACCTTTCGGTTGCTCGATTTAGCTCGCTTATTCCATCTCTCTCTCTCTCTCTCTCAGTCGAATTATTGCTTCTTGAATAAGATAAAAACAAATAGACCAACTCGACCTAACTGATCAATCAATTAAAGCGAATTATATTAGCCAATCCATTTGTCATCTTAGCTATGAGTTCTCGTTACGAGTGAAATCGAGCTTGGCGTGTGCTGATCGTTTAGAAAGATTTAACGGCACGTTTGCCGCGCGAGAGCTCAAAGCACGGCCAACAAAGTTTAGGAACTGTTTGAGGATTCGAGAAGCAGGCGGATGGTTTTAGGAACAGGTGTTTGCGCTGCTAATAGAAGGAGAAAGGTGGCTAGATGGACGTGTGGGTGTAAAGGGGTTTAATGACAGGATCGTCGTTGTGAATTCAGTCGGACGTTTATAACAGCGGCCAATTTCAATTCACGATAGCGTATATATATATCGAGTACCGATTTTTTCTATATTAAAAAGAGTTTAATTAAACTTGCTCTGTTTCTCCTCAAGTGACCGCGGCGGTGTTTCGAGAAGGCGTCGGAGTGTAAGTCGACTTCTTTATCTCGGCTCATTAATTAGAGCAAGACAAAGACGAATGGGCCAGTTATATTTTCCGCACGCGCGGTGGCGAAAAAAATTAACTTCTCCTAGCGAGGTGCTAATGGCCGCTGCTATAAAATAAGTCGTTTCGGTGAAAACATGTTTGTAAACATGTTTTACCGGATCAGGCGCGGTGGTAACAATTTTGTATATATCGAATCGCTGAACTTTTGAAAGTCAGGCCGCGGATCTGAAATTTGCACGAGTGAATTTGCGCCGAGTGGAAAAATAATATTTATGACGGTCGGCGAAGTAATCTCGAGAAGTGAGAGGATAAAGAAAATTTCTGAATGGAAGAGTGGGCGGGGGCGGTCTCGCCCGGGAGATTTTATTAAAATATGTTAAAACTGTAATTAAAATCGAAAAATCTCGCGAGAAGTTTTAAGAATCTTACATTCTCGCACGCGCGAGCAACAGAGACGGACAGACGGGAGTAGGAATTGAAATTGTCACGGAGCGCGGCGCGGGGCAAGCGGTTCTCAAGTTTCTCTGCGGAAATTCTCTTCCAACCCTTTTCTCTTGCCCGTCCTCTTTTCTTTTATTGCGAAAGACGACTCGAGCGAGCAACGGACCGCCAAAGCGATCGACACTGGGCATCTCGCTGACTCTTAATTCCCGTGAGAGAGAAAACCTGCTTCCCGATTTTCTCCTCCAATTGCGCCTCTCGCCCCTTCGTTTCTTTTTTGTTTTTTGTTCCTCTTCTCAACTTCTTTAATCCTTCTTTGCGCTATATTCGGAACAACTCTTGTCCTCGCGCGCGAGGATTTGCCAAAATCGATCGCGATTGGCTTAGTCCTTGAACCCGGAAAGCTCTTCATAATTTTAAGGATCGTTTTAATTGAAAACGCGCTCGAAAAAGTTGGCGCTTTTCAATTTAAACTGCGCCAACATTTTGCCGGCACAGCTGATTGCACCGACATTTTTACACCCAAGACTTTTATATAATCCAAATTTTCGCGCGAGTATAATGAATTTCGCTCATTTGAATTTCATAAATGAATTACATTTAAATTGAATTATACAAAGCTTTGAAGATATGTTTTTAACCAGGGGAGGGAAAAACAACGATAATGAAAATTGTGTGTGGTTGAGAAAAAAAGAATCGTTTAGTTAAATGTTTTTTTTCCTCTTTTTTTTTTTAAAGGGGCTGTGTGATTGTTTGTGCGAAAAAATACCGCTTGTTAGAGGATGATTGACAAATGGAGCAAACAAATTTTACGCTCATTTAGATATCTTTTTTTTTTTTCATTCTTTTGGCGCGCGGTAATCACGGGATTCTGTGAGCAGACTTTCACGATGATTAACAAAAGCTGAGATGAAGGAGGACTCCTCGAGAAAGTAGAGGGGTAGTGACAAACGATTTGACGCGCAAAGTCGCGACGCGAATTTTTAACGTTACGGCCATCAGGCGTATTCTTCGTCTCGAGTGGCCCATCGAGAATTGCCATCGTTCCGTAGAGACGGGAGCCGCCAGAAATATGACGACTGCGGGGACATTTTTGTGAACATCGCGTAAACACCTTTTTCCGATCTCATTAATTCGCGGAGCCCAATTTTTTTTCCTTCCAAGAAACAAACCGCCGGGCGCGCGCGCATTCATTAATTACATTTTTATCTTGCCAGACGGAAAATTGCCGCTTTTTTCTGATTTATTGCCGCGGGCTAAAAAAAATGATTTAAGAAAGGAAACTGACGCGGAGAAAGAGTTGTGTGCCACATCCTTAATGGCCTTTTTAATGGAAATGTATATCAAACGGTCATTAACGTATTTTCTTTGCGGACAAAAGAACGTTCTGTTTTGATTTTTCCGTTGCTAACAAATGATAAATTAATCTCTCTTAATCCAACGACAAAAAAAAAAAAAACGCAAACATTTTTTTTTTCTTTCATCATTTTACTCCGCATGAATTGTCGAATAATTTTAATTCGTAAACTCATTGATTTTTGCCTTTGAAATCAAAGGCCGCATGATTGCATCTTCTAACGATATTTATTACATTATGATAATATGATAATTATTGATCGAGTCACCATGCGACGTTAATTGTAGTCGTGAACGCTGCGGTTGTGAAAGTGTGTCAAAATTACAAAGAGATAATTAACACTCGCGGCGGATCCTTCGCTTTTTTGCCGACTCCCAAAGTGTGTTCGTCAAGTCACTCGAATCAGAGGCTACTTTGCAGACTTGCAGCCAAGTACAAAGCTCGGGTCTCACCTGCTGACCATATGCCCTCTGTCTTCTCTCACGCGCTCTTTATCGTTGTGTGTTGGTACGCGCACCCACACGACGTAATGCAGTCCACCCACGCGTAAATACGGAAACTTCAAAAAAAAAAAAAAGGTACAAGGAAGAAACGTTGAAAGGATAGTCGGGCTGCATAACGCACATGCCTTGAGTCATGCCCGACCTGAGTATATCATTTAGATATGTTTTTCGCGCTTTATTCTCATTAGAGATATAATTTAGGAACGCCGGGGAATTTATCATAATGGCGTTTTATGGAAAATGTGATGGATACATTTTGCATCGCGAGCCAACGGCTTTATTACCAGTTTAATAAATTAAAGAGACGAGCGACTTTATGTATTCGCGCTTGAGAAGCGTATCTTGCGAGATAAGATGCACCGATGATATATTCTTGGCAGTCATTGTTCGTTCAGCATGTGACAAAAATGTTCCTTATTTGTTAGATAATGCTTGTTCCTTGCGTCGAGGGTTCGTGTTGTTCTGGCGCTATTCGAAGAATTTTTGTTTATCGATAATTATGTAAGCCGCGAGATTGCATTGTTTTGCGTGTCCCTCAAAGCTCGTGTGAAAACGATCGTTCTGAAATTCACTTTGTGTGTCTTAATTGTCTTGTTTCAAGTCACCACTGATTGTCCCCGATAACGGCGAACAAAAGGGAAAAACTAATTGAACATTTACAAAACAAAATTCGCAACTTTCTCACAATTTCTATGCCTGAAATTGATTAAAACGTAGATGCCGGACGAAAAGAACGAACGAACAAACAAACAAACAAAAAAATATATATATACAATGCAACAAGTTACACATCTGGAAAGAGAAAGACAGGTCGAGCATTTTGGACTCTGCGTGACGTGTGGTTTCGGCTTTCCGGTGCGGTTATATCGCTTTCTGGATTGGTATCATTTTTCTTCTGCCATATATATTATGTAAAACTCGCGTGGAAATGGCTAGATAGAAACGAGCGAGGCCAGTTGTCCTTCGGGCGACAGCGGACCAGGAATGCTACCGACTCACGGACCGGAGAGCGAGTTGAAATCATAATTGAAGGGCTTCGAGACTGGGTTTAATGACGCGCGTCTCGTATGACCGATCACTTTCTGCGGCTCGCGATTCATTCTGCTTAACCGTGCAAACGGTTCCTCGTAGCGATATCCCTCTGCGTGAAACGCCGCGACAGGTGACATTAATGAAATCGATTGCGGAGCTTCATTCAATCACGCGCTTTATTAAGTTTCTGCGCGTCACAAAATGAAATCGAAGATGAATCTCTTCTCTCGTTTTTTTTTTTCTTGCTCTGCCCCTCTGCCCTGTCTCCCTGCAAAACGATTTTCGGATAATAATAGCTATTATCAAATCGCTTTTCTTTCAAATTCAATTACCAGTAATAACAGAGCAGATAATTCCATTCGATCAGGAATTAATTAATTGAATTTCAGATATTAAAAGGATGATGAGTCCCGGACAGTGATACATTCTAGCGTGTACAAAAGTATACTAATCCAAGGCTGTTCTGACACTCGGATTTCTGCCAATACATCTGTCAAAAGTGCGCTAATCTTTTTATTGCCAAGTCACGAGACATGAATTGTTGAACGATAATGGAAAATGGCTGCAGCGGGGCTCCGCACAGATTGGCCGACGATGATCCAACGGTTGGCATTCGGACGAAAATTAATTCGTCACAGCGGAATAGTCGAAAGCACAGGGGGGCTAACTGGCAAATCAGGCCTAATTAAACCTACCAGGACTAGATGAAATGAAAGTAAACGTGCGAAACGATCGAAGAGCGCGGTTGGTGAGTCGCAGAGAGCATGTCTGCCATAATTACCTGGGGCGGCAGATGATGATGAGGATGCTGATACGATGGCTGCACGTAAGCAGGGTGATTATTGTGCGGGTGCGCGCGCGGTTGGTTCACTTGCTGGGCTTGCGAGGGCGGCTGGTGCGGCGGGGACGAGGGTGTCCACGTCCCGTGGTTCGGCCCGTGGCCTTCGCTTGTGCTGTACATCCCCGCTTCTTATCGGCTTTATTCCATGCCAACAGGCCAGTCTTACTTAATCCCGAGTCGAGCGTTTCGCAACGGTTATCGTCCATTCGAGCACCATCGGGCCAAGTTTTCACACAAACTCACAAACTCGGCCCGCATTCGAGATCACATCTTGACAGTCCATGTGACATGGTCTACTTGATGACTCAACGACCTATACCATTCGACTGATATATACTATTGAAAGAATTACATTCAAGAGCGAAAAGTCAACCATTCATAATCCTCGAGGGAACGAAAACATTTATTCTGTCTGTAAAAATTATTACAGGATTGATGGACAAAAAAAAATCCAGACATCAAAGGAAAGTGCGATCTCTTTCGCGCCGTCTCGACAACATCCCGGCGGTTTTCTCTCCGCGCCGAACACGTGTAACTCTCACATCCCTTTCTCCGTGTCTGCGAGCGAATTTCGACCTTGCCCTTTCCTCGCTGCGGCGGCGACGGGTAATGAGAGGAGAAAAAAATGTAAATAACAGCCGTGGAAAACCAATGGGAAAAAGATCGGTGCCCGCGCGAGATCGAGTGCGGAGTCGCGAGCTCGCGGCGTGCGCCAGCGAGTGGCGTCGTGAACACTAACTAATAGAGGGGGACGATTTCTTGCGGCCGCCGAACGCGCGGCGCGCGCGATACAAAAAAAACGGGGCAAAATAAAAAACGCAGAAAAGCCGCGAGAGTGCGACTGATAAGCGATTAGCAAAAATCGGGCCGGCGAGATATCGATTGAAATAACACGATTCCGCCGGAGCCGGCCAACCGGGCCTCGGGGAACCGCGGAAGCTGCCAATCCGGTCGCGCTCATTGCTATCTGCTGGCTCTCCCGGCCTCTCTTTCTCTCTATATATATCTCTCTCTTTTGCTCTTTCTCCCCGTTTTATTTGACTCCCTCCACCTCAGACGTCTCCGTCCGCTTCAGAGGCGATTACACTATTCAGGAAGTGTCTATGAACGCAGAAAATAATCATCCTGGATTTTTCCACGATCGAAGCATTTTTTCGAACGCACCGAATGGACTATCGACTTTTCTATTATGCGAACTGATATCGATACCGGCGATGGCTCTTCGACGCGCCATTGTGTTATTTATGGATTTGTTGATCGCGTGTCACAGATTGCGCCAATTGACCAAGATCTATCTCTCGCGTTTGGTTTTCGCCAATTTGATTAGAGCCTGCGAGTGTGTGGTGCGATAGCGGATATAGAAAAAAATATGTTGATGCATTTTTGAATCTGTCAGATGCTTGTTAATATCAAATCGAGATACATCGATCTTGTGTGCTCTCTCCCTGTGGCTTTGCGTGCCTCACCATCGTGTAAAATCTACACAGTGGTGTGTGTTACAGTTTTAATTAGAAAGTTACAGAAATAAAATAATCGTACAATTTTTGTGCGGTTTTTCGTTTCATTATTTATTTATTTATTTATTTTTTTTTTTTCAATTAAATTAAATCTTTCAGTTTTTCTAATTGTGTGTTACTTTTTTGAATTTGGAAGAAATAAACTTTGTTCATTCCACGTCATAATAAAAGGTTCATAAAAATGCGATTGTTACAGCAGAGAAAGACGAACTTTGCAATTAATTTCTCGCTGAAATAAACTTTGAGTGCACACAAAGTCTGATAAAACAATTTGCGTAAAAACCTACGTAATATAAGTACACACAAATTTATCTTCCTTTCAAACAACTCTTACACCAACTCTCCGGAAGAAAATGTATCCGCTCGACGAAAAATGTTTTCTTATCGCAAAACCATCAGTTTTTCTTCTGTGAACAAAAATAAACGAAAAAGAGGTTGATCCCTGATCGTGGGAATGTACGACGGGATGATCTTACTCATCAATTTACTAGCGTCAACATCACGGAACGTCGAAACGGCGTAAATGAATCGGTGAGCATTGACGTGCGCAGGGCATAAATCAGGCATTTTCACGCTAACTTAACTAACCGCGCATGGCTTGGCGCGTTTTACACCGCGCGACGTCCGGCAAAATAATAAATAGGCTGGTTAAAATCGGCACGCAATAATTTGCAAGGAAATATGATTTCATTTAGCGCGAGCATAATAATGCGCGCAGCCAGCTCGACGAGATAGTATACATTAAGTTGAAATATTGACCGAGTGCGCTGATGGTATGATTCTCTCTATTCGCTTGGAGATCGCGCGATATAAATCTAACATGGCGTGCGGGCGAAAGCCGCCGCGCGAGAGCGTTTGGGAAAAAGAAACAAAAATTGTGTATCGTCACTGGGCAAAATAGAAAAATGGGGCGGAGTCTGTCGGGTGAAAATTGTTCCTTATTCATCATGGCCGCTTTTATCATTGACGTCAAGATAAGCAGAGGCGCGAGCGAGCGAGCTCGGTCGTTCGCGCGCGCTCTCGCGCCAAATTCAGAAGCGCCAACTTTGGCCGAACTTCACGTTTTCAATTGCTTTCTTTGCATTTATTAAAATGATAGTGTGTAAAGAAACTGCGCCTCTGTCACAACTTTGCCAGCAACTTGTTCCTCCTCCCACTCTCTCCCTTGAAATTTTTTGCCAACTTACTCATCCAGCGAATACTATTTTTTACACCATATCTGATTCATCCAAAACATGATATTGTAGTGGAATTTTTATTTATTTTTTTTTTTAACCAAACGAAAAACGCTGTTTTCAGTAACGTTTATCTTGATTTCTGCATGAATAATAAATAATGGAATTAGAGTTATATTTTTGAAATAAAAATTATTGAACGCATTTGGCTCGTACGAACGTGGTGGACGAATTGATAAAGAAACTTGTTCCATTGAAAGATTTATAAATATACATTTGAACATTTTAAATCCATGTGTGAAAATGTATGCAATATTTTATTATTTTATTTCGTATAAAATCCACAATATTTTGCAAATTTAGAAATGATTTTACACATGGAGTTACAATTTTTTATTATTGTCAAGTTTTTTGTCGTAATGGACTAATATTAATAGAACGGTTGCAGCAGACGTTTGAATACGAGTAATAGATGTTTTGACGGAATCGTTTGAAAATAAGATTGAATGGTTTATTTATGAAGACAAGCTTTGTTGATGGCCTGCCCCATTTCCAATTCGATTTTTCGAATTTTTTATTCAAAGAAAAAATTAAAAAATAAAATTGCAACAAAACAATAAGACTGATTTGTTGTTACGCACACTTATTACGTACTCTTTTTGGACAACAAACTTTATTATAATTATGTATAAGCGAACCAGGAAAGGTAAACTTTATTTTTTAACAATTCAGCTTTACCAAAAATTAAAATTTTAAAGGCACCAATTTGAATGCAAACGGCTGAAAATTGTTTCGGGCATAGTTAGGACATTTTTACGCCGAGTGCGAAGAAACTCGTTGCACTCCTCCATTTTTCAACAAATCGGCCATTCTACGAAAGCGCGTTAAATATAACCAAACGACCTCATTTTTCCTGGGCGGCTGGGGCGAAAAACTTCCATAGCGGCCTGTGAGAGTGTTTCGTTTTCCCCATTCGAAAATACATATAAAAGAGCAGGCCGTGCGATTCACGGCGCAAAAATAAAACGCCAAATAAACGAAAGTGAAAGAAGTTGGCAGAGAGCCCCCCCCCCCCCCCATTCGAGAGGCGCGCAAGCTGAAAAGTATTGCGCGCGGGGCGAGCGGCGAAACGACGACGACCAGAGAGGAAAAAAAGGAGTCGCGTGCGAAGGCCGCACTGAAATTACTGACCATGGGCAACTGCATGCGGGAGTAATATCTTTTTTCTCGTACGTAAAAATAAGTTGCGCGCGCCTCGCTCGCGGTCGTTGGCAGTGGAGAAGAAAAAAGGACGCAAAAAACGCGGGGGAAGGGGCGGCGGAAAAAGGGGGACAGCACAAGAGATACGGATGCTGCGCGAAAGAAACGAATAAGAATGCCGCGCTCAGGCCGCTCTGGGGCCCCCGCCCCCGCGGCTCTCCTCTTTCTTTCTCGAGGCTTCTTTCTTTCGCGAGCGGAGTAAAAAGACTGCAAGGCAATAAGCGTGTACACGCGGGGAGAAATAAAGAAAATAAAAGTCCGGTAGGCCTTGGCTGCTGCTGCCGCCGCCGCCGCCGCCGAGAGCCGCGTTGCCAAGTCTCATTTGTTTATCACGGTGCTACGATGAAGAGTCGCCCTTTTTGCGCGATGTACTTTTAGAAAAGTATCTTAAGATGCCTCAGCTCTTTTGCAGCGCACGTTCTTCTCAAACTCGGGGATCGGGTGTCTTTGGGCACACTGCACCGTTACGTACATCAGACGTTCAATTTCATCGGACATCGCGTTTTCTCCCGATCAATTTTTGAAACAATTTTAAATTTCATATATATTCGATTTTGTCCAAAATCTATGTCGTTGGCGAGCGGTTTGGGTTTCAGTTTGTTTGCCAGATAAATATAACAGGCCAATCGAGCCTCTTAATCAAAAGAGTGTATACTGAAATATTGACTTTGAGAATTGTATTAATTAATTCTGTGGTTCGACCGTTTATATGATAGCAAATTTATAAGCCCTGTCGATGATTTGCATGAATAGGATGAAAAGCTATAAGAACAAGCGGCGGCTCTGTATAGCTGGCTTCAGCGAAAACTGAAATGTTATTGCAAATTTTTTGTACTTTACTGTGCGGCGTCGGCCGTTTTTCATGAAAGTTATTTCTTTTTAATTTGCTTTTCCTTGGCCGAGACCGATAATTACATGTCCCACGCCAGTGACAAAAGGATCTTGTACTGTATTTGTTAGAGAAATATAAACCCTTTATAGGAACTATCTAGTGTACTAAAGTAATTGGTCGTAAAACACTCGAATTACTGGAATTATTATTATTATTATTATTATTGGAATCTCAGACATTGAAAAAGTAACTATAAACTTGCGTAGTGCCTATTAGAGTAATGTAGTTATACTCTCCATAATTATACATTGTCCATACTATAAAACTTTTTACGCGTTTAATGGTACACTTTACTAATTACTTTTTTTCGTGTGTGTATAGCTCAAACGAAATCATGTTTTTGGACCATCAAATTCAAATGTTATTTTTTTCATGGGCAGTTTTTTATTCCCCCTTCGGAACGAAAGTCGAGGAAAAAAGTAATCACAGCTATCAATATGTTTGTTTTACTCGACGCGAATAAAAGCTGGGAGGGTTGACCGATGAAAAAGTGTAACAAGTAGCGGCAAGCTTTTTTTCCCTAAAAAAAAAAAAAAAAAAAAAAAAAAAAAAAAAAAAAAAAAAAAGAAGTAAACTCTAACCTGTTGCGCGTATAACAGAGGAAAATATCCGAGGGAATTGAGTTCTTTTTTTTTCTGTTAGCTTTGATTTATGAGATCCCCTTTTTCACGAGGGAGTAATTATGTAAAATATTACACACTGGTGTATGTAAAATTAACCGCAGTTATTTGAGTGGTTCAGATGAGTTATTAATTCAGATTGTTATTGAAAAAATGTATTCAAATATTGTAATTATAATTTACAAAATATCTTTTGCCTTCATTTAATCACGTTGGAAATTGTTGAAATTTCCACTGATTTTGTTTTTTTAATTTAAATCTTATTTTAATTATTTTAACGTTCGATTTTTAAATTATTAACATGGAATCTAATTCTGATTATGAATTGGCAGTTCCGATGATAATTGTGAAATTGTCATCAGAATGGAAGAGTTTTTTTTTAAGATTGAGTAACGACATTTAGATTTAAGGGCGAAAGTGTTGGATTATCTCGCGCCAAGAAGGTTTCGCCTTTCGTCGCATATATCTGAGTCATTCGTTGCGAGTGCGACACGCACAGTTCCAGGAGGTTGCTCACAAACTCGAACGCAAAAACCAGTCTCTGTCGCGGGAATGAAAAAAAAAAAAAAAAAAAAATGTTTCGCACTTCGCTCAAAATGAATTTCACTCAATGTTCAAATTTCGAGATGGAAGTTTATAACTGATAGCATGAAGCGGACTACAGTGCCGTTAGATTTTATAACTGTACATTATGAAAATCGACATCTATGTCATTTTATGTAAATGCAAATCAATTGGCTCTAAAATATACATTCAAATTACTATCCCCGCGTTCCGGGTCAACATTATTTTACATTGATTCTGCGTAACCAGGAAATCGCAGTTGCGTTTTTCGGACAGGTTGCCAAATCAGTCTGACACAAGTTAATGACGCCCCACAATTGAATTTGAATGACCGTTCGTTCGAAATGTAACTTTATTAGATTTGTATTTCAGCGAATTAAGCCAAGCGGCATAATAAAATACGCTTTTTTCGGTCGATACATCTCGATAATAAACGGTATTATGTGATAGACTGAACAAGAGAGGAAATATGTAAAACCTCTTATTACCGCGATGCAAAGCCATAACATTTGCGCCAATGAATTTTCTCTGATAATCGTGAAAATCAATCTACAATTAATAACGCTTGGTGAAAAATATGTTATCCCTTGGAGTGGAAACTTTCTATTTGCAAATTTCAATTTCAAAACCGAAAAGCCGGCGATTTTATCGTGTTGCATTCAAAATCGTAAAAACGGTCAGCGCGCATTTCCCCTCCATTCATCTTTGGACGAACGGCAAAGGCAGGCACACACGGCGATGTCTATCGCGCGTCCGCGCCAAGCGCTCTCTCTTGGCTGAATGAAAAGCCTCTTTATACTCGGCGGAAAAGAAACATAATATGAATCTCGGATCGCGAGCGTCGTGCTCGGTTTTCGCGGTGACCCGACGATGTCCACTCTCGCATGTGTTGTAACGCGGTTCATACATATTTATATATTCATGCGTGCGTACGTACGCGTTGTGTACGACAAGCGTCAGCGCGGTAATATATTGGCCTAGGCTTTGCGCAAACGTGCATGTACGCCTATACCGGGGATCGCGCGACACGTACGCGCGAAACACCGATTCCCTTTTTCCACCTACGTTCGAGCGCATACAAGTTTCCCACAAGCGGACAAAGCCGATCGTTTCTATATACGCCGATTTCTTTTCATCCCATTTGCATTTTGTGCAATAGGCCATGCGCGTTTTCGTTGTTGTCCTATGATTTTTTTTTCGCTTCATCCTTTTTGGTGTTCATCCCCTCCGCGACGAATATTAACATTTTTCATTTTCTATACTTTTTTTCTTCTTTTGTCATGATTCCATCGTAAGCGATTGATTGACGTGGATGAATTATCAATTTTGCATGCTTGTGTTCATCATTTTATGTAAATTGAACTATTATGAATATCTCTGGACGCGGGTCGTGGATATAATTTTATTGATAGCAGACGCCAGCGATAATCACGTATAAAATGTAATTTTGTTTATAATCGACGGGACGATATGAGTGTTAAATAACCAGTTTAGAGGTAAAAACTCGCGAGATAATTGAAGGCGCTTTTGCGACGCGGATTGGGAAACGATGTTTATACCACTTCGTTTGGGATCGTCGCCTTTTACGCGTTTTATTGCGGATGTGCGAGTTTGTTTGGATTGGACCAAGTAATGATGTTAATAACAGTACCACTATCACGCCGGGTTTATTGTAAATATCAAAACCGAGGAAGAAAATTTCGCACATTTTCAACCTAATTTTACTATTTTTTTGTTATTAAAATTTTGTTCCCCAATTAAAATGCAATTTATAATTCCAATTTCAATTTTGTTTATTGTAATTGGAATATAAATTTGCTATAAGCTCGGATATGACTATTTTTTGTATCAACTTGAAGGTAATATTACCTATTAAAGAAAAAAGTATGAGTATTGAATGGGGGAAGGAAAAATAATCGCGTAATAATCGTCGTAGATTACATACCAACATTTTAATTGTCCGACACTAAATAAACGTGATCGTGATGAATTAATCGAGCCACCGCGAGAAAGCGCCCGTTTTTATCGTACATTCGTAAGTTATTGATTCATTCTTGCTAGCAACTTGCTACCGCTATGATTGGCCATCACTCGCACGGCACTTTTTGCGATTGGCTATGAACGCCGAGATCATTGCGATCCATCAGCCTCGCGGTAAAAAGCTGAGGTGGTTGAGCATCATTTGTTGTGAAAAAGTGTTCATTTTGAGCCGAACACACGACGTCATGACCGACACAGACTATATCTCGAGTACATAAATATCGAAGTCATATCTCTTGTGTGTTTCATTCGATAATCATTTTATTATAGAAGACATCATTCGGTTTTCTCCATGCTGAATTATTTATAGTCAGCATTATGTATATAGCTTTTTTTGTTTTTGTTTATGTAATAAAAACTAATATTGTAAGTGAAATAAAATGACAACCAGACGTAATACGAGATAGGTTTACAATGTATGCTTGTAATATAACTATTTTATCAACCGTCATATATTTAGATAGAAAAAAAGCCATATCGTATTACGAGGAGAAAAAATGCGTCAATTCACCATTCAAATTGGTTTCATAATTAGATCATTTTTGTGCGAATTACATATTTTTCCCCTCTGTTTTGTTATAGGGAGAAAAATTTGCATTAATTTTTATCATGAGATGGATCAATTTCACATGCCGAATATAGTTTGCCAAGAATCGATGGGCGTTGTCGAATTGATCTGTTAGAGTAAAGGATGAAAAGTGATGTTCAACGAGGTAAAACAATTTAAAACAATTCTAAATTCGCGGAGACGTCATGGAGATCCATTATTCATACTTGTGACAATAGCACGCATGAGTAATATAAATAAACGATTGTCAGGGTTCAAAGACTCGTTCTTTAAATCTGCGGAATGCGAACGTTTAACGTGGGATTCACGTGTTCGTGACATTGCTCGCTCTCGGCAGACGACGCTATCGAGGCCGATCTGACGCTCGGTCCGCTTAGGCGATTTCAAATCGAAACAACTAGCAACTAATGTGCTCTGATTACGCATGCAAGATGTAAGCCCGATTAACTTCGAGCAAGTCTTCTTTGTCGCACTGCAACGACCTTCACGCATTGTTTTTATTCTTTCTTTCTTTCTTTCTTTCTTTTTGTATTATCAGAATAAATATGACCAATACTTGTCCGGCAAGATAACACAATGTAGAACTGTTTGTCGATGGTCAAGAATTAAAAGAATTTTTATTTTTAAGTAAAAAATATTATATTCAAAAAAATGATTTATAGAAGTTATAACAATTAAAAAAAATTGATTAAAGATAAAAGTCATCGGATTAAACAGCAAGAGTTTGAAGTGAATAACATGTACCGCATGAGAATAATCAAATGAAAAGCCTCATTGAACGGCGGGGAAAAAGTTAAATCGCAGTTTCGCGCGCGCGAGAGTGTTTGTTTTTTACGCGATGAAACATGAAAGTTTGTTTGTTCGCTGTCAATGACTCGCAAGTCAATTATGACGGCAAAATCGCGACAAAAAAAAAAAAAAATTTCAAGAGAGGACGTATTGATGAACTGTATCAGACTGTGTGCTTCTGCACAGGCCTTTTTTTACTGTGTGCGATACTTTTGATTCACTTTTTTTTCTCTGTCCCTTCGTTCCAACACCGCGTGGATTATGAGTTATAATGGCAATTAAAAACAGGGACTTTGCAATTGCAATTTTTCATTCGATGAATTGTTCGTTGAAATATTCGCCGTGATTATTTTCTAATTTCTCAATCATGGCTAAGAAATCGAAGGAACCTTTTTTTTTCCTCTTCTTTCGCGCGCGGGAGAAATTAAAATTGAAAAATAGTTGGATCGCATCTATAGCCGAGTGAAAAGTTTATCGGGAAAATAAATAGGAGGCAATCAGCTTCGATGTTAATCATTGGCCACGGTGGATAAATGCATGAAAAATATACATAACGAGACACCGGGTGGAATCGAAATGAGTGATCTCTCGCGAGGAACAAAGTGCGATAATTTAATTTTTTTAGTGGCAGCGTCGCGAGAGTGTCGTAACTCGAGCCCCTTCGCGAGCGGATATCGCGAAGTGAAAATAAATTTGTGCCGTGGATCCCAAGTATAAATCCAGCCGAGGGCACGATAATATATAAAAAGAAGGCCGGCTGGCTCGTCGACCTGCAGCCGACCTGATAATCTTTAATTTATTTTAATGACGTAGAAGCGTGACTCGCGCTTCGTCGGAGCAACGAGAGAATGCCGCGCTGCGTTGTCGGAGGTCAGGTTCACCAGCCGCGATGCGCTTGGCGCGAGACAGGAACCCGGCAAGGGGGGAGCGTCCGAGACGGCCAGCGCAGAAGATGCGCCCGAAGAAAGGGAAAAGAAAAACTGCGACGACGATAAAATTTGATTCGGTAGTGCTGCGCGACATCGTGCAAAAACTGCCCTTTAAATTCGTTACATTTTAACTCATCCCCCCGTCTTAACTTTTTACTTGCTGCACTCTAATCTTTTCTTTTACTATTCGTCAGCGCGGAAGTATGGAAATTTGCCGTTCAATAAAATCACTCCTCCTTTCTACTTTTTGTCTGCTTCATTCAAGTAGCCGTGTGTGGTTATGAATCAACGATTTTCTTCAAAGATAAATGGACAATTGTTTGAGTGAAATTTAGAAAAGTAACTGAGATGTGATTCATAATTTTTATATTAAAAAAAAAAAAAAAAAAAAAAAAAAAATCTAAAATTAAAATGTTTGAAAATAATATGGATGAAAAAAGAAGAGAAAATTACATTGGAATATGTGAATTTTGAATGTGCGTAAATGAGATTGATAAGATAATGTCAGCATTTGAATTCGGTCTGTCTGGTTTGGGAGAGAGTCACGACGGCCTTTTGAGCCGATCGTCACGGTCGCGGTTGCAGCCTCGGGAGTGAAACGAACGCTGGATGCTGACCGCTGCATCTTGCATATACGTATGTTTTATGTCAGCGTGCATTCTGCATTCGCGCCGTTGCCACGTCCGCTCGCTCTCCTTCGTCCGCGCGATCTCTTTCTCTCTTTCTCCGCGGCGTCTGTCCCTCTTTATATTCATCCTCCCTCCCCCGCCGATTTCGCGTCCCTCTCACACGAGAGAGCCTACCTACACACTTGACATTTCTCAAACTTGCGCCGAGTCGTGGAAAGAGTCATTGAACTCGGAAAAAAAAGACAGAGCGATGAGGAGCCGAGCGAAAAAAGAACAACGCCGCGAATAAAAGCGTCTCATTATTGCCGCGAAGAATTGAAACAGAATGACGCATTGACGGACCTTCGCCGAGACGACCGCTCCAACATTCGCCTTTTTTTTTATCGCAACTTCGTCACTCGACCAAAAGACTTTTCATTCATCGGCCACTTTATTTATTCTTGGCAACATTTTTTCTAAATTTTATTATACGAATTTCAACTCTTTTTTAAATTTCAAATCACACGTATTTA
Organism: Trissolcus brochymenae; assembly: GCA_030523145.1. NCBI lineage: Eukaryota > Metazoa > Arthropoda > Insecta > Hymenoptera > Scelionidae > Trissolcus > Trissolcus brochymenae. The sequence goes on from JAQQRF010000018.1 coordinate 46,564, forward strand.
TTTGTTTCGTCCATTAAAAATTGCACTGTCGACACGAATATATATAAGTCCACTTTTATCGCATTATAATGAATGTACTCCACTTTCTCTACAGAGACGAACGGTATCATAAAGTTCTATAAATAAAATTCTGATACTCGTCGTAAATCAAATTTAAAGGAAAATTAAAACAAATACTCATTCTTATTCATCATTAATAAATTACGTATGGAGGAGACAAAAAATGTGCGTTATAGAATTTCATTTGTTATTTTTGTTGATTGGCTCATTTTTTTGAGTCCTGAATCTGTCAATGAACAAACTTTATTATCCAATTAATTTTGCGTAGAAAATTATCGAATCGAAAGGTAAAAATCGAGAGAAATGGAAATTTCGCAAGGAGCAGCTCATAATTAAGCATCGTAAGGATGATTCGCCAATAAGCTCTGTAACGTTTGGCGTGATTTTAAGGTGCTTTTTGCCGTGCGCGCGGCGAGTAATAATTTTATGAGGAATAAAATAATTTGATTAGCGAGCGTTGCATTCTAGTCTGGTGTCCGTCTCCGTCGCGATCCCTACCTTTCTCCGGAGCGCCCCTCCCCCCGAGCATCTTTGCGCTCGTCTTGCGAGCCTCCTCCTCCTTTTCCCAGCCGGCTCTCCCCCGCGTGATCTAGTAGTGGTTCATATCAGATTTGCCGCGTGCGAAAAAATTCGTGCATTTTTGAACCGGCTGGAACACATTTCGCATAACGGTGCCCACGCGCGGGATGCAGAGCTACGGCCGTGACTCTCGACCGGTTGCTTGGCATAGGTCGCGGTCGGCCAAACTTCTTCCGATGCATTTTGCATCTTTAATTGCTCTGAATATTTTAAACAAAAAAATTCCTCCTTTTTTTACTTTTTCTTTATTCATTTAATTTTATTTCTATTCAATTAAATTATATCTATTACATCCGGTGAATGGCAATTATTTCATTTATAATTCAAACTAAAAAGTTCTATCAATTAATGAAAAGTTGTTATGTTCAATTAATCATGATTTTTTTCTTACAATTTTGCATAATATTAGTTTAACAAATGTTGAAGATAAAGTTTGCCGAGTGAGATGAATGAAATAAGTTAAATTGATGGATTCAATTATGATTAGAGAATATCAGATGAACGTGATTGGGTAACCACCGTATGTGGAGTATCGATTGATTGACAGCTGTTAATAATTCGAAAAATGCAGAGTAGCAGAGTTTACGAGATCCGCGCTGTTAGGAGTGAATCGTGCTCATTCCGGAATGCGCTTGAATACGATCCTGCGGAAGGACGAGCATGCCTTATTGACCTAAGGGTTACGTCAAAGCCATGTCGGACGAGAGCATCGGCTTTGTTTATATCGAGCGATGCCGGTGGGATGTGCGAAACAGACGCATAAGAAAAATAACGACGTGTATTCGCGAGATGGTATATGCCGATTGTGCGATCAATGGAGCCGATATTTGCGGTCATTCATTCGGAGTCAATTGGATCGAAATGGGTTTTTCATCAACTTTTTTTTTCAAACTATTCCAATTTCTTCCACAGATTCTAACCACCAACAATTCAAACTTACGAAAAAAACAGATTCTTCAAAATAAACAAATAAAGACAATTTGTTTAACTCAAAATTTGCAGTTGCCAAAAGTGTTCAATTCCCATGAAAGATGTTTAAAAAGTGAAAAAAACAAAAAAAAAAAAATAATTCCCACGACGAACCCTCTCGACAAAAGAAAAAGAGCTGTGTAAAAAGTGAATCAGCATAGCCCGGGATCGGGTTGGCAAAAAGTAGTCGATCCTTACCTCGGTAAACTCAGGTAAAGAGTAGTCCTCGGATCACAGTCACGTTAGTTGCGATAGTTTAAAAAAGATCACATGGTATGGCACTGTGCGGACGGTCCATCCGAAAAATAGGTTTTACACCGGGAGGGGGTGGTGGGGGTGTTGCGAGAATGAAATAAAAAAAAAAAAAAAGAACCCAACTCGTCACTGCGCGGGCGTGCGGCCGACGTGAAAGCTGCACCACGCGCTCGCGAGCCGTACGGGGAAGTCCGCGATTTTTCCCCGAATTGAGAATGACAGGTCTGCCACCACTCTGTAGCTGCACGTGCAGCCGCGGAGCGGGAGGTGCACTGCTACCGCGTGGTTTTAATGTCACATCATCGCACACACAAGCGCACCGACGACAGTTGGTGCACCCCCGAAAACAAAACCGGCTGGACTTTTGTAACAGCGAGCCGAGCGTGAATAAGGTGGATGGCGCGATCGGGCCCCACGTCGGTGCCAATCTTTTCGGTCTCGAAAAGCGGCCGTGCGTGCGCACCTTACTTCGTTAAAGAGCCTTTCCGTATAAAATGCCGGGGAACCGCCGTGGTCGTCGTAACCAAGAGAGAATATCGGCCTGTGCATTCGCGTATGCTACTTGCGAGCGTCCTCGTCGACGATTGGACGAGACGCGAGTGGTGGGGCGACTGGCGCGAAGGTCCGAAGGTACGGCTGAGCTCGTCGAGAAGCCAACGCGATAATCCAGGATGACGATCGCGAAAGGGGGGATGCCGCTTTTCTTCGTCGGGCATTACGTGGGGTAATCGCGCCCGATTGCCTGACCAACCTCGAGGACGAGGGAAGGTCGAGGCTGCGACATCCATCCCAGAGCTTTCGAATTCGAGGGTCACCGGCGGTGCCACCGATTCGTCTGGTTCAAGGTCGAGCACCAACCGATCTCAACGGTTCCGCACTTTCATCCTTTCGTACTTTTGAATGAAACGCACACATTCAATTGCTTATCTCTTAATCAATACATCAGCGATTGACATTTTTGGAATCATTTCATTTCGTACGACGCGATATATGCTGTGGTACGCGCGTCTGGCGAACCGCTTCATCCCAGTGTGCATACGAAGTTGAAGAGGCAATTATGACAAATTTAATAATGACGTTGTTGAACTAAGTTTAATTGTTATTGTTTAGTTACATGTCCTGTGTGTAATTTGATGGTAATTTCAATTGCGATTTGTCGCAACGCATACACAAAGTGTCGTCAATTGTTTGTTATTTTATTAAGTTAGTTTTTCGGACCAATTTGTTTGGCCACTGTAATTGCAATTGTGACAGTGAGTGTATTAGATAATAATTTCTCATTTTCTATTGCGATTGTTTTATTCAGCCGGTCGCGAACGAACCGTGGAATTGGTTTTAATTGGAGTTCATGTTCGTCGATTTGATTATATTTGTTAACCGTTAATTGTAGAGGGCGCGTAAAAATGTGCAATGTTGAATCAACAATGAGAGCCGCGGACTACCCGATATTGTAAAATTGAATCATAAATTGTGAACTGCGGTTCGTAAAGTTAACGATTCAGATAGACAATTTTATGATACAGATAGTCGACGTTATGATCAAGACCGTTAGTTTTAGAAATAAGTTGCCAGCTTATTTCTTTTTGCTAGGTCAAATTAAAAGGTTCCGCTTTTTATGATCTCCTCCGATGAGCTGATGGCTGAAAAATCGTTATCGCTATCTCAACGGATCATTATCCCATAAATATTACGCTCATTTATTATTTTCTCTTATTGCATTTCAGCTTGTAATAACTTTGTTAACCAAACGCGATCGATGAGAATCAACATTTTTTACATTGCTACGAATCGAACAAAATTTATTATCAACATTTTTTAACTCAATTTTTTTTTTCAAACTGTGTTTTCTTTTTCAGTCTCTGCTTTTTTATTACAGAGAAACAAAAAGTGTGATGAATCTTGATGCCGAATGAACGATCGTCAACTCGAACAATTACAACGGAAGTGCGTTTTCAACGACGATCTAAAACGAAAGAATGTTTGCATGTATCATTTGATGCTGTAATGAGTATCATTTAGCGGTGTACTTTGTGCCTTTTTGTGCGTTTTTGTTACGCGCCAGTCGGGATATTCACCCACGCGTGCCCGCTTGCATGAGACGACGCTTGCAGCCTCTCTTTCTCTCTGTCTCTTCTCGATCATACGTCTCTCGGGTCGCGAATGAACTTGAGGAAGTTACAGCGCTGTATTCCTCTCAGCCCGATAAATCAGCCCGAAAATTGTGGGACTCGGTTATTTGCTTAGCCGCGTCGAAGAAAAAGGTGTTTGCGATGATTGTTAATGATTCGAATAATGCAAAACAATACCCCGAGGTCGTTGCATTGCACGATCAAATATATATTTATGTGCAATGAACGCGTTATTGAATGCAGCAGTACACTCGATTGAACTGTGATTGTAGGTTAATGTTATAACATATGTTGATTGCAGCGCGCACTGTAAAAAATGTTGCTTGCGGTTTTGTACCGACGCATCAATCTTTTTTTTTTGTTCAATCTGCGCCTCGAATTTGTAGTGCAAAATTATTCACCGTAGTATTATTATGACGATTCGGCTGCACGATCACACTTTATTGGACCGCGTTCAAGTTTTATTATTTATAGTGCAACGGGTTCTTATAAATTATTCGACACTATTCAGGCGGCTTTTTTACATAACGCAATATTTGTTATTCACCAAACGGTTTTGTTAAATAAATTTTGTCCATCGAGTGTACGGGATAGTGACAATTTAAAAATGGTCAAAATGTTACGGCTGAATAAAAAGTAAATAAGTACGGGGATAAAAAAGCATTTTTTTTTTTTTTTTTGTTACAGAGCAATTAAAATTTCTACATATTTTAATCAATTAGATATAATGTTTGATAAGAAGAGGCTTATCTCGTAACTTTAATATATTTATTATAAATGCGATAAGCGATGCGAATAAAAACTGCATCTAAGCGACCCATTTTTCGTGATACGATTACAAGCCTGAGAATATAATTTTTTGTCGTCATTTTACTTGGTGCTCTCATTGCACCCATACGGAATTTCTCCGCGCGTGTAATAATAGCATCAAGCAGAAAAATAATTCTGAGCTTATTTCGCTCTGGCAAAGAAAACCGCGCGCGCGAGCGGCCTTCGCCTCGCCTCCGTGACAGAGGAGGGTCGAATTAAAAATAAGAACCCCGCGATTGATCACCTTTTTTTTCTCCCTCTCGATCGCGCGCCGTTTATATTTTTTCCCCTACTTCTCCCCGTCAAGTTTTTTTCTTTCCTCCATCAGCATCTTGTCGAAAAATTTTTTTTTTTCTGACCCAGATCTCGGATCTGCGCTATTTTTTTCTCGCCGCACGAGCCGGATCTTTTTATCTTGTGACTGCGCGCGCGAGAGCTCACTCTCCCTTTTTCCTGCATCGCATTCTTTTTGGCATGCCGGTGCCCCTCTGCAACTCCTCGCACGCACTCCTTATCTTTCGTCTCGCGGCGTCTCTCTTGCACCGTGCGCCCTCCTTCTCCTCCCCCGCGCGATCCGGCCAAACAACTTCTTCTCCGCAATTCTTTTGCCCGAAGTTTGCGCGCTCACTCGCTCATTCCTCCGTTCTTTCTTTCATGCTCGGCTCCTGACCTACGACTACGTTCGCGTAGCGGCCAAATTTCGCCAGCTATAATATAAAAACGATACGCCCTGTTGCGTCACGTCAGAAATATTATACGTTAGATAAGGATTAGAGGGTATAAGTTTCGTTGAACGCATTATCGGTTTCTTTTTTTTCTCTGTACTGAATTCCGTCACCAGTTTGCTTTTGTTGACACGTTTCGTGTCATTGCAGAATTTTTACACGGAAAAATGATATTATTATTTTTCTTCGTGATCAGCGAATTATAAAAATAATGCTTATTTGCAAATTAGATTGCATTGTTTTTTGTTCGTTCAGTTTTTTAATTGAAAAAGTTGAGGAAAAAGCTGATTTGGTATGTTTGATATGGCTACAATGTTGATGCAGATCAGAATGAGTTCCGAGTTAATTGGCTTTTATAAATAAAAGCTACATGATTTAGAATCAGTCACAATGCCGTTTAGAATAAATTAATTTGATTGCGCAATTAGTTTCTTTCGATGTTGATTTATTTTTTGACAACCACCTCTGAAGTGTAACAACATGCGTCTTATCGGTCGGACAAACTTGAATTGTAAATTTATCGACTAGACTAATCGCAACTACATTCATGATTTGAATTTATCTCAATCATTAATATATCCTTATTATAATTCAAAACGATATAATAGTTTATTCCCAAGCACCGGCCCAAAATGACAATTCTTAATGTTTCACGTTTCAAATGTTTTTTTTTTTTTTTTTTTTTTTTTCTGTTATTAACAGAATTCTCACGACAATGAAAAATTGCGAAACATTGTTGATTGGAAAAGAAAAGCTTTTCACTAAAAAATGGTACGTTTTTTTTTACGTGTTAATTGTTTTCTTTGCCTTTAGAAGTTGAAATGAATTCAAAGGCTGGATCTGTTAATTTGCGGAATAGCGAGAGTACAAAATTAGTTTTTCAAAGAACGACAAATCTCATGCGGAGTTACGAAACCCGAACGTCTGAACGCAAAAAATGTTGAGGTACTGCGAAAAGTCTGGTGCTATATTTACCGTCGCGTTCGGCGTACAATTCGGTAATAGCAAGAAACGAAGTGAGAGAAGAAGCAAGGGAAAAAAGGAAAAAGACGAAAATTGTTCGGCAAAGCGCGCGTGTAGCCGCTCTTTCTCGCAAAAATCTTCGCGACCGTCTCCCCGCGTCTCGACAGTCTCCGCGAGAGCGCTGGCAAAAGATCGTTGCCCTTCTAAATATAAGTTTGCAAAATCGAACAGCAAAACTGCGCGGGTTTTGCCACAGTTGTGCACGGCTTATTGCCGCTGAATCTTTCTCCGTCTGTTACTCCTTTTACTAGACAGAAGAAAGGGGCGAAGAAGTAACTTCTCCCAGATAGTTTGTAACAAACGCGGCCAAAATATCACTCGACGCCCGAAAAATCTTGCTATTATTTGTCACGCGCCTTTCACTCAGATAAATTTGGCCACTCTGGTTTGATTAATGCACGACATGGTGTTCTCCGTTGCACATATTTTTATCACGATATTTCCCAAGACAAAAAAAAATATTCATCCAATTTGTTCCCACCTTTTTTTTTTATCTTCAGATTGTTCGTTCTTTTTTTTTTTTTTTTTTATATTTATTTTTAAATAAAAAAAAAAAAAAAAAAAAAGTAAATATAATTTGCAATGTTTCATATGATGAAAAATTGTTTGAGCGTATAGGAAAAAGTTATGTGTTACGCCCGGAGCAACGATGACGATCTTCGGAAAGCGTAGCGAAAATTGGCGCTGATAATTTGTTGTCTCTTGGCGCTGGAAGCACTGTTTTGATGAGTGACTAGGGTCGTGGTTCATTGTTATTGCGGTCTGCAAATGAAATCTTATCGGGACGCTGCGGTGAGGCGTACGGCGTCGCGCGGTGTCAATGTACGATAAAAAAAAGGCACACACTCTTTCTCGCGAGAGACGCCGAGTGTGGGCGTCTCTCTTTCTCTGAAACTCGGCTCGTTCTTTCTCTGGCTCTTAGGGTAGGTCACGGCAAAACCGCGTGTCAGCCAGAAAGAAAGAGGCTTGCTCCGAGCAAGAGAGAGCGCGAGATGCTAATTCGCTTGCGATGAACGAGGACCAACTCTGAGACGGCGATAAAGAAACGGGATAGGGCAAGACGAGCCAGAAAGAATGAAATAAGAAATAAAGGAGCAGAGACGATGCCCCTTTTCTATACGCGGCGCTGAGACGATTACTCCGCGCGCACGCTGCGTCCTTGTCTCGCGCTCGGCCGCATGCGGTCTCCCCGGCTGGCTCGTACATCTTTTTATCGGGCTCCATCTTTTGCGTAGGCGATATTCGCACACGACGAGCAACAGCGCCAGCTCGCAACTCGCATCGTTACTTTTTTTTTTCTCGCGCGCGAGTACCCTTCGCTCGCGAATAATTAATTCCGCGGAACGGCCCTTTGTTAATTGCATAATGCTCATGTGTTATTGGCCGATTATTATTTATAGACGAGCGAAGAATCGCCGGTGAGGAAGACAAAAAAAGGAAGAAAGAACGAGAGACATTCACAAACGATCATGAGAAGTTTAATCCGCCGGCCATTCTTTATGCGACGAGAGCCACGGGAGAAAGAGAGAGGGGCTTTGTTGCATGCGAGAGCAAAGTTTCGTCCGCGCGACGCAAAGTGGCAATGAACGCTCGTGAAATTGATAAGAACGCTCGCAAATTCGTGCGTAAATTACTGTTATTTTACAATCGCGTTTATTTGATTTCTCAGAGTGTGGTTTTCTTTTACCAACTTTTTAATGTGCGATAAACTCCCCGTACCATTCAATTTATTAAATGAATTTTTGATTAAATTAAATCAAATTCAACATAGCTTCATAATAAAATATCTACAAGCAGAGCGATTGTAAAATTGACAATGTGATCTTTCGGGCCATATAATTACAGATTTAAATTAATAATTCAAAGCAGTCATAGGAAATATAGAGCATTATGCTAATGGTGGTATAATAACGTTGCAACTATTATAATAATTAGTCGTTTAGTTAATAATGAAAATAACTTTTTGTTTCAACTAACGAAGTTTTAAAACTTGTCGCATTTTAAAATTGGTACAGTTTTTTCAATTCATTATTTGCATCAACTCACTTGGAAAAAGTCCAAAAATATATGCATTCTCAAACTTAAAAAATGTATATACACTTTTAGAAATTAAGAAAGAAAATCTAAACTTTTTATCTCCGCTGAAAACAAAAGTTTTTTGTGGTGAAAGATTGAATTATTATTATTATTAAGGTGGAAATTGAATGATTTCATTAATTAAACGACAAAAGATAAAGTCATAACAATAAAAAACGGATAAGAAAACGTATAGCGCAGGTCTTAATTGGCGTACCAGGGTTGATTAAAAACACTTAAGACTCAACGGTAATTATCAATTCACACGGAATTCGATATTATGCCAAGTACTTTGCTACGGATACGTATGTCTATCTTTATGAAAAAGTTGCTGGCGAACAGAAGTTGCGATTTAGAAAGAGGAGGGGGAGGGGGTCAGTTATGACGGGCGATCATGCAATCTGAAAATCATAGAAAATTACTGAAAACCGAAGAAGCAGAGACAAAGCGCTTTCTTGTTCGGGGGGGGGGGGGGCTTAAGACGTCATATAATTTTATCTTGGACCGTAACGGCCGCGCGGCACGGAACCGTTTCTTCGATTTGCAACGCAGCCCTCGGAGGGTGCGTGAAGCATGAAACAAAAGCGCGACGTGGCAAGACCGTTATTTAAATGCGAGTCCCGAAGCGCAAAAAAATGGTTCGGCCCGACGTGAGAAACGCTAAGAAAGTTCCGGGCTCGGCTTATCAAAAGGATTCCGACTGTTATTATTGCGATCGTTTTTTGTCAGTGTCGCGTGATTGCAGCCGGCTTGGGGATCACGCGTAGCAAAATATTAGCCCAAGCATGTTAGACGTTTATGAATATTTCAAACGATTCGGCGAGGGTGAGCGTGAACAAAACAAAAAAAACAACATTTTCGTGATGAGTGCGATTCGATTACTTTTTGCTTTGTGTGTATTGTCGGTAGATACTTTTAATTGCCAATTTTGTTATCACGAATCTTTGAAAGTTGGTGTGATTTGGGTAAATATCATTTAGTCAAATAGTCTTTGTTAGAAAATTATAGTTTGGTATGATTCTTCGACGAAAATGCAATGACGAAAGAATAATAAATGGAAATAATAATAATCTCATATTTGTTACAAGTCGAAAATGAGATGTATTAATTGAAAAGATTTGACGGCTGAATTTAATCTCATTCATCGTTTAGAAACAAGAGTCGTCGACAGTGACGTGAGAAATGATCGTCATCTCCATATGAAATTAAACGCCAGTCCACATTGAGACAATGGAAGAAAGTATAACTCGTTCAGCTCGCAACCCTTTTATAAGTTTTTTTTCATCGTCATTTTCATTTGTGCAAACAATTCCAACGAACGTGGAGATGCGATACCAGATCCGGTTTCGTTCCGGGTTGGCAGATGTCGCGCAAATCCGGGATCGACGTGGATCCTCGCGAAACAAAGCGAGAGAAGCGGAAGGAAGAAAGGAGCGAGGCAAAAAAAAAGTCGATTTGAATCGCGCGCGAGCATAAGGGTTGCGTGCTCCACGAGAGACAGAGGCGACGAAATAATTGGAATTTAATTTACGTGCAGCCCGCAAAAAAAGTCCCCCCGTTAGCTTGCGAATTAGCCATGAGAACGTTGTCGCGGGAGTGCACGCTCGAGTATTTGGATAACTTTTTTTGTCATTCCCACGTTCCCGCTGCGAATTCGCAAACAACTTTTTTTTTCATCCCCGGGCCACTTTGCGCCCCGAGTTCATCATTTTTTCAAGCTTATGTACACGTCATGAATGAAACCGTATTTTTACACCTGTTTTTCCTACAACCAAAAAATGTAGCATTCATTTCAGTTTTTTTTTTTTTTTCATAACAAATATTTGTACAACAACTTTCTGTATAAAGAAGAAATTCGACGGAAAAAAAAATTGACTGACCATTTTGTATGTTTTTTTTTTATAGATTTCTATTGGGCAAGTTCAAAGAAAGCTCAACGAAAGGTTTGAAAGTTTGAAGAACTAGTGTCTTGAAAAATTGGCCGACCGGAAGAAGGGTGCAAAAATGTGGCTTCCACATTCGTCCACACGCGGTTGGTTCGAAAAGAAGCCACGGCTTTTTTGCACGTTCTTTCCACTCTCCATGTGAGTACACTCCGTTGGACCCATTTTTATTCACAAAGCTGATAATTCATAAAGGATCAAGCTTTTGAGCCAATCAGAAGGGTCGTTTCCTTTTTTTTTGTGTAAAGCAAGAAAAAAAAATCCAAAATTTGTCTCAAACAAAACACAAACAAAAAATAACAAAGATTGTTATTGGCCAACTTTGAATTGAAGGAGAAATCTGTTCTTCACAATATCTGTCCATAACAGATGTGGTATTTGGCATATAATTTTCCGATTACGAAATAATTGATTACGGGCTGACCCAAATGCGTCGTAACAAGTCCCCCCGATTTTATGTGATTTCAGAAAACGCACTTCCTTACCATGTTCTGTCGAAAAATTGAAATTCAGTTTAGCCGTCATTCGCAATGACAGATGCTTGATATGCTGATATTTTTCTTTTATCCGAGGCAAATAAGTGGCTCGTTTGTGTCGACGAGAAATTGCACGGTTACGGTAACACGATCGCTCGATATACACAAGACGAAGAAGCATTTGAATTGCCCCTTCCCCGCACCCTCAACCTGTTACATTGTTACTTATTATTCCACACATGTTTTAACAACGACTTAGTTACGTTTTATAACGTTAAATAACTGCCAGGTGTATACTTAATTCTCGGGTGGAAACACCTCGACGCTTTTATTCAATGGCAAAATTTTTGCCTTCCCTCATCTCGACGGAGGGTGCAAAAATTTTTTTTTCTCCGCTCCAACCTTTTCCGCTGCGAAAATAGCCCGCTCACTTTTATCCGTAATGCTGAAAGAACGGCTATCGGGACAGAGGAAACGGAATTAATAACAGCATGTTGCCGCGGTGAGGGCTCGCCCTTCGGGCTCCAATTATTTTTCCCCCGCAAAAAGCAAGAGACTCGCTAAAAGCTGCGCGATTAACGCAAGTGTCACGCCAATCATCAATTAAAAATATTACTACTGTTTTCTTTTCAGTTTTTAACATTAATATATTGCAATAAGAACCGAAAAAAAAAAACAAATCTAATTAAATTCATACTGATGATGATGTATGATACTTATGTTCATTAAAACAAAACTTTTTTTCAACAATTTTTTTTGTCTGTTTCAGTTTGAGAAAAAGTACGGGTCACTCGGAACTCTATACATCAGTTTGGCGTACAAAAATAAAAGTAGAAGTTCGACGCTGGAAATGAAATTAAACTCGATCAAAGTAGAAGAAAATAAGCGTTCGCGAGCTGCAACAAATGGAAAAGAAGGGCAGACAAAACAATTTCGGCTCATCGGCGCGTGTTTGGCGGCTAAAAAAGCTGAGACCGGACGGCAAGTTGCGGAAGCAAATGTTTTAATTAAATCTCGCGCGCAAACTTTTGCATCGCCTTTGCTGGGCGTTTTTGTGATTTTCCAAAAGTTTTGCCCGCCGCTCTTAAGAAGCCACGCTTCCGCGGCGAAATAAAAGAATCCGCAAAAACAAAAGAGCGGACTACTTAACGGTACAAATTGTTGTGCCGGTAAGTTTCGCCGCGGCGCCCCCGACGTAACGTCATTTTCCTCTCACACTCGTTAGCGACTTTTTCCTCGGTGCTTTTCCCGCCCCCTGCTGTCTTACCAACACCATTCGGCCGGGACACACGAGTCCCCACCCCTTTTCGATAGCTCCTCTGCAAATCATGCGTGAAATTGTTTTCGCACTCGCCGCCGGCTATTCGCTACATCCGGTTAATGTGATACACTACACGTACGCTTCTACATATGGATCCAGCTGAGATCAGGATAATCCTGTGACCGTAAATTGCACACGGTTATTGAAAAGAAATTCAATTTGGTAACGAGAATTTTGACGACTGAACGAAATCAAATTTGTCAAGACTTTGAATTTTAATTAGCCCTTCGATTGGTGGTTTTCACGAAGCGCATTCAAAATTGCAGTAACTTCGATGAGTCGAATGAAAAATTGTGTCGAAAATGTATTTTTGGAGGTTCCAATTAGTAATAAGTGACGATTTAAGACCGAGAGGTATCACGAATCTATTAATACTTGGGTAACAGCGAAAATTAATATAAATCATTATTTTTAACGCTTATTTTTAATTGCACGCATTATACCGCGACCGAGTTATTTCGGGCTAAAATTCTGTTTCATTTTTGCTTGCCAACTGTCTTAGTTTGAGAATTATGAATATTACGTTTAAAACAAAATTATTAATTGCACACAAATTATCACAGCGATATTTAATGCCTTTTAAGCAATTTTAAGATTTTAATCTTTGGATTTTTTCATTTAGTTATTTTATCTTGGCTGATTTCAATTTTCTTTTTTTCGCTTTCGCAATATAGAAATTGAATAATCAATTCATCGATTGACGCACGGTAGAATATATACTGACAACCGTAAATTAATTAGCCATGATTTTCATCCGACGTGTATCTCTTTTGTATTTCCGCGTAAATTACTTTGTGTCTCAATTAACAAGAGACAACTCTCTTGTACGCACTACTTTCTCATTTTTGTTTGATAAGTCCAATGATTTTGCATTTCGCAACAGAGGCTGGGTGATGAATAAGCAAAGCACACCTCTCTACTCGCTTATCTGTCAAAAAAAATTTTTCGTCCCAACCAACGCTTTCGGTTTTGATTGCAAAAGTTAACAGAGCCAGATTTGAGCTGGCGATCGTTCGTATCACAATTGGTGGCAAATTTTGCGAGTGATCGACACGAAATCAACACAACATCGAACAAACAATACACGTATGGTGCTTGGAATCGGAGAGATCAGCTTGTAGATCGAGCTCGCTGCTGAAATTGATGTTCATGTTCGCGTGATTGTTTTGTTTTTTCACAACGGCCGCAGACATTGTGTGCCATCGTAAGGTTTAATAGACATTAAATTTGGACATTCTTCAAATAGAGCGACGAACAAAAATAACTTGGCGACGACTATGTATGCTTCGATTTAATTTGTATAAATAGACAACTTTTTCAAAAAATCGTTCACATTTTGAAACACCGCGAGAACAAATTTTAAAATGAGATAAATGACGTCGTGAGATAAATGATGAATTGAAGGACGTTAAAATTTAATTGATCAGAGTGTCTCGTGGCTAGAGAAAAAAGTATTGTCGGTTTGTGTTCTTTGCCGTTTACTCGTTACAAAGGAGGGAATAGAACTTTGCCGCAAAAATATATTGGGCTCGAGCACGAAGCTGGTCTCTCATATATTTTTAGTTTGAAAAGAAAGTATATGAAGTAGTAAGTGTCAAGTACATATACGTGCACTGGCAGCATGCAGGGCCGGGTATGCGTGACTGTGTTCGCCCGGCAAAATTGGCCAAACAAAAGAAGTCGCGCGGACAATTAAAGGCGCAACAACGAGGAGAGAAAAAAAGGGGGACAAAACAAACGAGGAATGCAAAAGCGCATCCAAAAAACAAACGAACGAAAAATGGTGAAAACGAAAAAAAGAGAATGATGATCGGCAAACGAGAAGGTGTTTGAACGAAAACAAAAGAAAGCGAACGGGTGATGGAACTGGGTTCAAAGGAAACGTCTAAAAAGGGGTTGAGTGTTCAACTCACTCGCTGCAGGGTGGACCAGCATTCTTCGAGGCTGATGTTGCCCACTCCTCCACTACTGCCGGTACTCCCCAATCCCACTCCTCGAGACTATCGGGCAAGATAAGATACTGACGTTAGTTTGCGTCTCCGTCTTTGACCTCGACCACATATTACGTTTGGAAGGAATTTCCAACAAACATCGCTAAATTGATCGAACTTGCATGCTCCTCGGGTTACTCACTTGACCAAATTATCCAAGCTTCATTTAATCTTTATCTACTTGCAGCTATATTTATCCCGTGTTATACTATGTTTAATCTTTTGTTATTTAACATTTAATTTTATGACAAAATCTATTTAACAATTCAATGGTCATTCAATTAATAGCGATCTGATTCAATAATTTAGTCAAGTTCCATTTTTTACGAGTAGAAGAATGTTTAACATAAGAAGAGAACAAAAAAACATTCAACATTGTCTAAACGGAACTTAAAGCGCAATATCGAAAACTAGATAAATCAATAAACAAAACAGTCATCATAACAAATACGAATTTGAAACAACGAAAATAATAAATCTTGAAGAGAGCTCGAACTTCGACATCAAACGAGAACTGCGACGGCTATTATTAATACGATTCGCTCTGGTCAAACATTATTTTAAAGATCTCATGACTCAACGTTAACTTGCAGAGATAAACACAGATACCGCAACAATAAAAGCATTGTTATACAACTTGACAATATTTTGTTGTAATTGCATTCTGTCACTGACAAAGAAATCTTCTCCGCTGCTAAATGAATTTACTGAACAATTAAAAAAACATCTTTTCATTTGATTTGTTTCACTGACCAAATAAATGACAAGCTTGATAAAAAATGTGCAATTATAAATTATAAAAAGAATGAGGAAACATTTGTTAGACAAAATTTGTGAATTGTCAGAGAGATCTATCATAAGTGAATGACGTCATCGCGTTTGGAGAATTTCGCAGTCGCGGGTGTGCGCGAGTTCTCTTTTTTGGTTGCGGAGCACGTGACACGACCACCGAGTGGAAACAGTGTCGGTTCGATATATTTTCTCCGGCAACGTCTTCGCAGCCGACGGTATGACGTATGCGTATGGTGTATTATCTGTGTTGCGCGGGTCAAGAACCCCGAGAGCGAGACGTATCTGCATCCCTGGCGTCATTCGTGTGCGTGTGTACACTCCGCTGGCATAGGTGGTGAACGCGCGTATATGTACCGCGAATGCGAGAGTCAACAAACTCGAGAGTGTTGCGTTAGAACCGTGGTCAGTGTGCATCATGGCACACGCACAGACTCG
Organism: Trissolcus brochymenae; assembly: GCA_030523145.1. Lineage (NCBI taxonomy): Eukaryota > Metazoa > Arthropoda > Insecta > Hymenoptera > Scelionidae > Trissolcus > Trissolcus brochymenae. The sequence goes on from JAQQRF010000018.1 coordinate 62,148, forward strand.
CGGGTTTTCGAACAATCGACCAAATCATTCGTGGAATGCAACTCGATCGACCGACTGAACGATACCTCGAGTGCTCACGTGACACCAAGGTGTGCGTGACGTCACGATTAGCCGCGATTGATGTCGAGAAGCCACAGTTAACCGAAATGCTATCCAAATTTTTTTCAAACAATAACCAAAAAGACAACAAACAAGTTGAAACATAAGAATTGAAAAATAATTGACAACAAATGAAAAATGAAAATGTTGTTTCACAGAAAGACAGAGAACGTGGCTCTAGAATGACGTATTCTCTCACCTGGATTTCATTGACGAGTTTCTCGGTGAGGGTGTCGTGTGAGTCTTGGCTGGCAGCCCCAGGGCTCAACATGGAATTCTGTGAATGTTGCTGTTGGTTAGCGGAGACGTTCATGCCCCCTAGACTGCCGTTCTGACTGATGCTGCTGGCCATATTGAGCGCCTGTTGCTGCAGGTTCTGGGTGAGGTTTTGGGCCTGCTGCTGTAAGCTTTGCTGGTTGAGGCTTTGCGACAGGTTTTGAGCCTGCTGCTGGAGACTCTGCGTCAGGTTCTGCGCCTGGTTCTGGATGTTTTGCTGCAAAGTTTGGCTCGTTTGACTGAGGTTTTGCGGCTGGTTGAGTAGCTGCTGCTGTTGCTGCGGTGACAAACTGGGTGTCATGCTTTGGGCCAGATTGTGTTGTAGCGTTTGACCCAAATTTTGCTGGATGTTCTGCGTTAGGGCCTGAGTCAGTGCCTGACCCAAATTTTGGTTTAGGGCCTGAGCGGCCTGCACAGCCTGGACCGTTAACGAAGGGCTAGAAGCCTGGCTGGACATGTTTTGCTGGGCGGCCTGAGCTTGGGCCTGGGCCTGAGCCTGTGCTTGAGCTTGAGCTTGGGCCAGGTTGTGCAGGCTTTGAGCCATGCTTGTAGAAATAGCATTCTGATGATCTGCCTGCGAAGGCGAAGGCGTCGTCGGAGCCGGCGACGACTGATGCTGCGGGCCCTGGTTACTGGGTGTGTTGATGGTGAGGGTGTGTTGCTGCTGCTGCTGCTGCTGCTGCAACTGCGACGTCGAGTTTGAATTTGTCTGGCTCTGACTCGAGTTGGTTTGTCTTGACTGTTGCTGCTGCGTCTGCTGATTCTGCTGGGTTTGTTGCTGCTGCTGTTGCTGCTGCGACTGTGCAGTCCCAAGGGGACTGTGCATGGGCTGTTGATTGTGTTGCGCTGTCTGCGCTGAATTGGCGATCGGACTGTGCTGCATTCCGGGCGAATGCTGAGGCGGTCCGCGTTGGGGCTGCTGCCAGTAGTCAGACATCTTGAAGACGTGCTGGCGCAGCGCGTGCAAGTTAGCCGCAGCGGTGACGGCTGATGCCTGAACCTCCATTGGTTCAGGTGCGAGATCGGGCTCGGGAGAAGTGCACGGGTCTTCGTCTTCTTCCTCGTCCTCCCTCTCGGTAATGTCTTCCTCCTCTTCGTGCAACCTGGCGGACCTTGTCGGGTCGGCTTCTGGGCCACATGCGCTGTTGTCGGGCGGCTCGTTTGGTCTTGCACCACCGCCAGCACCAGCACCGAATCCTCCGGGAGCGCCTATCCCACCCCCCGAGTCGCCAGAGTGATGATGATTCCCCAGATGGTGCTGGGGATGGTGCTGGGCCTGGTGGTGCGGATGTTGCGGCTGATGGGGATGGTGAGGCCGCGGTTCCTGGTTCTGTGTGTGGTGATGGTGCTGTGGCTGTGGTTGCTGTGGCTGTTGCTGCGTGTGGTGCTGATGGTGCTGCTGCTCCAGGCCAAAGTCCGGTTGGGCTTGTGTCTGGGCGCGCAGGTCCAGGGCCGCCGTCGCGTCCGAAATCTTGAGGCCTTCGCGCGAAGCCCGGGCTACCCCCTTCCGGCGCAGCTTGGCCGCTTTTTCTCACCCTTTTTGGTAAGCAGCTCGACGCCGGGCACACCTCCGCGCTTGCCACTATCACTCGTCGCGCGACGGACGATTCCTCTCGGCTGCGGGCAACGTCACTTTGTCGTCAGCGCCGGCTTGCTAACAGCAACCGTTCTTCTCTCGCACATGTAACTTATCCTTGTTCTCTCCTCTCTTCTATCTCCGCCGGCAAGACTCCCTCAGTCTTGTTTTCCTCCTTATGTACAATCGTGCTTCGTGTGGATGTGAGTGATTTTTGTGAGTGAGTGTCAATGTGTGATATTATGCGCGCGCAAGAATGTCCTCTTCACCAAGAACAGTCTCTTTTCTATCTACTTATATCCTAGCATATACTTAAGTTCAGGTTAAATCAGGATTGCCCAGCCCGGACGGCGTAAACGAGACGGAGTTTGTCACGGACTCGTATGGATTTTGTTCGAAGGCTCGCTCTTGGCTCCTCACTGAGCCCAAGTTGTCTTCACTCGAGGTCGAATTTCGTACGGATTCTACTCGTCCCGTTGTTGCCCTGAGTATTAGCCCCGTTATGTGTGTGCTTTGTGTGTGTAAGTGTGTATTTGTGGTCGTCACGCACTTCGCGATCAACAAAGTGCGATCTCTGCTCCTTCTTGGTTGTCTCTTTGACGGGACGAGTTTGCTCTTGCTCGTGAATCCTTCCTCGTTCGGCGCTTCCTTCTTAATGTCCGCGATTTGACTCCCTCTCGACAAAAAATGCGACTCTATGGTTAAAATCCTCAAAAGGTCGTATCGATTATCGATTACCGCGTCGTACCGATCGTCGATGATGGTAGTAGGATTTGCTTTTTATTATCGTTTAGAGTATGTTTAAATTAATATTGCACTTAGGTACACTCGTTTTTTGAACACACTGAAATATATTATCTCGTACGGCGCGGGGGATTCTCACTTTCTTCCTTCCTCTTGCTCTTCGTGTTGTTCTCTCGATTTTTGATAGCTCCGCCGATTGTTCACTCTCGCGTTTCTCTTAGTATGCCTTTGCTCTTACTCCCCTTTATACTCTTTTTCGTACGATTGCCTACTCGACGCGTTCTTCGACTCGACTACTAATCCACTGTGCTATATCCCCGCTTCTATCCGCGTTTTTCTTCCTGTTCTTCTCTTCCACTCTCGCTCTCGTGCTCTTTTTCTGCTTCCTCGTCTTATTCTGCTTCTTCCGCTTTGTCCAGTCTTCCTCTCCTGTACGGGAATCTCTCGCTGTAACGCGTCTCCCGCTCGAAGCTGCGAACAGAACCAAACAATTCCGTCAGAAAAACGTCCCTCTTTAAATCACGTCTTGACATTTAACACCGCGCAACACTCGCACTTGAACCCTCTCAATTCGGAACTCGCGACAATCATATTTATTCATCATCGAATCGAACGCTTCAAGTACGAATGCTCGCGGCCAAAACAATATTCCACTCAATTATCATTTTTTATTATCCTTATAAACAATCATTCCCGCATTCGACCGTCACACAATCATCAAATTTCACTTTTCGCTTTCTTTTTGTTTTACACCTTTTCTCAGATACTTGATAATTTTGCAGGTTCCGCACTCGCAACTCTGGACACTTTTCGTAATGGAGGGGCCGAAAGGAGAAACAAATTTCTATGACACACCACAGTCGACGCTGGAATCTCTATTTTAATCGAAGACTTCATGTTTCAATGAATACAATCCCGTCAACCCTTGCAGCTCGGCAAACCTGATTTCGTCTCTTGTGCTCTTTTTTTTCCGCAAAGTGACATCGGAAAAAGGACTGCGAACAAAAGGTATCGAACGTAACAAGCCATTCTTGTTCACTGACAAAAAAATCCTAAAACCCTAATGAGAGAGAAAAAGTGAATTAATTTCTATGCTCGGTCGTGACTAGTTCAACATCTTCCGTACGATTGGTGTCCGACGGATCAATTGGGTTATTGTTCTCCGTTTACAAGCAGAGTAAACTCGTAACGGCTGTTTGTAACAAAGTCAGAGAGGTTCGCTCGACTGTGTTGTGCGTCGGCGAGATTCAACTTGTGGAATTTTATTTTTCACTTTTCTAGCGACAAGTTTGAGTTTCGAACAGTTGAAAAATATGGAAACTGATTACTCGCAGAATGAATAATTGAAGCTTAAGTTTGGATTTTGAACGACGTGGCACTATCAAAAATGTTGAGCAGCCTACAAAGATAGGATGGAAATTTTAATAATGAATTTCAATAATGAACTTTGACGTGCACGATCGTTGATGTTCACTGTTAAATATTCATCAGTCATTTGAACGACCCAATCAGTCGCAGAAATCACAACTACTGCGATCTGATGAAAACCAGTGCACAAGAATTACATATTCACTTTGATCCAAAACGTGAAACACTGCCTGCAACAACATCAGAGTTCTGTTTGGCCGGGATGGCGAGATTTTGCAATCTGTTGTACGTTCATCTGTATAACACTTGTCAAACACCACTTTTCAATCAAATTCCAAAATTTCGTTTATTCTTTTTCTAAGGTTTAGTTCGTTTAATGAATTCGTTTTTGAGTCAATTTTTGAGTCATGTAAATAGTTATTTTTGGAAACTTTATTATTTTGGGACTTTTAACGTTTGATGTCAACTTTGAAATAATGATACAAAAGCAACTATCCATCCGATATAAATAAATTTTGTGCGAGGTGAATTTCGTATTTTGATAGGTACGGTTGAGTGTTTGTCAAAGTTTCGAACGATGATTTCCTGGCGTGCGAGTTAGCCGTCGCGACGTTGGGATTGCACATGACATTCGGAGGGTTGTAACATAAAGAAAAAAGAATGAGCGTGTGATGAAAAAAAGGCGCGATACAGGCCTGCTTCTTTTCACGGACAAACGTAAATGCGATGAAACGCGTATAATGAGGCGGCTGTCGTGTTACATAACATGCCATTGTCAATAAGCGAGGAACGATAACACGCGTCAGAAGGATGCAAAAAGCTCTGAGGAAATGAGTTTACTTTGCTAAATGGCGTTTTTATGCTGCACCATCGCGGACAACACGTAACTCGCGTTTTTTTTCATTCTCCGCGCTGTAATGCGCCTGATATTGTTTAACTGCACTTTACATTCTGGTGCCTTATTGTCAAATCATTCGTCGACGTTGACAGATTCGCGTGAATCGGACTTTGAAAATCCAACGGATCAATTAACGTGACCCTTGACCGGGTTGACAGGTTGCTGAACTTAAGGGTCGATTTTGACTTCGCAGCATCATTGGAAGATGATTCTGGAGATAAACTGATAGTCGGCATTCACACGAGACGTGGAACTTGAAAGTTCCACTCGGTGGGTCAAGAGACAAACATCAAGATCAGATCATTCCATTCTGTCGTAAACTTGTTGGTTTGGCGAGCGTTATCAAAATCTCATGCTCCAACGGGGTATTCAAAATAGAGTTTCGCGATTGTGTCGCGGGCACTTGCACTTGTTGGATGAAAGAACAGTCGGTGAACACAAAACGCCGGTGCATGGTGTCCGCACTTAAATTTTCCGTTGTTCGCGGTGTGTAGAATCGCGAGAGACACTAGCCAGAGCTCGGAGAGTTCGGCCCGTCAACTTAGGGTTGGAGGGGACAGAGGTCGAAAGAGGGGCAAAGCTCGTAAAATCGGTTAAAATCGAAATAAATAGTCCAGAGGTGTGTGTGACCAAGTGTTGAGGGTTGTTGCGGGTGCTTACATCAGAGCACTGACTGGTCGGAGGCTCGCTGGTACTTGGACGACATGGGCGACACTTAGCTGACTACTCGACTGACTCTTAAGATCCGACTAGGGTAAAGACGACGACCGGAGGAAAAAGCAGTTTTCCTCTTGCGCGTTCGAGTCCTTGACGGAGAAGGAACCGAACTGACTCGGGTTCGCGGCTCGCGAGAAATGCTAAGTCCTTCTCCGTGGCCCGGTGGTGGCGCGCGTCTCAGACCGCGTGCGTCTGACTAAAAGCCACCCCCCGTGCCTTAAAGAACGCGACGGGTAGGGGCGTTGTCTTAGGTGGTGCGCGGCCGCGAAAATTCTGACCGAGCTCCGCTCCGCCGCGGTTCTACGCGAGCCAAGTTTTGCGGGGGCCCCGCGCGTCGGGACCTCGGTCCCCGCTGGTGGACTCGCGCGCGTCCACCCGCGTTCAACGAGAAAGCGCCTGAAAATTCGCCCGACTCGGCAACGAAAAACTGTGCCTTCTGGCGGACAGCAGTTTTCACGGCACCCCTCTTTTCCTTCGACCCCACCACCGACGCAACTCGAGTAGCAACCCCGCGTGGGTAGAAGCCCGGCTGGGGAACGTCTAAGGGGTTGCGCGCCCCGGAGTGGGGGCCACGCGCGCCAAAGGAGGGTTGTAAGAACCGGACTTTTCTCCTCTCCGGCGTCGTCTTCTTTATCGCCCTCTCTCTGTGCACGTTTTCCGAACGCCGCCACCACCGCGCCTGTACCTTCGTCAAGCACAAACACTCAGCCGTTGTCCACTCGCGAGCCGCTTTCTTCCGTTTCTCACCATTCGTATCGCGGTTTGCTTTTTTCGCCACCCCCGGACGACTTCCCCTCGAACACTGCTTGTTTCCTCGGTGTCTTCGATGCTCGGTCAGTTTCCCCTGTTTTTCATGCGATTCCACTCTCCCTCACTTTTCCAACTTAGAAGTTTGCTTGCGATAATTTGGCCACAATGAATCGCATGCACGTAAGAACTAGACGAGTGCTTACGTCGCAAATCAGCGAACTCGACTAATCGAAAAAAGAGTTGCGAAGGCAACGTTCGGCACAATCGAGGGGGTGGATGCTAGCTCGATCGTAAAAAAGTAGAGGGGGACCTCAACTATTAATAGTGGGCCCCCGTACCCCACGCGATAACATATGCGGAACGAGCTCATAGGGGAGAACCTGCGTTTCACCCCATGTAAGAAAGCGCGCGTGCGGATTTCTCTATCGATGATCTCATCGTTCTGATTCACTTTTTTTAACCCATTTCTTCTTTACCCTATTTCGCTATATCAGACAAACCATTTTTTGTTTTTGTTTTTTTTTTTTCATTCAATTATATTTTTCCAATATTTTGAGAAAAATGAAAATTTACAAATTATTTGTTGTTCTTTTTTTTCTCAAAGAAGGAAGTTAGTTTAAGTAACACCTGCAGAAACTTTCTCTGTTGTTTAACCCAAATCAAGATCCCTTAATCTTAAACAAACACCTTTCTTCTTACTTATTCTTATGTCTCCATTTTTGTGCTCCCCCCCTCGGGCGTCGCATTGTCTTGCGTGTTCATTTTTTTCCACGTGCCGGCCACGTGTGCAGCCGCGGGTGGTGCCTCCCTCCCCTAGCGCTTGGCGTATTTTTTTTTTTTTTCGCTCGACATTGTCATTAGTCGCACACACAACTCCTACCCCCGAGCTGCGGGACGTTAAGAGCACCGCAGAAAAAAGTTCGTGCGACTACGTTGACCCACCCTTCGTTGCACCCCTATGCTGCAGTGTGTGTCCGGCGCGCATGCAGAGGGTGGAACGTTGCGAGAAGAAAGAAAAAAAGATTGGCCAATGAGCCACTGGAAAAAATTACGCTCGCGTGTTCCTGCCCACCGTCACGAAAAAAATACATCACAAAGTCTTTGTTGTTGGGTCGAAATTCGATGAGGGTCTATTAAGACTATAATTGAGATACTTCGTGTGCACACTTTTTAGAAGTCGAATATTTATCAAGACAGGAATAATGGTCACAGTTTAATTACAATTTTTCAGGTCTTCTTTTTATCAACAAGACACCAATTTACCGCACACAGCGGCGGTAAACAGTTTAGAAAGAATGTGAAAAATTAACTGTTCGATGGTAACACAATAATTTGTGCAGTACTTTTTGAATAGTAAATCCCCGAGACAAGAGGATGAGCTGAATGTTGTATGCATGTATAATGAAAAGTGCATTGAAGCAAAAAACTGCAAAAGAAGAGGGTCGAGTTATAATTCGCAGATCGGGCCACTTTAAATAACAAATGACGAGGTAAACGGACGAATAAGTGCGGCTTGTTTGCGAAACAGGTGAGAAACGTGCGGGTGAGGTGTTTTTCGATGGTATCCCTGTGGCCGAATCCTGATTCGGCCTGGCCCATCTGCCGAACGGCGCGGCCGGCAGACTGACAGCTCGCAGGATGCGGTACACTTGCGCTCGCGTATAATGCACCCGCGCTCGGAACGTTGCAACGCCAGTTGCACGTTGCGCGGCGCCCAATTGCGCCCGAACTGCAGATCGCTTATGCCGATAAGCCGGCATGAGCGTAGGAAGACATTTGTCTTGAGGGGCCATCGCGGATGGATGTCCTTCCGCCTTTGCCGCGGAATAAAGGAAATCGCCCCCGCTGATCGCCCGGAGCCGTTCCCAAAGTTATGCCTCGCGATAACATCGCCCTTCCGGGTCCGACAAACGAAACCTGCTCCTCCGCTGCAGGTTGCGGACTCTTTCTTAACACAATGCAATTTAAGCATAACGGATTTTGGCAGGTTCTTATTATTGTATTTAAGTTGTTGTATACACTTCTGTTTAAACATTTTTCTTTTCATTTATTATTATTATTATTATTTTTTTTTGGACAATAAATTGTAGAAGGATTGACGTTCAGATTTATTTTTAAGAACTTGTTCTTTTTCAAGAGATGTTTGTTTGAATGAACGATTCAGTGATCTCGTTAGCTAATGCTGCGGCATCTACCTCTATCAAATGCCACCCCAGAATGAGGTGACGCCTGGTGGAAAACTAAGGAACGAATTGCTTGATTGCGATGAGGGTTGCGCGAGGGTTTATGTCCGTGCTAAGTTACCACGATTGGATTCTTGCAATGAGCGTCGATTGAGAAACGTTCAATGTTTAGATTTTTCTGAAAGTTTTTTTTTTTTTGGGAATTGAATTGTAATGAGTTTTTAAAATGTCAAATGTTTGGATGTCAATGACTCTTGTGTATATCATTACTGAAGTTATCCGAATGAGCATTTAAGTATAGCGTGATTTGTGATGGCAAAGCGTGGAACGTATTCTTTTGCGTAGGAGACTGAAAGAGAAGATCGATGGGACTTTCGAAAAAAGAAGCTCGAGGTCTCGATCACAGTCAGTGAAACGTCCGGATTAAGAATTCCAGCGGGAGCAAACAGGCAGTAGGATGAAATGAGCGGTGCGTCCGGCGCATTACGCAATGAAAGAAACAAATGAAGCTTAATAGAAAAACTGCTTGGACTAGAAAAAGCGTTCATTTAGTACAGCTGCGTCAGAAAGTTATATAGTAAGCTAATCTTTTTTTTTTCACATTTCCTCTCTTTCTTTTCTGTTTAGAAAAACTAAATAAAATAATGCGGTTAGAAAGAATTCAATTAATTTCTTCAATTATAGAAGGAATTTAAATTTGACGGAGATGCGAAAGGTAATTATTTAGTTTAAGGTTGATTTATGTTCATTGAATAAGATGCTTGATTGGAACATAACAGTCAAAACTATTACAAGAGCCCGACACCTCTGTGTAATATAGGTTTCCTGGCTACGTCAAATAAGCCCGCTAATGGTTGGTAGGCCCTTTAATCATTGAGCCAGGAGTCTGTGCGACCGAGTCATCGATGCGTCTAATTGCCACTTGAAAATGCACCGGGCAATGCTACCGGCACAAAACTCGTGCATACTTAATATCATCTGTCACGAAATTACTACATGCAAAGAGCACCTATGCGAATAAATCCAATTTACTCTCAGACACGTTACTTTTCACGTACAGTCGCCGTTCAAATTAAAATCAGCGCTTGTCCGTTTCGCGTGTCAATCTGCCGACACGATTTGTCATTTAACATCTCAATTCCGTCATGGTGCTATACTTTTCGAAACACACAGAGATCAATGATTTAAAAATATTTGGAATCATTTTTGCGCCTTATTTATAATTCATTTTTTTTTTTTTAATTTTGTATCTAACAGTATTTAAAGTCAGTTGTGACGACTTTTTATCTTGGGAAAATATTTTGTTTGTAATGTTTTTGTAAAGTTTGCAGATGACTGGTGATTAGAATGCTATATTGATTGATGGCCCTGCGATCGGTCAAAGCCAGAAAGCGGCGTGCGTCAGACGCCGGAGCCGACCCTGAGCACGTTGCTGGGATTTTTGCGGACTGTACGCTCATGTCAATGTGGTTGTGTCAATAGGAGCCAATCTAAGTAGATACGCACACGAGTGCATCGTAGTCACAGCAGCGCCGGCAGACACTGCCGTGATGCAATCGCGCTTAGTGTGCTCTCGGTTCCGACATTTCCTTCTCCCCGCGTGGACAAACAACTGCATGTCCGTTACGCGATTAGGGATGATCAGTAACGAAATGCAAAGATATGCGCGTCCCGCTCGCTTGCACTCGCTATTCAACCGCTTTCGATCGTCGCTTATTTAATCTTCTTTGGATTCAAAAGATATCAATTCATCTTTTATCAAATAATGAATTTAGATTAGGAATCATTGGATGAATTAATTTACTGACTACATTTTTGTTTTTCATAAAAAACAAAAAATTTTGTTTTTGTTATTTTTATAAAGATCCAAAAAGTTTACGAGAAACTTCGACGAAGAAATTGACTTGGGAACGAAAACTTTTGATTGAAAAATTATTATAAGACCTACATTTTGACACTCTGACATTTATGGATTTTCCAAAACAAGTTTAGTCTTGAAATAAAGTTGAAAACAAAAATAATAGCTATAACAAAAATAACCGCATGTTTTGCATCGTAAAACGTACAATATTTTTGCGTTGCATAACGCGAAGAAGCTAGCATGAGTGACATGATTGAGCGGCGTTTATTTGTTTTAAACTTAATATCAGAAGTTTATTTATTCTGTAAGTGGAAATTTTTCCTGCTCAAAGCGCGGAAAAAATTGCGTGGCATTCGTAATGAAAGAGGGATTGATTATTTTTGTTGCACACATTGCTTAATGATTAGATAAAAGAGTCTTTCGTCACATCCAGGATCAAGGTGACCAAGATAACAGTTAGATAAAAGAAGTTGATCCATTATTTTGCTAAAGAATTGTGCGCAGTTTTAAAAGTAGTTTACTTTGATGCGCATTTTGTTTTATCTCGATGAGGTTATTTGAAAAATGTTGAAAACTCGAAGAAATAATTTCGTCTACTGATTTTGTAAACTGAAAAGTTACATTGTTAAAAGTAATTTTGATCACTAATGTTATATCTCAATTACAAAAATTATATGATGCTTGACTGGTTGTTTGATTAAAACAGAATTTTTAGTTTTTCAAAATATTTTAATTTTACAATTTTTTTGTTTCAGTTACCGTCATGATTTTAAATCAAGCAAAACGGTCGACCCAGTCCTATGACAAACAAGAGAGGTATAGTTGTGTACGTTTGATAGCAACCACAAAGGCTGACAAACTGCGTCCGCAAGCTCGGTGAAAGCTCCATCATATTCTCCAATGTAAAATGCTCAAGATCTAATTTTAACTGTTACGTTCCAGGTGAGATTTATTTTTCATTGTTAAAAACAGCTAGTTTTTCCTTGATATCAATATCAATGTTACCAGAAAGTATGAACAAAATAATTTCAATATCTCATTCGTTAGAACTACATAATTGATTAGAATTCGTTATTTTGTTTGAAATCTATCAATATTTCAGTCGGATTCAGAATTGAACTCAAAATCATCAAGTATATTTGAATAGGGCACTTTACATCAAGCAAAGGAACACTACGCAGTATCGAGCATCAGTATCAAATGAAAAAGCAGTGCAGAGCTTGGAGAGATCATCGAGACGATTATAGGATGAGATTCCTGCGTTAATGAAGCTTGCGCATACAAGAGGGAGCCGTGTGATGCAAATGATTGTGTCCCCTGGACCAAAAAGGCCGTCATCGGGCGTTTTCTGTCGTCGTCGACGCGTAAACGAGTGTGATGGCGGGCTATTTGGCCGAGGCGATGGGTTCGGTAGGCTCGTAGGGCATCCTTTCAAGCGATATATATTTTCGTGAAAATCATTGAGCGGACGCGCGGGTCATTGACGTCGGGCGTCGGCTGGCGGGGCCGGGTGCCGGTGGTGGTGGCAGCGGTACGAAGAAGCCGGGCAAAAAATGCGATTTGGAGATGCATGCGTGTATGGGCTCTATGTGCGCCTATGTGTGCGGCATCGTAAGAGAGCAGAGAGTAGCACACACCCGGGTGGCGCTGGTCCCCCGTTAAGTATGGTGGTTCTGCATTCGAGCATCGTTCACGGCTTCTCATTGGCCGGTCCGAGCGTGGCCTGCTGCAGTCATCGATTCAGGCAGTCATTGGCTGACTCGGGCAGGCCGCCATTTTGAATGACTCCGGGATCAATACGCGGGGTGCGGAAAAATGTACCCCTCTCGGCTGCTGACAAACACACGCACGCACACCAACACGCGCATCTCTCTTTCTCTCTCGTTGCAATGACGCCGGCAAAATTCAAGAGCCGGGGGTGCGCTATCTCGTAGTGCGTCAAAATCATCGCAAAAAAATGGCATACTGATAGCGCGTCGTTGCCAGCCGCCCCTCGCGCTCCGCGACCCTCCGCTGGTCATCGACACACACGGCCCTCTCTCTCGCACACTTACATCCTTTTACCCTTGTTCGTGAGTTTTTGCTGCGCGAATAGGGAAAGGATGCCCGGTGCGTTCGTTCATTAGTTTGCATGGGGCTGCTCGGGATCCGGGATATAGGAATTTCGAAATTGACGCTTCCATGACCCAGGCACAATCATTCCACCCGTCCACCACCCCCCGAGCGGTACAATCATTTTCCTGCACCAGCACGTATATATTTTCGAATAATTGCTGATGCGTGGGCATCGAGCCGTGCTCAACGAGCGTCATTTTTCATGAAAACGGCCGGGCTAACAGGGAGGGGGAGCTTTTTCTCCACCAGCCCCCAAACTCCCGCGGAAATTACTTTTGCTGGCGCATCGTCATCGTTTCAGGGCTCGATTTGCTTATCAATCTGTTAACCCTCCCCTTTTTTTTACTCACGCAAGCATCACGGATACCGTAATTGACGACCGATTTCATCCGATCTGATCGCTAAGAAGTCATTTATAAAACATATTATGTATTTTCGAGGCGTTGAATCATGTTTCGTTCGATTCAGTATTTTTAAACTTCATTTTCACGATAATCGCAGGATTATTTTGACTCCTGGTGTATTTTTTTAATATTACATTAAAAAAATATTCACGTCCGCTGCACTTTTGCAGAGTTCAATTTTCCACGATTTTTCGACAACGAGATTAAATATGCAAACCATTGATTGCCGCGTGAAAATGTTAAATATAACGAGCTTTCGGATAGTGAGGAAAGAGTTGTCAATGAAGTTGAAAAAAGATGTGTGCATTTTTCATTGCATCAATTCATTGATGAAAAATTGATACAGGCGAATGTGGAGAGAGGTCAAGTTTTAGTTGACATTTATGCAATTCTGAACGAACCTATACCGGTTAACGAAATGGCTGTATTGATGTAGAAACTGGGCGGCCCCAACGATGCAATTCGAACAAATTATTTTTTCACATCTCACACAGACAATCTTCTAAAAAAAGCGTGTAAATGCAAATGAATGAAATGATGAATTAATAATTTGAACTGAAATTCGATAAATCCATTCATACAAAATTGATGTTACATCAATTATTAACTGCTACATAGTAAGGAAATAAATCAAACTAAAAATGTAAACGAAATTGAACAACATTTAGACTGTTTGAAAGCTTAGGTACTTACGTTTGGAACCGAATCAATTGAAACAAGGACATAAGGCTCTTTTGGTAGCAACGACTTTTAGATCACATTTTTCAATCCTTAAGAATTTTAGCGTTACTTTTTAAAACTTTTCGGCTTTTTAAAATTTACTTTTATAATCTAAAGTTCTCAAAACTTGTTAAAAATATACTTTAGTCATATCTTTTTACAATTTACTTCGTAAACGTCTAAAGTGCTTTCTCCTCTGTCGTTTCACTTGTTTCTTACGTGTATTTGTTTCTTTTTTCTTAGTTTCTTGAGTTTCTTGTAAATTCCTTCCGACAACTTAGGTAATAACGGGTTTTTTTTTCTAAGGCAATGCTTCTTCTTCTTCTCACAAACAATTTCGTTTCTTTTGTTTTTTTCCCTTTTTTTGTATTTTTTGTCTTTTTTTATATTAATTTTTTCTAGTTTCTTCTTGCTCTGTGAAATTGGTTCTTCTGGTCGTGGTGAATTTTGAACTTAGTCACGTTGCCAAATGTGCGTGAGTCGATAATATTACGTATACAGACAGTTATGCGTATACACGAAAGATAGTCCTTTGAATTAACTGAAGTATGCTCGGTAAACGTATTCCTCGTTACAGAAACTGGCGGGTGCGTATTACTTGATAAGCGACGAAAATTAATTTTTTAATGAAATAATTATGACAACACATAACAACACAGTGCGACGCGTCTGAAACAGAAGACAAAACAAAGCGACACGTTAATCTCCAAAGTCAACTCAAACTTCATCGGTCGCGCTGGTCGCTCGCTCGCGCGCACTCGGGGTGATTCACCCCGCCTTTCATCCGCTCCAAGATCATCTAGTGATACCAAGTTGTCCGGGGATGGTCATGACTTTTTAAGGAGAACAGCCGAGACGGAGAATTTAGTCTGTGTAATTTCCTTCTTTCTTATGTCAAAAAAAAATTTTTTTTTTTTTTATCAAAGAAAGTTAAAATTAATAAAAAAATCTATCAAACAAATGCAAAAATATAGCAATATATAAGTTTTATTCTAATTTTTGACTTGAAATTCAAATTTTCAAAAATATTGTATTTTTCTACACAAATACAATACAAATTTTAACAGACTATTTCAATTTTGAAGAACGGAATTAAAATTTAAATTGATTCATTGATAAACGGCCGACATCAGGTTTATTTTTACCGATTGAAAAAAAAAATAATAATAATAATAATAATAATTAATTAAAATTTCAAAAGTTGATACGCGTTTCAATATAACCGACTCATCACAAAACCGAGCTAAAGTTGATAAAAATCACCGATAATGATTCCAAACAATGACGATGGAAATGATCCAATGATGCATGATGACTGTTGGCCATCTTTGTTGAAGGGGGTGGCAAGTCCCAGCGTCCTTTCTCCCTAACGAAAGAAGAAAGGAAGAAGAGGGAAATTACACAGGTCACCCTAGAGCACGCACGGAAAAATGCCTTAAGAAGGGGTCACGTGATGCCGAGGAACGAATGATCATCTTTGGTAGACTCCCTCCTTCGACTCGGTGGCCCCCTCCCAACGCCTCGCGTATTCTCCGTCTCCCTCTATCTCTCTTCGCGTACGTTCTTCTTCCCCTTCTGGCAAGCGGCGTCGCTCGTTCGCTCCTTGCGTCGGCGGTAAGACGCGTCTCTTTCTCTCTCTCTGGGGCGAGCTTTCCCGACTTTTCTCCCCACGTGCTTTCGCCGCCAGTTTCTCTCGAAACACCGCCGAGTCCTGTCGCTGCCTCCTTAAGAATCACAGCACCATCACCGAACTTCAAACTTTTGCACCACCGATTCAATACTTTTTTTTTTTCATTTTTCAATTTTTCTTTCTCAACTCGGTTGCAATCTGAGTTGCCGCGAGAACTTAGCCGAGTTTTCGCGACCAACTCAAAAAGCTCGAGTGAAACCGCCCGGGCCGCTTGCAGGCGCGGGCGTTTCGCGGCTTTTCTTGGTTTCACTTGATCTTGGCGCGCGTATCTAGTTAGACTTGGAAAATTTTTGGGCCGCAAGTTTGTTGAACTTGCCCCGCGAAAAAAAATTAATTTTTTAGCGCGTTCGCGGTTTATTTAATGTAGATTTTCGTAACCTTTGATAGAGGCATTGCGAGCATCCCCGTGTCTGAGTAGCAACTGCGCCGTGGCCCCGTGCCGGGCACCCCTACCTCACCTCTTGCCACCTCTTGCCGCCTCACCTAAAACCAAACTCGTATACATGTATATACGGTCGTGCCAACCCTCTCTCGCTCGGACGTGCTAGGCCGTCCGCCCTAACGTTGGGGCTATCGCGCATAGCCCACTCTCTCGCTCGCTCATGATGCACCGATGACCAACGCAGCGCTGCGCTTCCGTCCCCGAACGCCCTCACCCTCGCCCGCACCGGCCTGCCCGATACGAAATTACTGTGGAGACCGTATGCTTTGGTGCTCTGTATTTGGGCGCGCGCAAGTGTGCGTGCATAGCCACGCGTACTTGTGTTGGAAAATTTATACGCGAATGACTGTTTGGAGGGTGTTTTGGGATTGCGAAGTGCTCTGCGCATCGAAATTTGTCATGAGAAAGAAAATTTCGGATCGATTCACGCACCAAATAGCGCCGTACGGGCGGCGCTTTGTTCGCAGTTTTTGATGATGATGACGGTCCGGGATTTTACGCTCGGCGCAGCTCGAATCATCGGCCCATCCTTTTTTTTCCATCGCACGCCGAAGCGTTTTGAAAATCCGGCAGGGTGGGCGATATTTGTTCTCCCACCCCCCCCCCCTCTTGTTTTTTTATCTTATTTTTTTTTACGTGAACGCGGAAGGGGTGCTGTCAGTATCAGATAAAATATGAAATAAATTTGTTGCCAAAATGTGTATACCTGAAATTCATGGATATTCGAAGCGCGCAAAATGGTTCGCGTGATTCGCACGCGGTACTGCGATACTGCAATTTCTAGCTTTTAAAAAGTCGCATCGGAAGTCTGGCGCAGTTGTGTGTTCGCATTTGTTATTTAATTAATGCGTACGAATTATTGCGTGTGATTCGCAATTTGTAATTTGCAAATTGAAAAATTTGACGTTAAAATTATTAAATCGAGTAACTTATGGTTTCATTTTGGTCTACCCGAACTATCTTACATCACTGATTTCAAATCTCACGTACAGTGGGTTGAATTTAAACGTACAGGTTCACATCTATTACAGAATGAAATCCTCTAAATGTATTTCAACTGCGCCAGATTTGGATGCTGAAACGACCGAGTCAGAGCACCGTAGGCCTGCTTTAAGATTGAAACCTAATTGTAGAAACTGTGTAAACAAAATCAGAGTGGTACCGCAATTAGGACCTAAAATTGAACGAAATCAAATGATTTCTTTATTTAAAGATTTCTTTGAATAAATAAATTTCTCTACTAAATTCTTTGGTAATATAATTTGCAGGAGAAAGGCAACCGAGCGGATACAATGCATCAGATTTCGGCTAGCCCCTAACTAGTCACTCAACACGTTGAGAATCGATCTGTAGTTAAGTCTGGTCAGCGTTACGAACTCGTGAACCGAATTCAAAGATTTACATTTCTCCGTACTTTCAAAGCTAGAACTTGATAAATATTCCGAACTTTGAACTTTGAACGCCAATATTTACATATACATTTTGCGCCCCAACCTTTTAACTTTTGCACAAATTTTGAACACGATATTTTGTTTAATAAATTTATTTTTGATTATTGTATACGATTGTTGTCCTGCGACAACAATAGCTACAGAACCGTGACGCTTGAATCGTGAATTTTGTTGCATTCAAAAAGCGTTGCAAAACGAGACAATTTCGTTCAAAAATCGGATCTCCCGATGACATTAAAAAAACTCAATGGACGTAGGCATTTTGAACAATTCAAAACAACGCATCAAAAGCAAACGAGCCGCTGATTTGTCAAAAGTCGACATCGCAATCAGGAAAATTCATCGGCAATTTTGTCGTTCATTACTCGTCGTGTGAACATTATACAAATGATTTTTGACCGTGAAGTATTGTGATAAAAATGCAAATCAGTTGATATATCGTTACGTCGATTAGATCGGATTTTGCGACTGCATGACACATATTCCGCAGATAAGCGCGTCGCTGAATATGCACCAGGGCGTTAATTTTGAACAACGAAAATATCGCCTGGAGAGTATATCTGCGATTGTAATCGTCACGAGATTTTGCGTTTCGCCATTTTTAGAACAGAAATTTGCGAACAAAAATTGTCCCTACAGTTGGATGAAGCAACAAAGAATCATATTCATATTTTTGAGTTAAACATTTTTTATTTTTTGTTTCTTTGAACGATTTTGATCAATCGACGTTTCCATGACATTCTCAGAAATCGGGGGATTGAAATATGAGATCGAATTATCTTACAGTTACACAGGGCCGACCATTTTGGTACATTGTGTGCGGTAGTGTGAACGTGCCTTACACAACTACCATCACATCACGAATCGTGTCGGTAACCGCAGCCCGCTCCGTCGCACTTCGCGGTTCGAAATCACCCCCGCGTTACATGTACACTACGGAACACACCGCGTGCCTTGCCTCGACGGAAATTCTCCGGCGACGTGCCTTTGCGCAAGCCTTTCGTTTGCATACGTGTACGTGGGGTTGTTGCGATTGAGAGGTATGCGGTGACAAGAATATTATACAAATGTCTGACAATCATTTCAACATCACAAATAATAATTTTGTCCATAACATAAGAACGCAAAAAATATGAGTGTCACTTGGGGTAGATTGTGTTTGAAAGTATTTGTTTTTTTTTGTACCTTAAAGTATTTTTTATTCGTTACATAAGAAATTAACATTACATAAAACTATTTTGTAACAGAGACAAGAAATATTAGATTCAAAAGTTACGTAATATTTATTTACTTTTCAATTATGAATAATTTATTAATGATCAACAGCAAGTAATTGATATAATAAAATCATGTGGAATATTATCTGTTGATATTTAAACATGCAAAGAGCGAACGGATGACTATCAATAACAAAAATAATATAAAAATTGTGATTTAAAATTGAATTTACTAAAGTTTTTCGATATGCGGATATTTAATTATAATTAGTTGATCGTTTATTAAGAGAAAAACGATACTAAAATGTTGTCAAACGATGAGGATGAAATAATATATGTGTTGCGGATAATTAATTTTATTAAACAAAAACAGCAATTAGGATTGATAATTTATATTTATTCTATATTAATAAATCTTTTAGTTTTATTATACCAATGAAAGAAGATGTGACCAAATGTCAGATGTAAATTTCATTAATCATTTTCATGTATTTCTATTTATGTCATTGTAAAAAAAAAAAAAAAATTATTTTTATCATTTAAATTGCTCGTCTTGGGCGTCTTTCTTCAACTCGCTACATCATAGTACATTTATGTTCTGCAAAAACGTTTTTGAACAATTAAAACGTCTTATAATGGAACCAACCTATTTCTTTCATCGCATAATGAAAATCTTAAACACAACGCCTCTTCTTTCACCGGGACTTAACAATGCTAAGCGCTTTAAATGGCACACCTGAAACTCATCTTGTATCGTTGCAGTCTAAGCGGATACTGGAGGGCACTACCACTTCCCCATTTTTTGCGACAGCGTGTTTTTACTTCCTTCGGAGACCTATTCAGCCAGCCGCAATCGACACAATTAAAAAGTCTTCCTAAAGCAGACGAAGACTCTCGAAAAGATCGGCGAACAAAAAATTTCGGAACTTCTGGCAGGAGGAAGAAGATTTGTAGCACCTCCGGACTATTTTCTACGTTCCAGTTTGGTCTTGCTACTTAACGTTTCTACGCCGGTGAGTCTTTTCTATTGTTTCTCTCTCGCTTGTCTATTTTTGCGTGCCCCTTCTCTACTGCAAAAGGGTTAGAGTGTGACAATAAGAGGGCATTCTCCGCTACAGCTGAATCAGTGCGGTTAAACATAATTGTATCGATTGTCTTAGGGCGGCACTGTCCTACCGCCCGACCGTTACACGTACAGCCCGCATGAATGAAAGGAGAAAGAGCACAGATAGTAGAAACCTCCGTGAACCTTTGTTGTTATTGTCCGATGATTATAGAAATGACGGACCGGATGAAAATTTGACCTGCATTTTTTGTCGATCGAACGGGCCTCTCTCTTGCATGGGGAATAGACAATGCCCGGTGAATTTGCATAGGCGTCCACTTCAGCAAAGACGCTACACACGCTGACCTGGTTGCGCGCGACACAGAATGCCCAAAATTGAATCTACTCGCTTCCAGGTGCATGAAGTGGCCTTGGACCAGCACCCTTGTATTCATCAGACAATGGCGACTCACTGACCACCGACATGGGTGATAAAACAATTCACTCGTTTTTTGCTAGGCCATCTGCTCTTCCTAACCAGTCAACTGGAATAGATATTTTGTTTTGCGGACCATTTTTCTCTTCTACTTTCCAAATTGTCTATCTGTTCTAGTTTCCTAATGGCTGCTTCTGTTTAGGATAAATTGTTCTGAATGGATAAATTGGTCAATTATCAGAACTAGACGGAAAAAAGTCTAATGATAAAAGTTGAAAACAAAATCAGTCCCTCATTTTTGCGTAACAATTCTTTTGTCGACTCGTATGAGGAACGTACGTCATCGTTAGAATTCGCGGTAACACTTTGAATAATAAGCGGAACAAGCAGCATTCAGCCTAAATTAGGAACAATTAGTAAACCATCTTTTGCATTCATCATCGAGCTAATTACCCTCTGCCCATAAATTCTTTGCTAGCGTCTCACACATTCTACTTTAGTCTTTCATCGTTCCAGTCTATTAGGTCTGACCGGACTCACAAATGGAAAAGCCGAAGAAACAAAAAGCCGAAAGGGACATCGGTTTTCCTCCGGACACGCAACCTTTTGGCTACTGGCCTAATGATCGCTGTGCAAATGGATGAGCGTGACTGGTCGGATGGTAATTAGTAAAAACAAAGGATTCACTTTTGCGGCCGCATTTAGAATCGCAAATCCAAAGAACCTTTTCGAATCCCCCTGAAAGGTGGGTCGCGCCTTTTTTGAATCACTCAAGAGGATGGAAAGAATTAGATATCCAAATTAGAGCGGTTAGAGTGGTCCGAGAGCTAAGCCATCACCGGTGTACGTGGTGTACACTAGCCGATCCTGCCCACCGCTTAATAGTAAGCCCAACAACACGAACGTATCGATTGCCCGCGAGAAAATAATGGCCGTGGGCAGCCGATTTACTGTGACGCTTTGCGGATAATTTATTCAATAATTCTTTTGACGTCGTAGGAAATCGAAACACGATCCCGAAATTATAAAAAATTCATCGTTTATGAATTAATTTTGCTTGGGAAGCAAGTTGAACACTTCATCAGAACTTTCACCTGAGATAGCGTGCCAAAGAAATCATATTTCGGCTGATGCATAACGCGGCCCAATTTATCGGCCCGTAGCTGAGCGGAAGACGCTTATATACGGATTTCCGGCTGCTCGAATCTCAAGCAACTCCGCAAAATGCCTGTCCAAATAATAGGAATTATCCGCATATGCAATCGTATCAACTGACGCTCGATTATGCAACCTCGGCATTGATTTCTTCTTTTTTACATCAAAGCTCTTAACTTTATTATGGTTTCATTTTTATTGGGGGTATAATTTTTTCCTTGCTTTCTCTTTTGTAATAACAAGCTTGCTTTATTCTGATTTTTCGTTAACAAGTTTGCCTGAGGGGGAGTATGATAGTCTTTTTTTTTTTTTTTTTGCAAGTTTCAGTGCGGATGAATCATTTTCGTAGGGTAAAAATAGTTTTGTTGACGCGAACAAAGTGATCCTTCTATTAGCGCCTGTGGAATAAAAGTGAGTAAATGAGGTAAGATGCATCGCCCAAGTCCCGTGTACTAATTAGCGATGGAAAAATCGCTTGAGAGTAGACTCAAGCTTGTAATATTTCACAGCGCGCCGTCCGCTGAGTTCGCGTCTTATCGCCGTTCTCGTCGTCGGCGGTCTTATAATGAAATTTCTGCGGCGAAGAAAGTTTTAAAAGTGCAAAAGTACGGGGAAAGAGAGACACAATGGGAAAATTGTGTCGCGCGAGCAGGACCGACGAAACGGCAAACTCTCGAGATTTAAGAGGATCATAAATCAGACGTACGGGCCTGCTAGGTATTGCTCGAGATACTCTTTGTCTTTGTAAGGAAAAGAATAATTATAACTATTTCTTTTCGTGATTGTACAATTTCATTACGCTAGAAATTCAAATTTCACTTAACAAATCGCGTCATCGACGCTTCCACAATTGTGCTGCGTTGGACTGAATAAAAAAATGTTTTTTTTTTTTTTTTTTTTTTTTATTTCATCGAACAATTTGCGTGGAGATTTGCGTGCAAAAATAATATGAATAAATGAAGCTGAAGAGCGCGGGTGAGGCATTTTTTTTTAGTGTCGCACTCTGTGCGAATAAAGTGATTAGCTGCATTTATTATTAATTAATAATGCGCAAAGTACTTTCAAGTTTTAATTAATTATCGATTCGCCGATCACATTACCTTTTGCTAATATATTGGGCGTCATAAATTATTTACACATTTAATGTTATTTTCGTGGGTGCGCGATGGGCGGCTGTCGAAATGTTTACATCGTGAAAACTGTAACCTGGATGACGCGGTTCTACATGTTTAACGTTATCAATAATACTAGTTTGCTAAATGTCACATGTGACACTGAACTCTGACACATTTACAAGCATCTTTTAATTTCCACTACTGTCATTCTTTCATCATTTTGTTTCTCTATTTATTGTACATAGTTGATATCATTATTTCATCTTCTATAGTTAACAAGATTTTTTTTTTCGAATATTGAAAAATTGATGGAAATCAACATTTTAATTAAAACGATGGTTCAAATCCGTTGAAACTTTCAGCATGTTTCTATTTCAATAAGTGAAAATATTATTTTTTCATCCGTCTGCCGAGAGTTTTGTCGGACGGGATCACCCTCGGCTGGTTTTTAATTGAGACCCACTTGAGTAGATTTTTAATTAAGAAAATTTAAGATCGAGCAGTCGAAGCGCCTATCGAGAGCCAGCAGTCGGAGCTTCGGAGGCTCCTCAAACAGTTTTATAATTGATTTCATTTTCATTTATTTTAGTCGCTCCTTTTACTTCGGACCTCGTTTTCCCGATTTCACCTCTGTGCTCTCTTGGCGCGCGCGCTTCCTTAGTCGCCATAATCAATTTAATGTTTTAATTAAAAGAGTATCCGTGAAAAATGGAATTATAATTGGTCGAAACCGCGTGGCAGGATCATGCACGCGGTTCCAGCCTTTTGGCACACTTTTTGCAAATGTCAAGATCACTGACACTTTTTGGCAATAGTCCGCCTTCAATTCAACACGCTCCCGATCCAAAAAATCCACCATTTTGAAATGCTATTCTAGAATCTTGCGCAACAATTCATTTGACCAAGCACGTCCGCGAATCGTAGGCACAAAAATGTTTATACGAATGCTTCTATTAGTCATATTACTCGTATATTTATAACGATTCTTCTTCATGGTAATAACTTTTTTTCTACGCGTTCAATTTTTTGTTTTGGACTTTTTAATTTACTTATTAAATTTGTTTTATTTATTTATTATTTTTTTATATATTTTATGTAGATTTAAAATAAAACATCTACTATTATGCAGTATCAATTGTTTAAATATCGATCGTAGTTTTCTGAATGCGAATTTTATTTTTGAGATTCTTATGCAACCAAATGCATTTGGCCTGCAAAGCATATAATAAAAGTACAGCAAAGATCTCACGCGCGAAAATGTTTGTTTTAACATGGCAGCGCCGCCATCAGCCTTGAATTATTCGGAATGTGAAAATTCTTAAAATAAAACTTTTCTATGTGCGCGTTAGAACGCATGCGGCCCAGGCACCGGAAAAATGAAATTTACGCGATTCTTTTTATAGGTTCGTTTTTCGTCATACAAGTACTTCCAGTTTTTCAATTTGAACATTCTCTTTGTTTTAAAATTAAACCTTGAAAGATAATGTAGAAGTGACGTAAGAGTTTTTAGAAGTTTGAGATTTGTAAGAAATATCCTTTACAACGGTTGGTTTTTTAGAAATAATTAAATTCGTTCCAATAAATTAAATCTTAAAATAATTGAATTTTAATCTAACTCGATTAATTTCATTGCGTTAATAATTTGGACAATTTCTTAAATTTCTTATTTAATTTTTAATATACATTTACATAAATTGATTTGTTTTTTTTTCTGGCTTATTTTATTTCTGCATGAGTCATATTAGTAATGAATACAATTTACAATAATCACAATAATGATTGAATAATAAGGCTTTAAATTTTCCGACGGATATAATCATAGATTATACTTATATCAAAATACAAGTATTTAAACTATATGGGTGTAATTGGGTTTTAATAATATATTAAATTAATGAATATTACAAATAGCATTTACCATAAAGTTTACGACGATTTACATTTTGTTCAAAGTTAAAGTTTATCTAGGTTTCTCCAATTAATTAACGAAAATTATAATTCTGTTTTTTTTTTCTATTAATATCATAGTTTTTTTCTTCAAATTTCTTCAAATACCAATATTTTAATATTCATACACTGATAGAATTTGGAAAAATCGTTGAGAGAGAGAAGTGCGATAAAAAGTGTACACAGGCTTTGCGTTTGGCACAAAATATAAATACTTGACGAGATATACATTTTACAATTGTAAGCAACGTAAGTCGGAGGAGCATCGGCGTTAATGGAGCGGTCCAAAAAAGTTGGGGTTGCTTGCGGCTGAAAGAAGAGCGATATAAAATTTCGGAATCTCTTCGACTAGTCCTTTTCCATGTCCGTCCCTTAGGACTTGAGACGAAGATGGCAGACGTGAAGGCGCTCGACAAGGACGCCGACATGAGCGAGGGGTAGAGCAATTTTTCACCCTCCATTTTTTACGCCATCTTTCGCCCAGGCTCCTCCACCCCGAGCGCTCGCCAGTGTCGAACGCTCTCTTTGATTGTTTTGATCAATAACACTGATCACAATGGTCGTCGTCCATTTTTTCCCACCATTTGCTTTTGCAAACAAAGTTTCGACAAACGTATATTGCGCGGCGATTAAACAACGCTGTCGCCGTTTGATCCCAAATATCACCAGTTTTAACGTACAAATAAATTGAACGCCCAATAAACCTGTCCGCCACTCTAACAAATTTTCCACGTTTATTTTTTACGCGACTAACCACTTTTTTTTATCCTTCCATCAGTTCTCCATCTTTCTAATGGTTTGATGTATGGGTAGCGATTAAAAAGTCAATTTCGATTTACAATTTCGGTAGAGTTTAATAATGTGTGAGAGTCGCACACATGAGATGCAACTTTTTTATTGTTTTGAATAATGACATTTTTTATGTGGTTTCTTTTTGCCTTGCCAACTTTAATGCTTATTATTAAATACATTGTTATGATTTTTTTATAGTTTGACTCAGTATTCATTACTGCGGCAGTAATGATAATTCGAGAAACTTATATCAAATTGATATAATTTGCGCGAATGTAGAACTTCAATTAGTTGATGTTGAAGTGAAACACTTCGAATGAATACTTTAAATAATGGTATTACATTAACCTATTGTGATTATTTATTGTATAGGTTGTCTCTAAAAACAAAATTACAAATTAAAATATAATTTATATATCACTGATTTCGATTTTCGTAATTATTTAATATTGAGTTTGTGATTCATCATCAGTGAGCGTATAAATTATTATAACTTCGGGAAAGGTTGTCGAATTTTAGTTATAAAATGAATATAACGGAAATATTTGCGAGATGAATGATAACAGAAAATGATGTATTACAATTGTTGGTGATAAATTGGCGATGAAAATTGAAAGCCACTTTCACATCATTTCATGTAAACAAAATGTTAAGTTTGAAGTAATATCGACAAAAATGAACGAAAACTTGTACATTTTTTTTTTTTTGCACAAATGAGCGCGCGTTAAGTAATAGATCGAATATCATTCCGTTTTTCTTAGATGAGCCGACCCTTCACTTCAACCCGGTGGTCTCCGGAGTAATTATTTTTCTTGCCCCTTGAGTGGTTCTTCTTTTCCCCGTTCATCAGGCTTTGATTCGGGGTGCGAGATTTTTAAAGTCTCCTTATTTCTCGGATGGGTCTTCTCCCTTGTTCTGCCCGATGGAACCCTTTTTCTCGCGCGGCACCTCCGGTCCCGCCGCTCTTCTTCCTTCCATCGGCGTCTCGGACGCGTAAAAAGAGGGTCGCAAAAATGCGAGAACCCTTTCGCTCTAACTCCACGAAACATTCGAACGGAATCAGCGGTTGAATAGCGCCAAAATTAGCAAAATTAAACTGCGACCTTGCTTCTCCAATTATTTCGTTTCTTGAAGCAACCTTGTGATACGATGGACACGCGCTTCCTCTGTTTGCGATTAATCATCCGGTGGAAACAAAACAGAATTATTTCAAAATAATTGTTATTGAAACGCCTCTGTGAAAATGGCTTAAAAAGTTTTTTTTTTATTTGTCGAAATTGAAATGAGGATTTAGCACAGAGATAATTATTATTTACAAAAAACAAAAATAATAATAAATTCGTTGAAACTTCAATTCAAAATATTAAAATAATAAATTTCAATTAAATTAAACGAATTTTATTAGAATTAAACAATAAATTATTAATGTTTAAGCAAAATTAATTTGGTTCATTGACGATTTTTCTGTGAGTGCACATTCGCGATTCGAACATTGATTTGCATTAATTAAAGAATCGAAACGTCCGATCGTTTTCATTTTGAATTTCCATTTGGAACCACAATTTAAAAACTGCGTGAAATTGAAGCTTTACACATGCTCGTGGAAATTTACATGCATAATAATTCACCTTTTGCTAAACCTTCGTAACATGATTTTCGCGAGTACTTTTGAACTGCAGACCGATGCGTTATATCACCATAATTGATTGCGTTAGTTTTTAACAAAATCACTAATCTTGTTTATCGGTATACGAATTAACATACCGACGTTGTAACGGCGCCGGCATGAAAACATTGATGTCCAAATTGTGATGTATTTTTTATCGAGAGCGATGAAAAAGGTAGGCGATAGTGGCTGCGGCCGGGCTCGCCCGACGAAGTGGTGGGCGCGGTGTGCGAATTTCGTGGTGATCGATCGCGTGAAATGCATATCAAATGCTGTAACGAAATTCCGCGCGGAATTCGTTAACGAGTTGTCGCGCTGCTGTCACGGTGATTGAAAATTTTAAGTGACCGGCATAACGCGTGAGGCTGCACACTCTATTTCAAACGCACAAAAGCTCTGTAGCAACATATAATATGTTCTTGAGCTTTTGCAACTGTTCATCAAAAACAAAAGCAACAAAAAAATTATAAGATATATTCACAATGCATGTATGTACAAAGTTGTAGAATTCGTCATAAAATGTTATATCGAGCACTCGACCTCATTGTTAATTAAATGATTGTCATGTTATAAGCGAAATTCCATAATTCCAAAAGATCTGTGCGCAACATAATGAAATTAATAAATTGATACGCTCAATAATTTCATTGTCGAGGAATTTGCTATGATTGCAGCGATGCGAACGAATGAGCTTCTAAGTGAAAAATCGACGAAATATTAAAACGTCGCTTATCGCTGAATCAATATCCTTGTGTAAAAAGAAATTGATCGTTAATTAGTTTGATGAAATTGATTCGAAACTGATTAATACATTAAGCGGACTTAATAGGCCGGATTATCAGCCAACACTCTTTTATCGAAATTGTTGGCGCCCGGTGTGTGCTCTCCTGCCAACGTGAAAAAATGATCGGTTTTTGTGGGGCCGCATATGCAAATGGGTAAACGAATTATGGCTGGAGTGTATAATATCAATCGCCGTTATCTTCGTTCGGCGTGTGTAACTGATCGTTAAGCGTTAGCGAGCAATTAAAGGCGCATAAAAATCGTGCAATTATAAAATCCGCTTGAGTTGCTGTTCCCAAGTGTCCGATTTTTTCGCTCGACTGTAAGTGGGATGTAAATTCGATGTAGTTTCATTAGCGTGCTAAATTGGTCTGCGTGTAAACGCGGTGCGCTTTTTAATCAACACCGCTTGATTCGAAACTGCATTTTCGTCAATGGAAAATGGAAAAAAGAAGAGAGCCAGGCGAAGAGAGTCGGCATTAAACGTTTTGCTTACAAAATGTAATCAAGTTAGTTGGAGGAGAAATTGAAGAGTGCAATTTTATTTCATTCAGTTACACCGAACAGAGTTGCAATTGGCCTATCAATTTTTTCCAAATTTATTTCTTTTGTTTTTAATTAAATAATGATTTTATTACCGTTGGTTAATGTACAATCCATATCACGCGGCGCACATTGTAACGTAAACAATCATGATGAAAAGAGATCTCTCACTGCACGAGAATTTGGAAAAAAGTGATAATTTTGAAATCAGACACTACGCCTAATTGCCGAGAGCCAATGGGTTATTATGATAATCGCGAATCGTTGGACATTGCGAAGGCGCCTGAACGGCTGCGCCTCGGTACGGTGAAAAAGGTCGCGGAACACTGTGTTACTGGATAACAGAATTTTTGTGCGTAGCATCTTAGTACGCCGCGCGTTCGTCGAAAACTGACCCGCAGCTGGCCGTGCCAAAAACTGGGGGGCCGGCATCGCATCTCCCGTCCAGAGGGGACTGTCCAAACTATTTTTCTTTTTCGCGAATTTTTAATTCGACAAGTCCCAAAGGGTCCTATCGTTTGTTGTGTCTGCATCACAGGTAGCCAACCCCCTTTTTCGTACCGTAGGGGACGTGTGTGTTTTCGGCCCGTGCACACGAGGGTCAACTATTTTCTCAAGGAAACACTGGGAGAAAATTCTGGTCCAGTGCAAACCAGTTGGCGTTACATCTAATTTTTCAGCTTTTCATGATAAATGGATGACGCTTTGTTTGTTTTCAGCTTTATTTGCATTTTGCCTATCATACAGTCTGTTAACATATTTTGCATATTTTTTATATCTTTATATTTCATTCCCAAATTATATTTGATTCATTTTTTTTTCATCTTTTTTTTCTGCGTTTATAATAACGAAATTAAGCAGATAAAGAATGCTTGAAAAAAGTTTATTGTAATGTCATTTTCCTATTAATTAAATCAAATAAAATATTGTCATAAAAGGCAATTTTTTCGTGTCGAATGGATTCAAATGCAGTCTGAACTGGTTCTCGATGAGCGATTTATCTTAAGGAAATTCGTGTACACGATACAGTATCCACGAAAACCACTCGAGTCCGGTTCCTCGGCGGATGCGATTCCCATTTTGTAGTGATCCTTTCAGTTCAATTCATGCATCCTCCAACCCTATAACGCGTTAGCCGCTAAACACATGTATCATAATTGGAGCCATCAGAGCCACGAATCAATTTAATTAAAAAATTATTAATTTCTTAAACTTTATTTTCATAATTATTCATATAATTGAACAATTATTTAAATTCGTATTTTGTTTGTGATTATAATTCATTTTGTTTCAGTTATTTGTCAATGATTAAATGACAAATTTTTCCACAAGTTTATAATTCGAAAAACTCATTCGCACCAAATTATGATATGATAGAAAATAAAATAAAATGTTAATTAAAATTGTATGCTGTTACGTTGCAGAAAAAAGAGGGAAATTGAACTGACTTTCTGTATCGTGTATGTGTTTTTACCACAGTCTGAAAGGTGAAATAAATTTTTCACCACACAGCCGATTAATTTGGGATTCATGTTAAAATTATATACTTGTTCGATGACAGACAGTTTTACAAACGCGAATTTTTAAATTGCGGTTAAAATGGAATAATATATATATATACACATATATATACATATA
Organism: Trissolcus brochymenae; assembly: GCA_030523145.1. Taxonomy (NCBI): domain Eukaryota; kingdom Metazoa; phylum Arthropoda; class Insecta; order Hymenoptera; family Scelionidae; genus Trissolcus; species Trissolcus brochymenae. Next base: position 91,779 of record JAQQRF010000018.1, read on the forward strand.
TACATATATATACATATACATATATATATATATATTTATTAACTAATTCTTGGTCCACAAATTGTTGAATGTAACATAATAAAATCATGAAAATTCTGCACGAATAAATTTTGCGCCAATAAACTTCGCTTGCAATACATTGATTATGCGAACGAATTTGTTCAACAATTTATGATTGTTGCTGCTATCAAAATAAATTTTATAAAAATGCATTCTTCAGTTGAAGTTTGCAGATTTATTTTAAAAAAACTGATTTAAGGAAATCATTTGAAATAAAATCACGATAGCTGATTTTATAATAGTTAATAATGAATATTATTATCGTTGTGCAATGAGATTTTCGTTTCCATACGGTGATGCAGAATAACAAATAGATTTCTAAATTTGTTCAGAAATATACAAGATAGAGTTTTTTCCCCGTTCATGTGCACTGTGCACAAAAATAAATATTTTGCACACAGCATTAAAAAAAACTTCTAATCATCGTATTTATTTCATTCAAAATTAACGTTCAAATATGTATTGTGTTTTGTTTGACAGAATAAATAACTCGGGTTTTTAATGCATGAATTCCGTTGACAAACACAGAGAGTGCGCCAGGATTGTAAATTTCGCGGGACAACGGTTTCTGGTATTTTTTGTGCAATTTTCACATCGTTCAAGGGATGAAGTTGTTTGTAAAATGTGATTTTAAAACGTGTAATGTTTGGTATCATTGCCAAAGCGGTGGTGCATATTGATGGTAAATAGAGCGCTCTATCGCGACTGTTCGTTATTTGCCGTCGATACGCAAGTTCGAGTGAAATACAGCGGACAATAATTTTACGCATGTTCAACGTCATCATAACTGGATGCTAATCTCGTCACGGCGCAGCTTTCGCAGTAGCGCCGTACAATCGCCAATCGACGGCGATCGATCGCGCAGAGTTTTGGCCAGCGCATATTTTGCCCAAATGTCACAGCAAAATCGGCCCATCGTTTTTGGCATTTGATTGCGCAGGAACAATTTTATGCATTTTCATGCTCACCCTCACGCTGATCGGTTTATTCCCATTCTCGCCGAGATAACCAGAACTGATGTATTGACGTAAATGGGTACTTGAAACTCTCGATCTACAAAACTATAAAACTTTTCCCCCTCATTTTTATGCAAATTTTTCGTCAACATTTCATCTAAGAAAACTTCTTCTAATTTACATTTTTTTTTCTTACAAAAAAAAAATAGTTTTGGAAAATTACAACTTTAAAAAAATGGATGAATGTAAAATTTCAAAATTCATTACTAAAATTTCAAAAGTACATAAAAATGAACAACTTTGAATTGTTTAATCTCTGATTCATAATGGAATTCCTGGATTGCACTAGTATGATTTCGTCTCTCTCTCTCTCTCTCTTCTCTGATTTGGCATGTGATCGATTGTTCCGCATGAGTAACGAGCTCCGGCAATGTAGAGAGGTCGAGAGAGGGTTCCTTGGTAGTAGTAACGCTTTGTCCGGTACAGAAAAAAAAGAAAGAACAAAAAAAGAACTGAGCTGCTTACATCTTGCTCTATATATCGACTCGACCAGCATATCGTTACACCCTGAACGGCATCGCCGTATTTCCGGTATTACGGATTAGAGGCGGTGTCAGCCGACAAGGCAATGCGGAGGTCGCAGCAGCGTTATGTGTCGACCGATATTCTCGCCCACGGTTACTATTACTACCGTAATACCGACTCACGTCAGTGGCTCTATACCAAATCAGCAAATCGCTCTCTTCCCCTTTCTATCTGACACTATACTCCAAATTTGAAAACCCATCAACCCTTTACGAATCAATAAGAGTGATTTTCATTCTCCGTTATTTCAATTAAGGAGATTTCATTAATTAATTAATTTATTTTGTCATTTCATTATCATGTTATAATTAATTTTATCTACTTATTCGTTTGTCATACCAGCCGTTACTCGATGGTAAACCTTAATTCAAAAGCGATGATTTTAAATAATTCATTCATTCATTGCTGAATATTTGAAACAAGATTAGATTAATATTTGAAAATATTCATTAGTATAAAAATTTATTTCAAGATCATTTTGAAAGTGACATCTAATTATAAAGTCTGTTTATAAAATCTGTTTATAAAACCAAGCGTGATAAAAGGTAAGATAAATATCTCTGTGGGGGTTAAGAAACAGCCATTTTTATTGTCATCACAAAGCATCATCACGGTACATCATTATTCCTCTCGTAGCACAAATCTTCTAGTAGCTATTATCATACAGCATACTTATTCTTATGTAATGAGTACTTGTTTTCGTAATTAATCTGCATAATGCATTAATCAGGATCACATTGGAACGTTCAAGTGTATTAGTTAAATTGACATCGTTGAACCGTACCTTGCAAAACAACGCCAGAAGGACGGTTCGAGAAAGTTGAGAGAAAAGTTTTGATGTAACACATGAAAGTTTTATACCAAAAAGCAAGAGCGAAAAATGAAGCAAAGAGTAGCCAGCGAAGAAACGGATATTGCACAGTGGCCTGCACCGGGCACCAGTTGTTTCCTTGTGGGGGCAATTCGCGGCCAGGCACTGGTTAATATTTTTGTTCAATCCTGATTTTAGCAGCAAAAGCGGCTCGGAGGCTCTGTAAGCAAGGAATATTAATGTTGGTTAAAAGTGCGTTACAGTGCGTCAAAAAGAGAAACGTAGATTAGTTAGCATGAGACAAGCCGAGAACGTGGTAATAACACGCTGAAAGAAAAGTGGAGCAATTTAACAATTCGTGAACGAGACCGTAAAAGATGCTTTCAGCGCGGTGCGTTAATTTGCCTCGCCAGAATTAAGAACTCACAATATATTATATAGTTAATTTTTTTTTTGTCTTTGTTGTTGTTGTTATTTCCACAATCTTTTGATTCCATTAGTTTTGCCATTCTATCAGACTCTTGATTAGTGAAAACATTTTTCGTCTGCAAAAATTAATGCATAAAGTTGGGATTTTTTTTGAAAGTTTACACAATTTGGGATACTTGAGAATGCTCAAGCCGGTCAAAAACTCAAACTGTCAAAAATGTCATCTTACCTGCCAAGTGCAGGTACGGCGGTTTTCCGTGTCCGCAGCAACTCAAACCCGAGAGTGCACGGGTTTGGCGCCGGGGCGCGTTTCCATAGGGGGTTCGGTGCAATAATCACGGTCACTCAACGGAATACGGGCACGCGTAGCCGACGGCGCGTCATCGGTCGTGTCACTGCGGAGCGCGTGGAAAAGCCGAAAACTCGCGCGCTTCGGCAAAAAAAAGGCAACGCAATCCGACAGAGAAAAGTGGAAGGGGGATAGAGGGGGAGAAGTGTTGCACTTGAACCTCGCGGTTCGAGACTTCCGTGGTGTTGTTCCTGTGATTCTTCAAGAGGACCCTCGGAGCTTTGGGCTCCTCCCGCTCGCGGCGCGGCAACCGCGCGACAAAGCGCCGCGTGGTGCGGATATGTCGTGACACCCCCCGCTCGCGCGATTAGCGCTCGCCTCGGTGCATTTTGGTGCGATTTATTGTGGCGCGGCTTAGAAATCCGTCTAATGCGGTGCATGCCGCTTAGCATCGGCGTGCGTGCACGGCACCTTTCGCGCGGGGGGTGGGGACCGCGGGCGACTAGCTCGGGCGCATGCGTGCCTCGCGTCACGTCACTCATTGGCGCGCCAGACTAAGCGCAATTCGCGAGTGGGAGGGGGCGCCGCGAGCGACGCACAAAAAAGCCCGCGGAAAAAGACTTGCAACGCCGCGGTGGGGCTAGTTCGGTGTAGGAGGACGACCGTTCTCTTTTTCTCATTCAGTACGTGCTTTCTGCTGGCCAATTTCTTTCCGACAGCCTTTGATTCGTTATTCCAGTAGATGTCGATTTAAATTTGTAAATAAAACTTTACACAATGTCTGACGAAACTTGAGATGTTTCACTAATTAGTCATTCAAATATAAAAAAAAAAAACATGTTTTGTTCTATTATTGTTCGCGATCTCATCTAAAGTTTTTATTCCATGCATACTTTTATTGGTATGAATCATATTACAATTAGAATTAAATTTTTTCGAGTAAATAAATTTTGCGATACCACGCGATCTATTTTAGGATTTAGTCGCAGAACGGGGAGTTTTTCACGCCGACTCCCCCGCGCTAGAGCGCGCTTCCTCTTGCGTATATCTTGAATTCGATTGTCTGTCTCTCTCGCGACTTCCCTCTGCCACCCGCTTCTTCACTCCCACTATTTGCTTGCATCTCTTTGACTAGGAACGAGTCGTAGGCCTTTCGAGTGTACGCTCCGTTGCGTTTCACTTTGGGAGTCGAGCGACTCTGTTGTGTGTAGATTTGCAGATCGTAATTTACGAAAAACGACACTTGCCTTAATTCTTTTCACTTCTTTGCTTTCATTGCGTGAAAAAGTAAATACTCAATTGAACACCCGACGTTTACAGATCAATTATTCCATTTCGACTCATTATCATGATTTGTTTTTTGTCCTTATTCAATATTGTTACAAAACCGGTTTGAATAGGTAAACAATTTTTGTTCACTTCTGAATGGCCTTTGTTTAACTAAATGTTAGTCTTTACATAATATACATAAGTGTTCTATTTCTAACTGTCTTAATAATAATTTTATGATTATCGTTTTATTGTAATTTTTATATTAATTTTCACATTTTTTTATATTGTTTTATTTGATTTAATCTTTGCAATAATATACCGTCAACAGTAATTTAAAATTTATTTTCAAAATTAAAACTTTTCAATAGTTTTCCCTTTTGTTTTTAATACCTATACTGTCACTTTCCAAACTCTAACGTGGAATAACTTAATTTCAATTAGATAGTACAGAAAATTTGTGAAAAAAAATACAAGATGCCCTGAGATTTGCTCTTGATTCATTTAATTCCTGCACATTATCGTTGGTTGCACAATTAATGACCCCGAGGCATGTAATTGGCTGCGCCGGATCTTCAAAAACCTCGCAAAAGTGCACGTAATCAGTAGTCGTTTGCGCTCCAGCCGAAGACCGTTCGCGTCTAACGTGCATATTTACCAACGCTCGTTCGTTCTTTACAGTATACTCCATTTTATATATGTGAACCCTCTTACTCTTCTATGCACGTACTAACTAGATACTGTCTAAAGTTCCATGCCTACATCTTCCCTGAGCGAAACTATAGCTATTCTAATTTAATGCGCTCTACGAAACCGTTGAAACGCTTCTATAACGGCAGTTCTTTGCAAACGATGAACGCATATATGTCCGTTGATACACGTATATATACGTATATGCATATTATGTGGGTCATGTCGCGATCCGAGTATCTGCAGATTTTATAGACTCTCAAAATAAATGAAATACGATTTCTTGGGCAATCAAACACTTCTTTACAACATTTCGAAATTTGTGCCGAAACACTCTGCCTAATGGAAAAATAAATATCATTATTCTACATAGACCGGTCTCACATAGTATTCGACAGTATTTGATTCTAACGATCAAATTTAATTTGAATTGATTTATACAAAATATTTATTTCTAATTGTTCCTGCAATTTTAATAACCGTGACGAAAAATTGATATTCATAACCGCAGATTAATTCATTACGATACGTGTATTATTTTTAGTATTGGAGAAAGGTATACAGTTGCAACGAAAATGTGCATTTAAAGAACGACTGTAAAAGTGATTATAAATATCATTTATTGGATTGCATGTAATTTCACAACACGTTGATCACATTGCACAAATGAACTTTTTATTGTTAATATATTTCCAAGTGCTGGTAAAACTTCGTGGAAATCTCAGAATTGGTTCATAACAATATTAATTTGCAATTATTGATAAACTTTAGATGTTCCATTGATAATCTCATCCAGTTCAAAAGTGTTTTATATGGAAAATTGGACTGAAAATTTGGGACTTCGGTTACAGTTGTGCGCTTTTGAGTATTATAATTAAAGTACGCAACGAATAAGCTTCAGATGATATCAAAGTCTTTTATTATCTTATGGGTGGTCTTACAAAAAAGAATACTGTTATGTTGATAAAATCGATGTTCTACTGTAGTTTGAAATTTTATGTAAATGATAAGTACCGTATAATTTGTTGGAAGGAAAAATGTTCGAGAAAATGTTGTGATAGCGACGGAATTGTTCGTCACCGTTCGCGCATAGCTTTTACCAAATAGTGTGTTTTGCAGAGAGCATCTTACAGCAAAGATTTCGTAAAACTTGTTACTTGTACTTGAGAATTAAAATTTTTGTACGTGAAACATTTCATTCATGCGAATTCATTCATGAAATAATCCTATTTCAAACTGAGAAACTTTTTTTCTCTTTTGAACATATTATTGAGGCGGTTGCGGTAGTTGTGACACGCGAATATAAAACTTTTTTTATGAAAGTAAAAATTGTTTCATAAAAATGAAAATGAAATTGAAAATTGAAACGATTAAAATACTAAGAAAAAATTGCTTTGAATGCGCGTAAATCCAATTTCAGTATTGTCACATATTACCTTTCACAATTCTGATCCTTTGTTTTTCGTTCCTTTTTAATTACAAATTTGTTTTGAAAGCGTATTTAACAAACGATGTATTTCAAAAATTTCAAAATACCGCTCATCAGAATTTCGTTATGCCAAAAGGTATCGCATTGCGTAAAACAAACATGAGAATCATAAATCGTGCGCCTTCTCTTCCGCGAGTGGATGATTTTTCATCGACCTCTATCTTTACAGATCGCGCTTTCTTCGAGGCTTGTTTGGCATTGACGTTACAATCAAACCACGTAATGAAGCAAATCGAACAATAAAACTGCAACGCGAGCCGCCATAAATGATTAATAGTTGGCAAAATTCATGTCGCGAAAAAATCGTACACGAGAAAGCAGCCCACGGGATGGCGGGTATACAAACGCGGATGCTGTATTCTGGCCGGCCGGCCGGCCGGTTGCTCGGTCCCGCTGTGCCTTTTACTTCCCTTTTTTTTCCATCTACCGAACGTCGGCGCTCTCTCGCCCCCGCATGCTCCGTGCGTTCGCTCCGGCCACTAACGCCTCGTTACCGAGGGAGTGCTTTTCCCAGCTTTTGTTTTCCTCTATTTTCCGGTTTTTCCGCGAACCCTGCCAAGCGCAACAAGTAGCAGATTATAAAAATCACTTGGTGGTCTCGGGGGCGTAACAAGCGGTGGAAAAAAAACGACCCGACACACGAATAGGAAAATAAAAGTACGCTGCACGAGCCACGCCAGCGCGGGAAAGAATAAATCGCCGTCCCATCGGGAGAGGGAGAAAGAGGCAATTCGCGGCAAAGAAATATATGAGCCTCGCTGACAGAGAGACGCACCAACGAGCGAAACAAAAACGCGATGTGCCATTCTATTAACAGGAAACGAATCTGAATAAATTATTTTTATTGTAAAAAATATTTCTCTTTTCATCGTTCAACAAATCATTCATGCGGTGGATATTTGCGGTTGATTGTTCGATAAAAAAAAAAAAAAGAATACAATTTTTCATCATTTGAGGGAAACGTTCAATAATTTATTCAATAATTTAAAATGTGATGATGAAAAAAAAATCTTTTGTTTAAATACGTTTAAATTAAATTCATTTTACTGAAAATAAACAAATATAAAGAAACAGGGAATGAAAGTTATACATAATCGAAATATTGATTCAGTAATTTTTTTTTCGATTTCATTTATCATTGAAAGCCCGTGAATTAACTTTGGAGTTCAAATTGTAATTTTATTCGTGGAATTGTGCGTATTTATCAGAATCCAATTACGAAAAAATCATTCGTGCTTATGATAAAGAACAAAATTTACAACTCTGAATTTCGTGTTAATGGAATCCTTTTTGTATACAGGTTGCGCATATATGCCCGCACAAACACCTCTTTTCCTTTCTCGTTCATTGTCTGTTATTGTTTCGTTTATCGGTCTAACAGAGAGTGGTTTTGAATTTTCCTCTGTCCATTTGAATAAACGCGAATTAATGTTACATCATAATGCCTTTTTCGCTCTCGTTTCATTTTCTTTTTATTGTTTTATTCCTTTTTTCATTCAGATTTTATTCATTATTTTCACAAAAAATCAATGTTTCAACAATAAATTATACGTGATTTTTCACTCTTGACGAATATTACTGTCGAATGATCATGCACTGCATTTTATATGATTAACGATTTTACATAACAAATTTCACTGATATGATTTTAAAAATCACAATGTTAAATACTCGGAAAATGCGTATGTATTTTTCGAAAAACAAATTGTTTAAATTTAATTTGAAATCGCACAGAAATGTCAATACAATGTGTCATTTTAAGTGCAATTGGTAAACGCCGTAAATGATATTGTCTCGTAAAATCATTACAGTTACATTACTCGTAACTAATCAATTGTCAGACAATTTAGCCTGGGTGCTATTCAAAATTGAGCCGAAAACTCTGTATGACCGGCGAAATTGTTTTGGACGCAATAAAAATGAATTGCAAATTTGCATTGACGCTGATGAATTTTTCCAATTACTTTTATTGTTAATAAATTTGAAGAAACGTTAAAAAAAAAAAAAAAAAAAAAAAAAAAAAAAAAAAAAAAAAAAAAAAAAAAAAAAAAAAAAAAAAAAAAAAAAAAAAGAAAAATAAAAAAAAAAAAAAAAAAAATAAAATGTAGCAACAGTTTATTTGCAAGTGTCATAATGAATTACCGATAATCTAAGTTCGAGAAATGTTCGGGATTTCATAAAGTGCAATTAAATCTGAAATATAACATGTGTGTGGGGAGGAAAAAACGGAATAAAATAATCCACGAAAGCAGATAACACAAAAAAGCAATTAGATTTTGACATTCGCATGCGTGCGTATTGCAGATTTTATTTAGTTCCGTTCGTATAAGTTTTCTGTATACTCGACTGTAATTACCGTAGCTGCAAACACTATACGAGCGTGCGTGCGATTTTCATTAAACGTCTCCCTCCGTCCCTGTGGGACGAGAGTGCTTGTCGTTTGGCGGAGAAAATCATCCGAAAACACGTAAAGGCATAAAATATATGTGCACGACTTGCGTTTCGCGTAAACGCTAAATCAAACGGACGTTTTTCATTTTCTCGCAAAGAATGTGCTACCACGGATTTGCCGCGACTGGCAATGAATGAGGACGAAAAAGCCATTTAAGTGAATCGTGCCTGTCTCTAAAGTGAATTCATTTATCATTTATATTTTTTGCAGTTACTTTTTACCTGTGTTCTTTTTTTAGGAACAGCACTTCCATAAATTATTTAATCAAAGTAAAATAAACGCAGACAAAGAAAATTTATTCCTCCAAATATTTCTTCCATCTGAAAACGAATTCCACGATTTTTTTTCATATATTTCATTATACAGAAGTATGTGGTAAAAATCGAGCTTTAAATGTTATCCTATAAAAGAAGGTGCACAAAAATAGCACATTTATTTGAAAATTAAACAATAAATAACAATAATAAAAAACTAGGATAGAGATAAATGTTCTATCGATATGTTTAATTTATGATAGAACACGTATCGTGTGATAAATGGTGTCATGCATCACACCATATATGTAATGTTGTAATAATATAATTATTTCCTATAATCGACCGAGCTTATTATTGCTGTGTTTGACGTGTCGCCTATATTCCTGTATATAGTTACATCAAAACAATCGAACAAGCGCACTAAAATTATTCGAAATTAACAACAGATTAAGTGATGTCCTTAGATCTCGATTGTAATGGAATTCGTTGATGACCACAATTTAATTAAATGGTTGCACGTTTCAATAACAGCCCCTATAAACATTCACATTTATTAATTTTTTCACCCAACGATATATATATATATATTTTTTTTTTCAAACTGAAATTACACAAAAATTTGAAATTGCATCGAGTCAATTAAATTTTGAAAAGAAAAAATAAATAAATGAAATAAAAATACAAACAAAAAACATCAAAATGTACGATGGGTTCAGAGATGAGGATGATATTGAATAGTATCAATCTGTAATTCAACGTGTTACCTGGTGCCTCGTGATTATGATAACTTCTGATGCTTTAACTGATGTTCGAGGGTGATATTTGATTTTGTTTATAATCTGTTTTGTTTTTAACGAACATTAATAAATATATACAGTAACGATAAGAGAATTACAACATTATACTTCACATGCGAGTATGCTAACCTAGACCATAAATATAGTTAATCTCACTATGTATTTCTTATCTATGCAAATATAATTGAACATACAACATGAACTCTTTTCTCAGCACTGTATTTAATTTATTCTTGATTTTTCAGCGTGCAACCAAAAAGATTTACAACGATGCAATGTTGCGTTTTACTGACAAAAATTTCATTTGCATTATAACCAAATGCGATGCTCATCATAATAAATTCTGCTTTTTCGGGCGAAATATTGCAAATCGCTTGTTGCGATTAACCGCGCTATGCTTATTATTTTTCATATCATTAAACTCTACGTATTGGATTTTTATTCGGGCTTTAAATTTTTCATGATTGTTTGCGGATGACTAAATGAAACATTCATCAGCTGAGAATAATTTTCAATTCATTTAGTAATTATTATGAATTTTCTGGATGAAAAATTTATTAAATTTGTTAAAAAAAATAAATGTGTGAAAGAAAAACTATTTAATATTAAATTTTCATAGGATCGATAAAATCCATCTGTTGAGTAACATTCGCTTAAAGTTTATTTCTGCTAAATGGAATATTTCGTTTTGTTTAACATTTGGGGATGTTGATATCTAATTTAATAGCGCAATTGAAGGTAACTAATGATTTGGGGGACATTCCTTGCATCAGAAGATGAACAGTCACAAATCAAGTAACGATTGACAAGATTCACGACGTAGGGTAGCAAAACTATATCGCATTAATGCGAGTGAAATTAGTGAGATTATGTGCATCTCATTCAAATGAGTACATGGCAACTCTACTTAATGATCAAATGCATCGAACAAAATTTTTTTATACTGTTTTCTTTTGGTTTTGCCGCATAATTCAGTTTATTGATATGATAAATTGAAAAAAACTTTGTAAATGTTTTAACACAGGGTCACAAAGTTTTTAGCTGATTATAATACAGCATAAAAATTTTGCATAAGATTAACGATAACTTAATACTGTTCTTGCACGAAAGGTTTACAAATCAATTTATAGTTTGTATTAGTATTAATTTTCGATACATGTCGAAAATAAGCCCGCTGCAAGGTAATCTATAGGTATAAACTTGAATTCAATTTTTCAATTTATAATATTTAGGGTATGTGATACACGGGATATGAGGTCATGAGTCGCCATTAATATATTATTATATAATTTTATGTCCTGTATATCACGTACCTAAGTATAGCATAAGAAGCATTCTTATTTTCTAGTAAGAGCAATGGAATATTATTTATAGGTGAAACGCTCATCAATTTGGAGATATATATTTTAGATTCCATGTATATATCTAGTATTTTTAAACGATATTGTGTGCGAACTGTGGAGTTCTTTTTACCAAAAACAAAAAAACAAAATCGACATTTTTCGTTTTTAAAACTTACCCCCACCCCTCCACCCTATGATGCCTCAGGATAAAGAGTGCAGTACCATCAACTTGGCGAAGAGATGCTACCACATTTGACGATTTAGAGAGAAATTAATTCCCTTCACTTTGTCAAGCGTTTTTGATATGAAGAAGAATTGGAGACAAAATAATAATGAAATAAAAAAAATATAGCCAATGAAGATTAATTGTGTTTAGAATAAAGATGTCTCTTATGAGAACGTCAAAAATCGTATAAGATGTTACAAGTTTATTCGTCGGAATGAAAAGAAGTGCAAAAATGTGCACAATCGGACAAAGACCGAGAAACACGCGGAACGTGAGAGCGTCATTCATGTGTGCAACAATAGTTCATTACCACTGCGTGCTGTAATGACAATAACAAATTTCTTGGACAAGAAACGTGTCGCTTTTCTTGTAATCCGTTTTGATTTCACACAAGGTGCTTTTTTTCCTTTTGCATCGCGAAGACATAATTATGCAATTATGTCAAAGCCCGAGAGGAGTGTATGGTCGTGCGTGCCAAGACCCGGAAAAAGGAGCAGTCGGTGACGGTGGAAGGTGGCGTTTTCTAGAACGCCTAAAAATACGTGCCGCGCAAGACGTACTGAGAAATAAAATGGCAGCCTCCGACTGGCTCTTGGTAGAAGAAGTAGAAGAAGAAGAAGATGAAGTAGAAGAGAAGAAGGCGAAAAAAAGGAGGAGAAAAGCATCTAAAATTGGCGGACTGGCTCACCGATACACCGCGAAGCTGTGCGGTATGGTTCAACTCGAAGCACGGTGCACAAGTTTGTGCATGCACTCGGGTAAAAGGAGCAATCCGCAAAAAGAGGTAAAAATATCGGCCGAGACGCGCCGAGAGCGCATCAGCAAAAAAGAAGAACGCATACTTTTAATGCTGTGCGCACATTAACTACTATGCATATGTATAAGCGATGCAATTCAGCTTGCACATAATTAAAGACGGAATAATAAAATGACTGTATTTGAAACGTCCGAGAATTGCGCACGGATTTCGATAGGCTTCCGCGCACCAAGGACCGCAATTAACGCAGCTCTTCTATGCACGATTAGCGATAAAAATGGCGATTATCATTTTAAAGACACATTAAAAATGAAATAAATCAAAAACAAAAGCGCAAGGTTAATTGCAGATTATAAAATTGCTGCTCTGCAAAATTTGCAATGGTGTTTGTGTGCCCTCGTATGATCTATAAATTGTCTAAACAATAAACATTGGCCTGAAGTGTTTTTTTTATAGGGCAATTACTTACGCCCCGACGAAGTTGCTTTATTTTTATTTTCCGCGAGTGAGTTTGTTACTGCTCGTTTATTTAAATAAAGTTGCGCTCATGTAAATCTCGAAATTGCGATAAGATCGTGCGTGACAAAAAAAGAGAGCCTGTCCTGTCCTGTCTGCGTCTGTTAATGAAATTACCCGACCAGCAAATGTGTAAATTTAATTATCATCAGGGCAAAATTAAAAAGAAAATCTCAGGCTGATGGTCTTCTTCTTTTGTTCGTCAGGGCCGAGTAAATTTATTAAATTGTATTACATTTATCAGCAGTCTGCGTGTACTCTCATTTTGCGTTTCGCACATACTTAGTTGTTTTTTTTTTTGCTCCCATCGTGCATGTGAGAAACAGGTCTTGAAATACACCCTTTATGGCGATTTACTCTCAGGTATATACGCCTGCTCTGTACTTCTATCGCTGTTTCAAATTATCAATTCTACTATCGCTGATTCGAGATGCATTAATTGTGCAAATGCGATATGTTTGTACATTGTTGCTGAATTTGCAAAATGTAAATTGATAATCAAATGCGCGTTTATGATTTTGAGTTGAAAACATTTTTCAACTGCTGATTATGAATGTAATTGAAAATAAATTGAATTATGTTGTTTTGCTAACTACGTGATGTACATAATTGCTGTAAAATATATGAGATGAATATTTTATGCCACGTAATTGTACATAAATAACAAGAATGGTCGATAAAAGTTGGAAGCAAAAAATAATCGTTTAACAATCGATTCTAAAAATTATATAAAAAGTTTTTAAGTATTTGAAAATACGAATCGCTAAGCTCGGTTATGCGTGCGTGTACGTGCTAATAGTATAATATGAAAGGTGGAGACGGATAATATGATCAACCAGCTATCATTATAAACACTTGGCGCTATTTCACACTTCCTCTTCTGATGAATTAAATTGACGATATGCCGTTGACGTGAAAGTGTTGTTAACGAAAATTTCGTCTTGAAAAATTATTAACACATGATTCATATTATCATTTAGCATTTCACTCTCATAATTTACATTTTACTAAAAAGGTGACTTTTGTACTTTATATACGATGACTCTATATATATATATATATATATATATACACGTGCGGGCAAAACTTTATTTAATTGAATAATATATCATCCCCATTGTTCGATTTTTTAATAAAGTTCGACAGTTTAATGAAGCATTGCTTTTGTTTTATTGTTGCCGTATGACAATTACGTTACGAACAATTTATTTTTTTAATATTTGCATGAAAAGCAAATTGTGCATTGGCATCAAAAAGATACAGAAATGCATAAAAAACGTCAATTGATGCAATTTCCGGAATAAAATTGTCAAACATTTTGCAAAATAAAACAATCGCGAAAATTCAACGATATACAATTTTTATCGAACGTCATTTTCCTTAGCGAGAACAATATTTTGCACGCACGTTGAAAAGTTGTTTTTAATATATTTCATGTTTTGTGCGCGGACTTGAGAGTTTAAAAAAAAAAGTGTGAAAAAAGAAGAGGGGAGGTAAAAAGACTGTACGCGGGCGGCGAAGTGGCCAAGGCAGGAGAAAACAGTGATGGCCTTGATGAGAATAGCTGCTCGTACAGACAGCACTTGCAAAGTATTTCGATTGAAAAATCGCGAGTCGAGCGTCGAATCGATGAAAATTGCAGCGTCGCCGTCGACGGAAGAGCATGAGCGCACCATCAACGCACTGGGATGAGTTTCGGCTCGCTCCCGCAGCAGGGGACAATGAACTCAGGTCCGCTCTGCTTGTTTATAGCTACATGTTATGGTAAACCATGCATACTTATACAAACTCGAAAATAAGCAAATTTCACTCCAGTTGCAAGATATTTATTTCGATTTGATCAAAACAATAACATTTTTTCACTCAGTCACTAAGACGGAGTGTATTGATTTTTTCAATCTCTGACAAATTTACACTTTTTTTAAATTACATACTTTTTGGTGAATTAAAATGAAACATGTTTCTTGTTGTTTGTTATTATATTTGTTTGATATTTATTTAGTTTTATAATTTACTTCAAATTATACAATGTTATCTATAATAAAATTATAGTTAATATTTATGAAGCGGCAGGTTTATTATTTGGAATAATTGCAAATTGCAAATGCAATATTCAAAATTGCAGTATTAGTTTGGAAGTTTAAATTTTTTCACGAAGCGATTGTAATTTAGATCTCTAAGTTATCGGCGGATAAAATGGACAGGGACAATATATAGTCCAGTTCCTGGCTAGTTGGCGCAACTTTCGCCAGCAGATGCCAGCATCGAACCACGCTACATATTCAATTTAGCAGACTTTATTGCCGCTCTTAGTTTCAAGTTCATTTCATTTTAAATTTTGTTCTGAAATTATTTTAATTAAAAACATTAATGGCACTTGGAGTTTAGACACTATTTTCGATCGAAATTTGTGTTTATGCACTAGATTTATTCAAAAATGTTTAATATGAAATAAAATTATGTCAATGAATGATAATACATACAAATTTATTATAACTTAATAAAATAATAAATTCAGAATAATACTTAAAAAAAGTAGAATAATAAAATAAGATTCTGGACTATTGAGATTTACAAACTAGACTGTTACATTGATATTGTTGGTAAAAAGAAATTGAAATTGTAACGTATAAATTACAGACTGTTAAGAAAACCATAAATTATAAAAGAGAAAAATCACGAAATTAATATTTTTTGTTTCATTTCAACATTTCAAGAGAACAGTCTTTTTGAACTGTTAAATCATTGATTGTAAAATTCTTTTCCAGTCCAATACCGGTTCAATGAAAGTTCGAATTCTTATGATAATTTCGATAATAAATAATTTCAGTTAAATATTTTGTTTTTTTTTTATTTACCAATATAAACGTTTTTGAAAGATGACATGAAATTTAAATTGCTATCATATTTAATTTATATAAAATTCTCTTTTATGTACCCAGGAGGTATATCTGCATTTTTAATTTGAAAAATATTGAATTCATATTTTGTATATATTTTTTATCAAGATCTGGCTTTTAGAAAATCATTACTTTTTCAATTTCAAACTGATGGATAAAATTATATTTAAATCAACTGTACGATATCATTCAGTTATATCTTTTTGCATTCAGTGTGTAAATGACTTTGAATGTTTTTCAATGTTAATCGATTATTATATCAAATCCACTACTCATAACATCAACTACCGTTCAAATCAACATGAAAAACTCTGATAAAAAATATATATTTCACAGTTACGGATATCGTCTCATTTTTATTTGAGTTTAAATAAAAATTTAAATTTATTCTTTTGTGATAGTGATACAAATTGAATTTTCTGAATTTATCGAGAAGAACAGTTTGCGAAAATTTTTTAAATTTACGAAAATGTAAAAATACATAAAGCCCGATGTCATGTACTATTTTCATGTTTGTTATTTTGCTCAAGTAGCTTTGTGCACAGATACAGCTTTAATTCACATTGCGTAATCATAAAACTGTTGAAAACGATAAGGATGAATTTACAAACCATCAATGCCTTATACTTTGATTCGGGATGCACTGTTGTATGTGCGCAAAAGTTTGAGTGGTTTCAGCGTTTCGTTTCATTAGCGCATGGAATCAGAAGAACTTCCTTGCTGGAAATAGGCATTGGTAGCCTATTTAACAAAAGTTATAATATAGATTTGCTAGATTGACATTGCAAAGAGCGACCTGTTTTCAAGCAACGGACATATATCGAACGATTCTGAATCGGTCGATGCATTTTGCAGGTCTGTAAAGTTGACTAAACATCATTGAAGGTTGAGCCATTTGAAAATTACATTGCATAATGAATGCAAAAAAAATAACATTTTTTTCATGATGTTATTCGTTATAAATTTGTCAAAGGCTATCAATATCATATGTGTATATAGTATAGTCGTATGTCACTGGCAAGTAGAGAGGGATTAATACTGATGATTTATTCACGAACATAAAATATATTTTCAATGTACGATGACTGCGCCAAATTTTGCATTGTTATTTTTCAATTCGATTTTCAGTTGACTGGCTTTTTATGCAAAAATTATTTTCAAATTTCATTCAGTTGCAGGAATTGATAAAGTTTTATAATAAAATTTGAATTGAATATGTATTTACATTTTTTAATATTATTTTATTATAAAATGAGTGTCACGTTTGATTTATTATTTCGTCAAATTGACAAAATTTCTGAATACAAAAAAAAAAAATAATCTCGAAATCGTGTATTTTTTTATTAAAAAAAAAATCACCTAAAATTTTGATTCGATAATAGATTTAAAAAATGAACATTAAGGCTTAATGATCATTTTTGCATAATAGTGAAGCGATAAATTACAGTATCATTACATCAGGAAGTGCACCGTCGGTAATAAAGAAGAACGAATGCAAAAAATGCGGTTTGTCTACACACACGCGCTGATTCATCATGAAAAAAAGGGGTACAAAAAGCAGCGGTGTGTGTGACTTATTTTTTAAGGCGGTCTGTCACCCTCCCAGATAAAGTGTAAGGGACACCCATAGTTATTTGAGTCCGGTGCACCTGATGGTAAAAAAAAGGCGTGTCCCACCAAGTGGATTTCTTTTTTTTCATCGGTGACAGTGGGTAGCCTGTGCCGACGTTCTTTCATCGAGACCCTCATTCATTCTTTTTTTCCTTTCAGATGTGGGGCACGATTTATGATACGTGTTATGATACAACCCTTTTGCTTTCACGTGAATCACTCTTTACAATCAGTGTGTGTGTTCATTGCTTGCTTTTTTTCCACTTCCCAAGGATCCGATGTAGATTTATTCAAACAATTATTGGATCTGAAAAGCAGAGATGAAAAGGGGATGAATATAGGAAAAAAAAAAAAAAAAAGGTGCGAATCAAATGCTGATTAACCTAATCTTTGCACGTCATGTTTTTATTATTTCGCAACTAAAAGAAGATGAGGAAAAAGAACAGATAAATTTTCTCGAATACTGTCATCTGAATTTCATAATTCGGCGATAAATTTATCATTTCACACACAAAAGCCATTAATCCGTCACATCTAGTTGTTCTGGAACAAAATGAATTCTCAAGCTTTCGCAGTTGGTCGGAAATCGAAATGCAAATGTTCCCCCAACTGGCAACCTGTATTCAGAAGAGGTCACTTTAAATCTCTCGCGTTTACCAGGTCCGGCTGCTTGTTTATATTTTAATTAAAGTCTTCCTCCTGCGGGTACTGCACCGGTAGGCGGTCGGATTAAAAAAGGTCCCCTGAAGTTATTAAGCTAATAATGTGTCCCGTCCTTGCCCGGCGAAGGAAAAAAGTGACGAAAATGCGAGGGAAGTCACGGTGTCGATGTGTGAGAGTCCTGAGGCTGAAAAGAGAGAAAAAAAAAGAAGGTGCGAGGCGCAAAAAAAGGTTGGCACGCGACCCATTCGGTCCCGCACGAGAGCGACAAAAAAGTGTGATGAAAAAGAAGATGCGGAAAAAAAGTGACCCTAATTTGGGGTTAGAGTTAATCAAATTCCACAAGTTTGACAAACAATTTAATTAAGGTTCCAGCATACGGATGAAAAAAAGCTCACGCGTTCAAGCAACACCTCATTTTCACATGAAAAATTTTTTTGACCAATTTTTTATATTCGTGTGGAAAAAAATTTTTTTATGAAAAAAAAAATTTTTTTTTTTTACTTTTTTTCCCGATATGGTTAATAACAAAATGTGAAAAAAGATGCAGAAGTGCGAAGGCGGAAAAATGGAAGGTTGGAAGGAAGAAAGGTCCGCTGAGCGCCCAGCTCCCCCCTCGAATCCCCTCCCTCGCCATCATCTCTGGGGCGATTTTCCACGGCACCTAAGAGAAGGGGCCAATGAGACGCTGGGCGTCTGGTATTGATCCGAGGCGTCGTCCAGGAGACGCCCGCTCCAAGACGCCGGGCAAGCCCGGCGCGAGAGGGCGGCCCGCAGTTCCTGCGGATAAAAGGACAAAAACCTTTCTCATAGATGATTCACACAGATCCACAATTCCTTCTCTCGCGTCATTCGCAAAACTCAACTACCCGGCCTTCGTATGCAAGGACCTGGACATACTTCGAAAGAACTCAAACGGGACCAACTTTCTGTTCTGAAACAATCCAACAAAGTCTCAACTCTGTTATTCTAAACTTAAAGAAAATCTCAAACTAAACATTAGGCAAAAATGTGGATTAAAAAAAAAAAAAAAAAATAACACGTCGACACATTGTGACGGATTTCACGAAAACGAAAACAGATGAGCTTGAGTGGGACCAGTCTTATTGTTTTTAGAAGACAAATATTGTACTTGTTTTGAAGCTCTTGTGGACCGACGTTTATTCATTTATATTGACGAAGCTTAAAGAGAATTACGTAAGGACCAGCATGTTGTTTCATTTCGTGCAGGAACAAGAGAAGAAGTATAAGATGAGAAGAAGAGAAGAAGAAGCGATTTCCTTGGAACGAAGCTCATTTAGGTTGGCGCGTTTAAAATTAATTATATGCTGTGTTATCAATCACATCCGGTTACCATGGGAACTCAGGAAGCTCGGTGCATGCCCACCTTCTTCCAACTTTCTCATGCCACCTTTAACCACCCACTGTAACTTTACGAACGAATCACTGGTCGTCTAACAAACAGAAATTGCATTACTGCCGGTGAACTCGACTTTTCGAATATTTCATATCGCGAGCATAAATTCGTTAACGAGCTAATTAAGAAAGGGAATAGAAAAGGGGGACACAATTTCAGTTATGAGGTTCCATTAAAAATTTTACTTTCCAGCGAGAACGGTTAAAGTAACTGCAAAATTTACAAAATTGAAGGACCTGAATTGAAATGTGAGTCGGGAAAAATGAAGAACTCAAACAACTCTTTGCATAGTGTCGTTCCATCGCGCAATTGGCGAGGCTTTTCAAAGAAGCGCCAACTCGAACTTGTGCAAACGTGCGAGGATGGAAGAGGAATTAAGGGGAGAGGGGCGCGCGGCAGGGTTAAGTCGTTGATTTTTCTTTTATTTTACTTCAATTTCCTTCCTTTCAGGTTTCCCATCAGCCTTTCCATTAATATTAAAACGGGAGCATCGCCTCACGAGGGTTGTTTCAAAGAGGAGGCTAGACCAGGTAGCAGAGGGTTGGTAGGGGTTGCTGGAACCGGAGAGCATTGGAGGCGGGTGTGCCGGGGTGTTTGGCTCGTTTTTCATCTTGATCTTCTAGAGTTACCAATTTGAACAGTCTTCTCTCCGCCATCTTCTTGCACATGTCTCCATTCTTCTAGCAATTCTCTTTTCGTTCAAAATGATTTTCGATTGCAAACATTCGTTTTAAAATTCTTTTTCAATTCTATATATTATTTAAAACTAGCACATTTTTTGTTCCAGCCATTTTATATTCAAATTTAGATCTATGTACACAAGTTTTTTTCTTATACTAATTTTTCTTACAAAATCTTCATAGCCATAACGTAAGATTCATTAAAAACTTTCAGCCATATTCACTGTGAATTAGAAATTCTCCGTATACATTAATCTTTGAAGGTGAATAAAAAGTTTATAAAAATTGTTTTCATCCTGTCTATAGAAACCGTTCATATATTTTCTATGCATTGAAACCGGTTGAAAGTATCATGTAAAAATCGCAATCGTTATGTTTTGGTCGACAATAGTTCCTAGGGATGGACACACGGGTCGCACTTAGATGGGGGATAATGATCGGGGGGAGGAAAAAGAATTGACCCATTCTAAGGTTGCCGGTAGTGACCACCTGGATGTGCGCTGACCGGTCAGACAAGTTCGCGCGTCAAAAATTCCGTGGAAAAATCCGGGTAGGACGCTAAAAACCGGTTCTATATGTCAAAAAGGGTTCGCTGACCGTTGGTCGACCCTGAGGGCTGTTCGCGAGATTAAGGGCACCAGGCAAGGGTCCGAAGAAAGAAAGGTCGCGACGTGTCACAGCGTTATTAGAAAAATTGTGCATTCAAATGTCCCGTGCGTGTCTACT
The DNA here is from genome assembly GCA_030523145.1 of Trissolcus brochymenae. Taxonomy (NCBI): domain Eukaryota; kingdom Metazoa; phylum Arthropoda; class Insecta; order Hymenoptera; family Scelionidae; genus Trissolcus; species Trissolcus brochymenae. The sequence continues at coordinate 112,699 of JAQQRF010000018.1, forward strand.
ATTATGTTAGGCCTCTTACGTAACTTCGCTTCCGCACATTAGCATTTTATGGTGCCCGTCATTTTAGCCGAAGTGCGTACAGTACTTGATCGATCCAAACAAAGTTCTGAAGTCACGATCACAAATGAAAAATTTTCATGACTCCAACTGTAACGTACATTTTAATCCACAATTGTTTTGTCAATGTTGTCTCGTACAAAACGAGCAGCCACATTTTATTGGCCAACTCGCCTTTTCAATGTTTCACATTGATGTTACAAGATAGTTGTTGTAGAACGAAGAACGTAAGTAAGGGGTACGAGGCTGTTTTGTTGGATCTGCGCGAGGTACCATTCGTCTTAGTATCTCTTCGGGGGAGGGGGAGGCATGCGGTGAAATATAAGCTAGATCTACGAGAAAGATAAATGAATCTATCCCTTCCTTTACGACGTCCTCGCGCGAACCACCCTTAACAAAAGGTTCGGATTCGAGACTGACAAACGAAAATTTTATTATAAGTGAAATAAGAAAAATAACGTATGTTTGTACAATTTGGTTCCATGGATGTAAAATGAATCCTATTCAAATTAACATTCGGAAGCATAAACTTGAATTACCATCTTAAACACTAATTAATTTCAAAACTTGAAATGATGGATGGGGAATGATGTTTGATGAAAATTTAAAGTGGCGAATCGTGTCATGTGTGAAAAAAAAAAAAATAAATAAAACAATGAGATTCTATCAGCTAATTATCGCAGCTACTAAACGACGATTCCATTAGAGGAGGAGCAGCACTTGAAGATACGTGGTTGCAAAAAGCCCGAAGCAGTTGAATGCGACCTAATTCGCTATTCCAAAAAGTGTCTTTGCGATAAAAAGCAAAAATGGTTGGTGGTGCACTTGCACGTGGTGTGTGCTCGATTAGCATTCGGTGGCGTGGCGCTTGCTTTGCGCCGAAACCTCGACATCTGCCGCGCGGCCGCGACAAAGAAGAATTCCGTCTGTATTAGGACGGCACACTCGGCGGCACAATCGTGGCGGCAAATCGAACGTTCATTTCGCGGATCGTCGTAAGTTTGTCGAGCCTCGTCAAGGACTCCTGGCTTTGGCTGCGGGATAAGCATCGCTTTGCATACGATCGCCATTTTGCGGGGCATAATTTAAATTTCGTTCCATTGTTTTGTCGCTCTTCTTACGTCCTCCAACCCCGTGACTGACTCCCCCGTTTCGCTTTTTGGCTCCCTTGAGTTTCGCCGGCGCCACCCTCCACTGGGCGCGCAACCCTTCGCGTCTCTCGTCGCCCACCCCCATCGCGCGGCCATTTGCATGAAATTAGAATCAGAATTTTCTTGCCGGAAAATTGGCCTCGCCCGCACTCCCGCGCGCTGATGTCGTTCCAACGAACCTACTGTGACTTAGCTAACGGCATGAGCTACAAAATTTTAATTAATTCGAAACAAAAACCCTGGCGCTCAAACTCAAGTCGGGCTTACGAGCAAGAATCAGTAACAATAGCAAACGAGCATTACTTCCCTGCGCCGGAATGGCCTGTTTTTGACTTTTACGAATGCATGTTATCGACGTTGTTAAAACTCTGTACGTTTCATTCCTGACGTTTTGATTGTATCGGTTCCTCAGAATGATTAATTAGTTTTCGTCTAGGTTCGATCTTTTATTCTCTCTTAAATTTTTTTTTCTGTCGGAGTATACTATTGCGACGAATGTGAAAATCGATTGACTATTTGGAAACAAAAGCTGAGATAAAACCTATGTTCAGAATTAATACAGACATTAAATGAGTATTTTTAAATTAAATTAAATATATCGATCGTCAAATTTACTTACTTGTTTTGAATGTATGTTACACAAGGAAAAACATTTATTTTGTAATGCTTTTTTTCCTGTAAAAATAAAGCTTGAAGTATATTTTAGGAGTCTTGCAGTTTGAAAGCTATCTGCGTTTATTCAACTTTTGAATGCGTGAAGCTAACGTAAAACTCAGTTTTTGCGATTACTTTAAAAGCAAATGAAAGATACCAAATTTATTTATATAGATTCAAATGGGAAGAAAAATGCTTGCCAAATTGCTATTTACATTCACGCATACACCTTAGTTTCTGAGAATTCAAATTTATTCGCAGAAAATTCAAATCATTTTATACATTTTCGTAGATTTTTTTTTTTCATCGCGATAATAACACGCACATCTCCCAACATAATTTTGTTTGCTTGAAATGCTCAACGAACATTTTGTCCAAACAAATTAAATTTTTCAAATGTCGATATCGTACCAGAATTTATAATGATGATATTTGGTGCATTTTACGACGCTCTGAATTATGTCATTGAGATAATTTTAGTTTATTGTTTCAAAATTATTAGGATGATTTCAAAGCGTCTTTATGACCGCATTAGGCTACGTTAACGTTACATTCTGCGCGATATTGTCTGAATGAAATTTATAATAACACAATTTATAATAATGTACTTTGAAAGACCTGATTTACACGGGGGAAAAATTTTAGGGCAAATTTCTTCTTTGTCCAAACATTTGTAGTCATCACAGTTTTCAAAGATTTCAATAATGGTTTTAATATTAGACAAAGATAGGGAAGATAGAAAAACGATTAAAACTTTTGAAATAAGTGATTACAAATCGATTATTCCAAAAAAAAAAAAAAAAAAAAAAAAAACAAAATTGTTTTTTGCAGTGAAAAATAAAATAAATTTAAATCTAAACTTAAAATTATCATGTTAAATCATGTTTTATCATGTTAAATCATGTTAAGTGATTGAAAAAACATCTGATAACGTTGAAACGTCTTTTTTCAGATTTCCTCGAACGAAACGCATCAGCACGTAGGTGGCGCTTGTCATCTGGTATCTGCAACTTGTTATCCGCAGCATAAATATCTGCATATCAAGGAGGTATATTTGGTGAGTCGCGCGTTTATTATAGTGTTTAGTGTTTACGGCGTTGCGCGGCAGCTTTGCATTTCGTCTGGAGACGGCGCGCGCCGTTGGGTTTCTTCTCGGCGCTAGGCTTTGCGGTTGTAACAATGGACCGAAATAAATAGCCCGCCTTTCGTCTTTTGTTTCTTGGGTCCATTGTCGAGAGCTGCTGGAGATAAGAAAACAAGAGACTCCGTCGCTGTGTTTACGAGCTCGTCGCTCCAACTCTCTTTGCTACTACGCCCGCGGTATAACGAGCACGCCGAAGAGGGATGCTGACGCTTTTTGCGACGACGAGCTCACCAGGTCTTCGTCATGCTTCCTTTTCTTCGTCATCTTCCGCTCACTTTGCTCGGTCTCGCGCGCTATACAGCTCGCTGTGTCCTCGCAAAAGTTTCCACCTCCTCGTATCCTCCTGGGTTAAGCTCGTCCGAGTTAAACTGCTTTCTAAACTTTATTGTACCTTCGAAAACTATTATTTGAGATAAAGCGCCCGATGCCAAATTACGAATTCAGGTACGAATTCGTCTCGGTAATATAGTTTTCGAAGAAGAAAAAAATCAACACTTCATTCACGAATTTCTAGCGGACTTTTGTCCTGCACTTCATAAATTATCAGTCAAGTTTACCGGAAAGATCGTAAAAATTTTGTACGTTGGGTGCTTGTAAACTGTATTTACACACTACTTTTTTTACGATCTCATGGAAGAAATTTGGTTCGCAAATGATTTGCGCACGTCACGTGAATTTAACGAGTGGTAACATGCATTGTGTAATGTGCCATTATATTTTGACTGTAAAAAGCGCGAACCTCTGTTTGATTCGTTCAGAGAGTAATATTTTATTAGAAAATTTATAAGAGAGAGAGAGTAACAGAATTAAAAGCTCCTACAATACCGAGATTGCAACAAAAAATTAAAACCCTGCAAAGTTTTAACATATTTACCTTCCAACGAACATTATAATTTATAATCCTTTGTTCTTTGTACAAAATAACCTCGTCTCTGATTTGCGCAAATTAATTAAGGATACCGTAATTGAAGTAATGTAAACGAGCAATTTCATTATTACCAGGAAGAATATTATTTTGAATATAAAAGTAGGCCAACGTTTTTTTTTTTCTTTTAATTTTATTATCAAAAAAATCAATGCAGATTGCTTCATCGGGTCTAATTATTCCAACAACGTGATCGAAATTCTTCGCGAACTGTCGGCGGCTGTCAGAAAAAAAAAAGTTTCAATTAAACTTTTGACAGTTGACCGATGGTAAAATGCGGGCTTAAAATTTTCGTCCATCAAAATGGAGTTGTTGAACCAGCTCGAACTTTGACTTTCGCTTTGAAATTGCACGTTGTATTGACAATCAATCACAATTGAACGTCGGGACCTGCTGTTGAACAAGGAAGTTGCAAAATCGGCGAATAACGGGCCGATCACATGTGCGGCTGGCCCGCTAACCGGCCTCAGGCGGAAGATAAGTTTCGGTCGGAAGCGGCAGTGTGAAAACACGTCCGACTAGACTCACCCCTTAAACTGGACAACGGGCAGCGGTGACCGAGGGAGCCTGATTTCAAAAACGGTAAACTGGTTTGTCCAGTTCTTTCTTTATTCACACTCCTTGGACCGTTCTTTTGCGAGCCTGCAACGGGCCGGGGGGAAATTAAGGCCGCACAAAAGTGCGCGCGAATTGCAATGCATGCCCACGTACAAACGAAAGGGAGAAAAATGCCCAGTCCAGCGGTCATTTTTCGCACTGGCCCAGTCAGTTTCACTTAGGCCCACGTTAAGGCACGTCCAGTTCGATTACTCGTGAAAACATATCCCAATAACAACTGTTTACTTGTCAAAAAATGTTGTTGATAATTACAAAAATGAACAAGAAGAGTTTTGCAAAAAAAAAAAGACAGAATTTGGAAACAATCTTGGATTGTTTAGGATTTGTTATCTCGAGTTGATTGTTTTGTACACGTTTGTACATGGTTGTAATGTATGGAAATAGATACGAATTTAAGGGGTAAGTCAAAGGAAAGTGGAGATAGAGAAATGAAGGCAGCGCTGTCGCTTATTGTCATTAATTCTTCGTAAGAATTAATTACCGCGACAGTCCGTAGGGCGCAGGGCGGCGAAATATATTACACTAGACGGGACGCATTAGAAGTTACAAGTGCCTCATCGGGTCATGTGCGAACTGTGCCGTGTGAGAATTTTGAGAATCCATCGGAATGACAGGGTCGTCGTTACGCTGATCGAAATGTTTTGGGACTGCGCGCAAGAAAGTCGTCACACGCGTAACGGAAAATGAATAATCGTTTACATCGTGCCGTGAAAATTGATTTCAAGGTGGATTTATCAAGATAAAAGGATGCAAATTGTTTCATCAATTATGACTCGCATAAGGTCGCACATGGCGAGATCTGATGAACATTGTGCGACGGTGTAATTAGTTGAGTCGATAAATTATTAATCGGGAACAAAATAACCAACAAAGGATGACGTTCATGAGTTGTTTGTGATCGAGCAAGTAAACTGTTTAAGGAATATATCGGTGTTTTCCAAACTCCTTAACACGGTGAAGGGAAAATTTATCTGACAGAAACGAAGTCACTTTGTCTCCAACAAAATCAAGCGAGCCCATAAGAAAGATGCTATGTTGTTCGTTGCACTCCATCGTTCCCGACTGGAGACGTCGTTTTCCCGGGCGTCTCTTACGAGACTCAGTGTAATTCAAATTCGGTTAATTCCGGTGATTTTTCAAAGTTTCATTATACACCCCGGTAGAAGTCTCACGTGAGCTATGTAGCTCCATACTTTACTCTGCGGTCTAAAGGCGTCTTAGGAAACGACAATGCTAACTTCAAATATTTCAACGACGCGACAATCTCTCTCAGAATTTTTATTGCTAAATTTAATCAAAAACTTGCAAAGAAAAATTGTTTCATTGAAAAAAATTGCACAATCCACGAGCAATTAGAAAATCGTCACGAACAATTTAGGACGAGTTGTACTTTTGTCAGAGACCTGTTTACCGAAACAAGGACACGTTCATCAGTTGTGCTCGCGTGCCTCTGCCTGCCAATCCACATGACACGACATATGGCTGTACAATTCTGATTTTTTGCGCAATTCGTTTTTCATTGAAACTGACTCTTCCGTTCGTGTCTCATCCCCTATCTCAAAGACGAAGGGCTCGTCCTCTGGCACGTCACGTGACGACGCTCACATCGTAAATAAGTCACGAGGAAAATGGACGGCAATTTTCTAAGAGGGTAGCAAACTTGCCTATTCAACGCTCATGACCCCTTTTCTCGTCAGTTTACAAGATTAACCCAAATTTTGTACAATAGTAACATAATCAGTTCAACAATAAACCAAATTTTCAGATAAATTGCAATAAAATGATTTCTGAAAAAACAAAAACAAAAAACAAAAAAAAATGTTATACTCTGTGCAGGGATGAATTGGGAATGATTAAAGTGTAGATTGATGATTTTGAACGAAAATGTCGACGTGTTTTTCAATGAGCAAAACAAACAACTGAAGCATGATTATAAAGTCCACATAAGACAAGCAATATAAAGCCCGAGTCACGTCGTGAAAATATGTCAATGTGACCAAAAGTTGGCGAGGCACCGTCGCGGAAACGTTAAGAAGAGCGAGAGATGAGCCGCGACGACTGTAGACAGAGTTATCTTGGAGAGGGATGGTTTTAATGATTTTTGGGGGTTGTCAGAGTAAGCGAACCCTTTCTCGTTTCAGAAACGCTTTCTAGGAGGGTTTGGGATTTTTAAGCCCTTACTTTCGGGAACCCTTGTGGCTCTCTTCTCTCTTCGCCCTCGCAGCTTTTAGCCGTCGTGTTGGTGATGGGGGTTGTTCTCGCGAGGGTGGGGGCGCGGGAGGTAGTCTGCCCGAAAGATGGCTGGCAAAATGGAGGGATCTCTTTCTATTATACCCGGCCACCCCACGCAGCATATCAATGGCTTCGAAGAATCCTCTTCCGATTCTTAAAGCGGCTCGTATTTTGCCGAATCCAATAAGTCTCTGCGCGATCCCGTCAAATAGCCCCGAGCACTTTCTTTAACTCTCGCCATCAGTCGTACGCTCGCTCCGCTGCTAAATCCTATTTCTCTTGAATTACTCTTCGCTGTTTCGCAATGATGTATTTTAATGAGCATTGTTCGCGGCGAAGAAAATTATCGCTTTCATTTCAGTCGAACGTTAATGTAAATATTGCGCATAAAGCACACTCGCTCTCTGGGATATCGTTATACGCTCCTTGAAAAATAGTAATGTTCAAGTTTGTAAAGGAGTTAGAGGTATTAAAATTTTAATCCTGCTTGATTCGAATAAAAGTTCTTCATTATTCGACGGGCAAAAAGGATAAGTTGAATGGGAGAGTCTTTTCATCTCGCGGTTGAACGCAAAAAATGAAATCACTGAGCTGAAAGCTTAAAAAGTGGATTTGTTTATCGAGACAAGTTAGCCCGTTCGGTGTGGCACAAAAAGACTGGCACGCAACGTCGCAAGCGATTTTCCTCGTGGTAGATCTCAGTCGGGGAGTCGCCTTCATTAGTAAAGTTTTCCAGCAACATTTTCCACCCAGAGCAGATGGATGTGTGTCTGATGTCGAAGCAGGGAGAAGGTTGACGAGCAAAAACAAACGTTTCACCTAACTCGATTTCAACTTTTGAGATGTAATTAATTTTTCGAGCCCGGCTTGTTGGACACGATCCCTTTTTCCACCTCGAACATATCTCGCAGCTTTTTGCTATTGTGTTACATACTAATGTTGTTACTTGCCATTGTAACCCGATACTTTCTTTGCAATTTTCTTGCTAACGCTTCTTTTTCACTGTCACAGTTATATTTAAATAAAGTGACTCCTTAATTGCAATCTCACATTTGACACTTTTTTGTTTGTTGTTTTGTTTTTCATTTGGATTTCTTCCAGTCATAATATTCGAATTTCTAATTGTCTTTTAAATAATTTTCAAGAATTTGTAATTCGCACCTGTAGACATTTAAAGTAATAATATGTGTGAATTGTTTTCTTCTTATACTGCTGTTAGGATTTCTGAGTGGTTATCAATTAATTGATTCCAGATTACGGAATGTAACAGCGTATTTCTTTCATAAACACGACAATTACAACAAACTTGTTGGCTGTGTAACATTTCACGTGGCTGAGAGACGATCTTGCGCAGGGCGTACACCATGAAATAAATAGTAACGGAATCCCGTGTGGTCCCGCATCCAAGCTGAGATCTCATAAACTAGAAATAACAAGGTGCAAGGCGAGAAACTTGCCATTTCATAACGCGCCTTATGCACCGGCGTACACAATTTTGTCGACGTCTTTGCGCCGTAATTTCATCTTTAATCAAATTTCACACCGCTCGTTTTTCGTGCAAACGAAAAATGACGAAATTTATCGCTTTCGAGCAACTCTCAGTTTTCGCATCGTTGTGCGCAAAAGGATTTAATCAAAATGCCTCGCACTCAACTCAGAAATTTCAGTCTTAAAAATCTTGTGATATATTCATAATTGGGTTCTCGTTTAAATTTCAACGAATTATGATTTTCATTTTTTTTTATTTTCAGCAGTCTTCAATTTATGAAAAATAAAATTCAATTTTACATTCAGTGGTCGCTCTCTATTGCTTGATTTGAAAGGAGAACGCGAAAGTGAAGAGCGCTCAATGTCGTTCCATACTTGAGTAGGAACCGCGGAGTGACTAATAAATGTTTGACTAGAACGAAGCAATGGTGAAGCGAGAATGTACTACAAATTTAATGTTAAAAGAAGGACCCAAGTGCGGCATTGGACGAGCCCGTTACGCGGCGCAACTAATCGCACGACGCGAACGGAAATGCCGAACTTGATATCTTGGATGTTCGGCAATTTACTCGTAATCCTTAGGCAATTCGATTACACGACTGATATTAATATTCTAACGGTGAAGCTATAAAATTTGGATCGATGCGAATTTCATTTCGTGTCGTAAAACTTGCACGAGTCGCAAACTTACCTTCACTCTGATATATAGCTTTATTCATACACAACGCGAATATGAATTCACTAAATTTTGCAACCTTTTTTTTTCCAATTACTTTTTTTCTTTATGATTCTTTATATTTTTCTTATTTTCGTTTAATTCAGTTCGTATATATTTCTCTTCTTAAACTGTACGTTACAGTTTGTACAATTTATACATGTTTGAACAGTGCGAATTGTGTATTGCCAAGCGATATATCCAATAGTCCAGAAAGTCCCTCGAGAGATCCTTCACAACGTTTTATATTATCATCTCGAACGTCATGGCAGATTCGCAGGACGAAGACAAAGCGGATATCCGAGCGAATTGTCCTCGGATGAAATGTGCCGCGTATACACACGAGCACATGCGGTTCGCCGGTCCCTTGCGCGCGCGTGAAATCTGCCGATACTTTGCTTTAATCTCTGTCCGTCGAGCGCCGGAAAAGCTTGCTCTCATTTTATCCCGATTTTCTCGTCAGCCAAAATAAGGCACGAGAAAAATAATAACCGAATGCCGGGTTTCGTTCGAGGTTTCATTATTGCCTAAAGACGGCGATACAATTGCGTCCGATTCAAAGGCGACGAGTGGGATGAAGTTTTCAAGTGACGACAGAGAGAAAGAGAGGTTGGGGCGTGTCGTTTTTATAGCGACATTAACGTGCATTGTGAACGCACTTTTTTGTCCTATTAATTGGAAATCGTTGCGGTTGTATAATTTTATTTATGAGTTGTGCTTAATTTTTCTGAACGCACACAAACTTTTGAACCGGCCGAAGTTCATAAATGAATTTTAAATTATACGTGGACAAGTGTTTTAAAGCGCACAACAATACGCTCATTATAAAACTTTTTCGGCGAAAAAGGAAAAAGTTGAAACCGCGCGGTTCGCAGAAATTAATTCAGGCGCCCTTGCGGAGAGAGGTTGATTCAAAATATATTATATGAAACCCGAATTTTTGTGATTTGGATATTCGAGAGAGAGAGAGAGAGAGAGAGAGAGAGAGGGAGGAGAGGTAGCGGGTCTGCGAAACGTCAGAGGGGGCGGCCGCCAGCACGAGAATGGAAAGATGGAATGGGAGAAAGGTATGGGCCTCTGCATTAAAACGAGAGGCAAATTCGAGTCTGGCAAAGTTTTAAATGATTTTCACCGAAGTTGCTTCGCGAGTTGGTGTTATTAGGAAAAGTCAATTTTCGCAAAGAGCCCGGGTGCGGCGAGAGGTGCACGCGGGGAAAAGAAAAAGAGAGAACGAGACGGAGCGAAAGAAAAGAGAAGCGTTGCGCTCGGCAACGAAGAACGGAAATGAGAGAAGAAGAGCCAGCTGCAGTGGCAGCCACTCTCCTGAGCAGAAAAGTCCGACGAAATTACGACGTTGCATTTCCGCGAGCGAGCGCCTGCCTGCATGAGTGTTTGTACGTTCGCACTTACTTGGCATAAACAGTGACCTTCTTTCGACAGTTTTGCATTATATGGCAAAATTTATTTCACTATTTCACCATACGAATATATTATTTTCAAAGCAACGAACGACTTGCCGGGAGCCAGCCATTCCTTGCATTTTCCGTAGAACCCTCATATTTCATTGCTTAGAAATATAATGTTTTTTTTTGTTAATCTATGACCCGTAATTGGAGGAGATAATTTTAAATCATTTTTCTCTGAATCATATTTTCTTTATGTTTCGCGTTATTTGGAAGCGTAAATGATTTTGCGTGATTGTATCGTCACAATGAGCGGCTATTAAATTTCTATATTATGTATAGACGGACTGTGTATCGCGCCTAAATTGTATACAGTTGCTTTTGTTCACGCATCGAACGAAATACTTGGCTAAATGACTGCTGATTTATACACGAGCTAATTGCAGTTAAGTAAAAACAAGACATAATTTATTGAAGCGCGTTATTAATTTCGATTTGTACAGATTAATAATCATGACTCGGTCATGTTTGTTTTAAACTGCATTGTTCCTGTTATTTGGATAATTTTGCGCGATAAATTACTGTAAAGTGTAACATTCTAAACAGAGATATTCTCCGATTCAGATGTTAGATTTTTGCCGTACTATTGTGTTGCAGCGTCCAATTCAATATCAGTTCCTAGTTTTGCGCGGAATTTGCATAGTGCATTCTCTCGTCTTTGTTTCATTAATTTTTTTTTTCTCTCTCTCTCCTTTTGGTTCAACAATTTAAATCCGGTAGAATATCCTTCAAGTACCAAGCAAGTTTCAGTGGCTTGAAAGGCAGGATTGAATTTTGATGTACGATTCGTCACAACCCGACAGAAGATCCAAGAAGAATATGCTGAGACGGAGTGAAGGCGGTGTAAAAAAGAAATGAAGTTTGATCGATATGTAATTACGAGTCGTAATGTTAAGATTGGCACTCGAGCATGAGGCGGGCGTAATTTATGAAATGCCAGTTCTCATCAGTGACAAGCAAATAACTCGAATGTATTTTTTGGTTTTAGGTGCGCGTTCACCAGCGTCGACATGGGACGTGTCTTGACTGCGCGAGACGCTGGAAGTATAAGAGTAGTAAGAGTGGAAAGGAGAGAAGGAAGAAGGCAAAAGGAGGGTGAGAGTCCAGGAGTTGAGTCCACCAGGCGCGCATCTCCAAGAGGGTGGCTCCTCTGAATCAATAAGAACTGTTTCCTCGCGACGTTCCCTCGCACCTACCAACCGACCTAACTACCAACCCACCTACACCACTTTCGACCCCTTTTTCCTTTTATTACGGTTAGGGTTGGGCTGGCCTGGAGGCGGCAGCGGCCATCTTTATTTCTTTCCCCGTCGTTCTGCGACGAAGAAGACGACCTCGAGTTTTACCCGCTTCATCCTCCATTTACCCTTTTACTTTGTCGCTCCAACACCCTAACCCCTTCTGATGCCATTTCTCTTTCTATGCTTCTTTATTCCTGAAGTTTCGTAATATTATCATTCGTTAAATCGTGCCCACACAATTTTCTTTGAACGTTTTAATTAATCATTATTATTAAGCGGAACTTTGTTAATAAGGTGCGACATGTAGGCAGAGTTTATTTTTTACATTTGTCTTTAGTATCGATTTTGTCCCTGCTTGTGAATTGTACAACTAAATTGGACCCTTCGTTCTAATATAAAATTAGAGAAAGAGATCCCTTACGAAACAAAGAGATTTCAGTGTCATTCTCCTCCCGGAGTAATAAAGATAAAGTGGAACGAGCTTCCATAAAATTAAAAAATTCTCTTGTTGATGTTTGAAAAACTTGAATGCTCTTGCTGTTTTCATATTTCCGCTCGTGTAATCACATTATTATATTAAATACCAGAAATATTATAATTATTTGATGTTTCATATCGAATAATTATTGCAACAAATTTTCACCAGAAACAATATCATTAATAACTGCACGATTTAATAAGTTTAGATATAAATGAATCTCTGGATTGGATTGAAAATTTCAATTTACTCTTTTTCCTCGAAATCTCATAAATTACCCAAATATCTTCGGATCAGCGATCGCGTTTGCTCTTGTATGATGGAGATTGATATTTCCTTGAGTTTCGTGGGTTCTGGGTAAACACACGTCGTGTCTGTGGAATGGTTTGTACGAAGTAGAGAAGAAGACAGGCTTTTGAAATATCGTTACGAAATCCAAAGTACGGATCCTACGTGATAGCACGATGATGAGGGTTCAAGTCTTGAAGAGTTATCCTCAATTGAGGGATAATCTTGATGGATGGATTACGCTGATAAATTGGTGTTACTGAGCATGTGAGTTACACGTCAACTCTGACACGAATTTTCACGTCAAGCCCACAGAACGATGTTTTTGTTGCCATACTCCCACAAAACGTGACAATGCTAACTTGTTGGCATACAAGACATTTCAAACACGCGTGACTATTCGAACATGAGTCGGACGCAAAACGATTGCTAGGTGGAAGGATGTCCACACAAGCAGTTGAAGAAACCGAGAGTGCAGAAGACGGGACATGAACACACCGACAACGACAGTTAGCGCGGTGTTGCCGGATCAATTTCGGTGGACCGCAGACACAAACAGTTTTAGTGGACTCAATTGCGTGGTTCTCCGGTGTTCGGTCTCTTGGATCAATTCGCCTTTTCTGCTGTTTGCGTGCACTCTCGCTCCCTCCTCGCTTCATTCCAATCGTGACTTTCCCGATGCCGCTTTGTTTTGCAAATTATCAAGCCCAAACATTTGCATTTCTTTTCGCCGATTGGAACAATATTGACAGTTGACACGCCACGAGAATGCTGTACACTTGGACAAACTTTGGGTCACCTTTTCATAATAACCATAAGAATTAAAAGATTTCGTTTATTTCGCAATGTATATTGTAAACCAATATGTATAAGGGAAAACAATATCACGCAGCTCTACCTAGACCTAACTGGTATTTTGATTCGGAGGGAAGATGTAATCAGTTGAAAACGAGAAAGGGACGGTTAAATGTAATAATGTAAGCTCGATCAATCGGACAGGCGAGTCATAAAAGAAAAATTGACGTTCTCAACTAGTGTTCTTGTTTATTCAAAATGGATGAAAAAAATAAAACAATCAAAATGTATAATCATTTTATTTTAGATAGTGACTGTGAGCTGCCCTTATTTTAACATGGTGTAACTTTGGGAAAGACCATCACACGTGCTAACACATCTTCAATGAAACATTTTCGATCCTCCATGGCATCCCGAGGGACTTTTTATAACGGGACAAAACAAGGTACACAAGGCATACAAATTGGGATTAGGCCGAGCGCCTTAGACTCGGTCCATACTTACGTATCTTTCAATTAATCAAAGCTAACCATTGTTATGAAGCTCGTCCGTGACCAGATATACTTTCCACTTGGAGTGGTCCTGCCCTCTGAATTACACCTTTCTCGACAAAGGACAGTGATTTTGAAAAGTCTGGCTTTTTTTTCGGCCTCGGAATAATCTAAATATCGTGCCCGGAAAGTGCACGGGACTAAGTTGGGGACAATTGGATTGTTGGTTTCATCCTCTATCAGTATCCGCGCGGAGTGCGGGGTTCGGTAAGAAGGATGGAGGAGAAAATGGAGAGAAATAGGTACGCAGCGTCTCTGAATTCCAATTAAAATTTTCTTCTCTAAAAACAGAAGAGCCCGCCCGAGGATGAATGGATGAAACGAAGTTGGTGGAACGGGGTGGTGTCGGGTGTCTGAAGGGGCAGGGGGTGCTTGGTGACTTCGATTCAAGTGGAAGGGGTTCTCGCGGAGCCGTGCAGAAGCATGACGATGGCGAGGTGAGAGCAGAAGGAGGGTGCAGCGGGGGAGGCGAGTTGAACGTAATTAAAGAAGGGGGCGGAACACAGCCCTTGCACATTTATTCTAGATACGGAAAATATAGAGGATGGGTTGAGGGCTACGCCGGGCCCTGGGACGCCAGCAGGGGTGGCAAAACTCGAGAGGTAAGACTTTGTTGTTTCCACGACATTTTCCTCCGCTTCGTCCTCCTGTCCCCCCGACCCCCCTCGTCGCCGCCGCCCCAGCGCAGTCTGGCGTTCCTTTCACGCCTGCTGTTGCCCCTCAAAGAACGCCCAGAATTCCGTTTTCAAGTTTCACCTTCTCTCTTCTCAGACGATTTCAGCGGAAAGGGTGTCTTTCCTTTTTCACTTAACGTACCTTCTTCCTTTTATTCGGGCTTTGTTTTACCAGCTCGCCTTCTTTTCAAGCCACCTTCCCTAACCGGGCGAGCCCAGGAATGCTAATGAAGCTTTCCGAAAAGACAATAACGTAGTTTGTTTCACGACCGGTAACGTATTGTTGGTTATTTTCGGATTTAATTAGTGCTCGGGTTCATGACCGTAATGCCTCGTTGGGCCATACTCGAATTCAAGTATTCCTAGTAGGCACATGGGAGATTCAATGTTTAGATTTAATCGTGAATGAAAGTTTAAGTACTAATTCATACAAGCGTTATTAGGATTTTAATATATCTGGAATCCGCAGAAATAGCTCGTTACATATGTATAGCCACTTTACTGTCTCCATTCACAACAACGTAAATCGATTCATAAAGTGTAATATAACTTATCAATTTTAATTATAACTGTCAATCGTTATTTGCGTGGGCTATGATTATTCTTTTTTTAGCAGAAAAAAGAGAATATACAATACAGTTTTTTTTTTTTTCTTCATATTTTGTGAAACATCTGCTATTGAATGATCTGATTTGCAAACAATAATTAAAAAATTAATTTTGCAGACTGGGGCTTTTACGAACAAACGAAGCGAGAAATAACGAGTAATTGCGACGGAATTTTTTTGTTTACTTTCTTAGGCATGTTTGTTTCGTCATAACGAACGCGTTGTCAGCGGGTATAAAAATGCATAATGCATAAAGCGGCGTTGCGAAATAATCAAACTTCCTCTACCATAACTTTTCGCATTTTACATTTTACGACGCGTCCTCGAGTGTCGTAAGCAAAAGCTCGAACGAAGGAGCGTGGACCAAGGTTTTTGATAACAATAGGTGGAGGGCTTAATTGGACGAGCGTACAAGTTCATAAGAGGGTGCTAAATTCTGAGCGCTCAGGACGGGTAACAGCGTCAGATGGGACCGCATAATTTTCGTTTCGTCCAGCGGCGTCATCTTGGAATGCGCGAGAGATCGATATGTATACGTGTGCATGAACAAAAAGTATGCACAGGCAGATTTGGTATATAAGTCTATGCACATGTACACGGACAGTATTCTTAGGTGCGCTCGGGGCGAGTGTCGGAGGTTGAAGGACGGGCGAAGGGTGATGGTAATGCAGGAGAGAGCGAGCGGTCCGCCTCTCGGGGGTTGATATTTAAATCTCCCCTTTTCTAATTTCGCCCCTTCCACCCGCTACCTCAAGAGCACCCCCGTTCGACCCGAGATTCTCTGCGAGCGTCGGTTAGGATGTATATCCCTCCCCCGGTAGAGCGCCGGCCGCCATCATGAAAATATTAAGAACTCGGGAAAATGGCCGCCCCACCCGCTGCCGACGGAGAACGGGCGAGCTAAGGAAAAGCTCTCCGGCTGCCACCGCCACTGCCGCCGTCGCCACTGCTCTGTCACCCCGTCCCTCCTTCGCGTCTTCTTCTACTTCTTCCTACCGATTCCAATGGGGTGAGAGGCATAAAGGTAGCCCAAGCAGAGGGGAGGCGCGACGTAAGACTGACTGTTAGGTTTTCACTACGCCAAGCTGGCGCACTTCGTTTTGTTACAGAAGACTTTAGCTTAGATTTTCTAATCTTATTTCAAGTAAAAATATATACACTTGGCTTGTTCAAAAATGATCATTCGTTTACTCTTAATTAAAAAATAGGATTTTTTTTATTCAAAATGCGGTTTGTATTGTTTATGCAAATACGTAGGGTGAAAAAATATTTCTATTGGTTTAGTAAAATTCTTTCATTTGAACATGCCAATGCTTGAAGTCTTTTGATTAGGTCAAGTAGAACTTTTCCCGATGCTTTTCTAACTTTACTTGCTGCCACTTGGATTCGGGACAAGCCGTCAGTGCCTTTCACGTGAGCAAGAATTTTACCCTCTTCAATTTGTCATTAAACGTTGGTACTTATCGAACATGCGAAATTCGTTATCACTCAGCATGTCGTGGGAAGCCACAGATGGCTGTCCTTTAAGGGATGGTTTATGGAAGTTATATTCAGTTAGATTTCCACTGTAAGTAGGTGTTCAAGATTTTCATCAAAAGTATAATTCAAGTTGGAAAAAAAATTCAAACAAAATTTGATTTCTATAAAAATATTTTTTTACAAAAATAATAAAATTCATTTTTTTCTTATGACTGGATTCTAAGACAAAATTTTGTCATGCTAGAATTCGGATAATTAAAATCTTATAGAATAATGTCTGCCAACTGCATGTGTATGTGTGACGACAGAATCGACAAGTGGAGTTTTGGTAGTTTCGAGCCATACAGGGGAGGACGCATGCATCGCGGCGTGTTGAGACAGGTCATGAGAACAAGGGTTGAGTTTGTTCCACATTTGTCTCATTCTCATCGTCTTATGCCGCGTCTGCGTGTGTGTGTGTGCGTGCAATCTCGCGTCGTCAGCTTATCACTCGTAAAGTCAAAGTGTCGAGGCGCACATTCCATTATCTCTTATTGAAAACACATCTAGCAAGATATTTTTCAGATTACTATCAGCATAACAAAATTTCTTTAACAGCGTACATTTTGCATAAATATATATGCAAATTGACAATTGATTTACACAGATTACTGATGCATACAAATAGAAAATAAAATATTGCATGCGTTTTTTGCATTTTTTGTCATTATAATTAGAAAACAGTAATTAATTTTGCATATCAAAATGGATTTATAATTGATGACGATAACGGAAGTGAGAATAACCCCCGTTAATGGAACACATTTAGAAGTATGACTGAAATTTTCGAGGAATCTAGCTAAAATGTTGATGAATTAATGATGGTTGAATGAGTTAGAATGTGACGAAGTTCAAAGAATAAAATTTCATCCCCCTTTCATTATACGTAATCCGAATAAGATATGAATCTTGAAACAAAAATATTATCAGTTCCGGAGACTCGAGTAAAATGTAAAAAAAAAAAAAAAATGTCTTGGACAGAATGAAGTCAGTAAAAAATTGTAAATAGTAATAAAAATATCATTTGAAAATAACATTTTTGAGGATGAATTCTGTATGTAGAATAAGTAATAGAGTCGCTTATTCGCACAATCCATTTCCTTCATCAGAAGTCTATCAAGCAGTAAAACGATTGTTAAAACGGTAACGAAAATGTGCTATCGTAGTAGAAAAGAATTCCCATTGCCGTTCAAGTCGATTGCCTGAGGAAACGTTGGACTTCTTCCGGATTTGTGTCGGTATTGTCGGGGCAATACGTCTTCGTCAGCGTTCGCCATCTTGTTCGCAAAAGGTGGCGGTCGGAGATAGAGCGATTAAGAAAATGAAGATAGATACTGCAGGATAAAGCAGCGGAGCAGGATGTCGCGTTGTATCGGAAAGAGGCAGGGGCAAGCGGGGTGCGCAATGTGATCAGTAAGAAATAGCTTAGAAGTGAGCTTTATCGCGCGGAAGATTTCTCGCACGTCGGCTTAATCATTTGGAATCATTCGCGAGACAGGTCGATCAATTTTATGCATTCTTCGGCGCCCTCGCAGCCGTCTGAATTAGTCACGTAAACGAATGCATTATACTTGGGAATGACAATGGCGCTCCGCGCGCGCCTTCAGGCTGGCTGATTCAATTAATTGTTAAAATGTTGATGGCGATCGAACGAACAAATGACATTGATTGTCTGCGCGTCGAAGTTCGTGCGACAAGTTGAATTGACGGAGCCGCCTTTTTTTGTACGCCCTGGTGACGAAACGTATATATATATATGTGTGTGTGTGTTTGTATAAGTTGCTCTAAGTAAAATTGGGGACGAGTTTAACGACGTCGCGACGACGCATAATTTCGAACAGAATGCTTTCGCATTAATCTATGAAATTTTCTTGAGAACTCACGCGAACGCGCGCGAACAAACTTGAGTCATTTTTGCCGACACGACTGGTATTGGTACCGTCAAACGTTGGTAACGCCTGGGGACACCAAAGACCGAATCCTGGGCGACGCGGGGCGGGGTTGCGCGCAAGATGATATTTTCTTATCTTCTCATTACTTAATTTTACGATCGATCCTGATACCACCCCAGGCGTTGCCATGACTACCCCTCTTAAGTGCGCCATAAAAAGATGAAAAGCACACCGGCATATTTCCCTGCGCGCACTTCTTCCGAGCGCCGTCCACCCCCGCAACCCCGATCGCTTTAGATGGGCCACCGCGCCTTAAACCCGGTCTCTTCCATAAAACGGCGCAATTCACTTTGCGCGCTTTTATATGACAATTCGAGTACCCGTTTACATAATGATTCAAGTATATAAATATACTTTAAAACTAGACTCTTTTATATGCAATGTGTGACAAAGGGATTGATCACACTGAAATATATAATACCCCCTTTTGTTTCTTAAAACTGCAAAATTATTCAAAGTTTGACGTTATGTCACAATACTTGGAAAGATAAGAAAACTTGGAACGTGGATATTATTTGAGTTCATTATGTGAAGGTAAAACAATGAACGATGTGCGAGATAATGAAACTATTTTTGTTCAGGGCATTGATTATTGAGGGGTTTGTTGAATTAAGAGGGTATTATGTGAATTCGAATACGACGACTTCGAGAATAATAAAGGTACAAAATAATAGGAATCTTCTGGTTGTCCTGAAACAGACATATTAGAGTTTTGTTATCAGCTCACAATGATACAGGGCAAAGTTTTTTTTTTCCAATTGAAACATTTTGAATTTACAATTTAATCAGGACAAGTACTGTGAACAATATTTTTATTTAATTATATTTTGAAATGTACGTGAAGTTATGAACTAAATAAAATATTTAAGAATTTTTATGTACGATAAAAAATTCCACAAAGTGCGCATTTGGTCGGAATAAGTTTGGAAAATATGCGACCGTAAAAATTGATCATCACAATATTTTTACGACTTGGAGACTCACTTTACTTTTAAGTGCTCTCCCGATAGTTGCATTCCTGCATTATTAAATGCCTTAGACGAGCGTTGGAAAAAAAATGAGATTAAAAATATGAAAAGATCAGAAAATAAGATAATAGTTGTTTGAAAAGTTCGCTCACAAAGTACTCGAAATTCAAATTGAAAACAAAGTTAAACTAAAGTTCTTTCACGAAATTTGCTCGGAACTCATACAAAAAACGAGAATTAATTAATTCATTCGACCCGATTATAATCAGAAACGCTTCTTTACGGGATGTAACTATAATAGAATAAATATTGGACTTGGCGGAAAGATGAGCCAATTGGGTTGGATGAATCCAGTGAAAAGTATTGTTCGTGCTGGAGGTAGGCGAAAAAGTCGAGGAAATTCTGTGTAAAATCTTGATGACGAGGTGGGACTCGTGTTTGAGTTTGTCCGAGGCGTATCGCTGTTCGACGTGGTTGTTTTTGCTGGCAGTTTGCGGCCGGGTAGTAAACAAATGATACGCCCCCGCGCTTACCCTTCTCAAGCTTTGCTCAGATGAGAATGCACTTGTTCTTCGTTCCTTCTCGACCCAACCAATTCCGTCATCCATTTCCCACCCCTCGCATATTATGGAACGAGTATGTGTTACACCTCGCAGTCACTTGCCTCCGTACCCTTGTAATATGATAGCTATGCTGAAGTAACTTAAAAAAGAGGATATTAACTAAAGTACATAGTAATTTTGCTAATTTTAGAAATAGCATTTAGAGCTGATAAAAATGCTCTTTTTTTAATTAAAATAGAATGTTTAAAATAATTTTTTTTTTCGAAACATTAAAAAAAGAAAACATCAAACGATCAGATTCGTAAAAGCAGATTGGAACGGCGTACCGTTGAGAAAATAACCATATATTTAATGCCTGGCTTAATCTGTTTCACTCTTTTCAAAGTTAATATGCTTTGTGTTGTTTAAATACTTTCTGGTAATGGCACAATAGTTTCTAAAGAGAATAATGCATCTGCATAGCAAGGGCAAAAGTAAGGTTTTATTCAATCTGGTTACAATACTTTCAAAATGAAAATGTCATCATGCAACGTTCTAAGAATACTATCAATTTAATTTGAATTTAATCTCATTTACCAAGGATGAAATTTTCATTTCCTTTTCGTATATAGCGAACGACGGCATAGTTCTCATAAAAGGATTAGTTATTTGTTTGTTAAATTGTTGCGACAAAAAAAATGAATGATATATAATCATGAACTTAGAAATATAAAAGCAAAGTTTGGTCGAGGTTCATATTTTTCGCAAGTTACAACAAGTAGTGCTGTAACCTGTGACCAAAATGATGGCGGCATTTGTCGAAAAGTTTTATGTTCTGAATTTTGAAAGTTGGCGATGCCGGGCACGTTAGCTGTAGTGGGGTTTGGTCTCATAGAGTTTAAGGCGGTAGTTTGGCCAACACCGTAAATTTTCACTGTGCGAGTTAAGGGCTGCGAGCGACTGTACGAGCCGCCACCACATATCTTTCTACCATCTCCTATCAATAGTGCTTTAGCAAAACTTGTTCCACTAAAAATAATGGAGACCACTGATTAGTGAACCCGCTCTCTCAATATTTAACTACAATCAGCTATTATAAATTTCTGACGACTAGTGCGTTTCTATTGATTTAATCGCATGTAATTTGAAAGCGCGTAAGCTGTGAATAGTTGTTTATTTTCATTTTGATTTCGGTCAAATATATTTGACCGGAATAGGTAAACGCGAAACAATAATATTTGATGTACGTTAATCTTACTTGAATAAATTGAAAATTAAATCGCAGCTTGAGAGAAAGTCTGCAATTAAATGTGAAATTAAAAACTAATCACCATCTTTCAATCATGTAACATCAATAAAATTTGCATAAAACAGTTTGATGCTAAAACATAATAAACTGCCAACGGTAACGCACGCCTATAATTTGTACCACACAACCATGTTCAAATTCATTCAATTACGATTGTACAATGACGGTTGTATTGAATTATTAAAGTTGCATTTAGCAGCACGTTTGGCTGAATCACTAATTTTATTACTGAAATGAAATTTTTTTTTCTGTAATTGCAAAACGATGATTAATCTGAATGCTAGAAATTCAATTACTACAAGTAGTATAATTATTTTAAGCTAATTCCATCAGATATCAATCCTATTGCGAGAAGTTCATGAAAAACAACCGTAACGAAATTTTGACAACTATAGAAAATGTTTAAAATCTTCGAACTATTCAAATATTTTCTCCAGAATGAATTTGCAACTTATACACACTAATTAATTTACTTTAAGTTTTGTCTACTTCATTTTCTGATTTCTTTAACCTGTTAACAAAGAAAATGAATAATGTAAAAAAAAAATTCTTTTTCAATTTCTACTTTACTATTTGTTTGACATAGTGAAGTTTACAAATAGTAATAAGAAAATCTGAATAATTAGTTCATCTGCATTTATTTGCAAAAATGATTTTTGTGGAGCTAGGTAAAAGCAACGCGATATCTTTGAGTTTCGGAGTAACCGAAGCCGAGGTTTTGACCTTTGATATATATATATAATGAAACGTCGCGAGAACTCTCACCCTGTTTGCGTCTTCGTCTTCACTGGTGGGCGTCTTCTTTGGGCTCTCTTTCTCGCAAGCCCCGTCTACCGCATCCTTTTGCAAGGCAGCACTAAAGCGGACGTAGTATGCAGATTCATGAAATAAATGCCTGAAAGTTTCACTATAATTCTGCGCACAAAATCTCCAGCTCGTCCTCTTTCGACCCTCCCATGCCCTCCCTCGCAACCTCCTTCGTCCGCAGAGAGCGCCACGAAGTCATCGCATTATTTAGTACTTCCGTGTAGCCCGCGGAAAATGGCCGGAAAACCTGCCGGAAAAACCAACATTCGTCCAAGCTGCGAAGATGGCTTTTACTTAGATAATGCATGCTCAACTGCACACAGCAATTGCAATTGCGCTTAAGTCAACGGACAAAAAAAAATGATGCATGGTCTCAGTGGAGTACTCCGCTTTGGTTGCATCGGTCCATGTTTTGTTTAGATATTTCATTTCATGCATATTTTTTGATTATTGTTTACATGCATTAATTATTTTTTTATGAAATTATCCTAATATTGTGTGTGCATCAGATTTTTGAATTATAGAGATGCATATTTTCTTCGTCTAAAAGATAAACCTTTATATAATTTTATCAAAAAGTTATCTCGTTTAGTGCTTCTCAAAATAATATCCTCTTTGTTCTCTTTGGTTGTATCACGTCAGATTAAACATTTTTTTACGAACAAGTGTGAATGAAGAGAACAAGAAAGAACGAGCGGTGTGTTCTCTGGGTATTTAAATCCGATTGAGAGAGGATTTAAATAGAGGGAAGGTAAAAAAAGTTACCGCCAAGGGTGATCTCGTATTTTTTTATTCTCGTGTTGTCTCTTTTACGTACATTTTTACCGATAAATGTGGCCAATAAAAATAACGAGCAGTGACCGCAAGCACCTCGACGCTTTACGGAGGTTTAGTGGAAACCGCAAGCCACCCACAGGAAGTATACAATCTATATCCTTTGGCCCGATGGACGTCTCATCTTTTCACGAGCACCCTCTCCCTTTTAATTATCTAAAAATTGTCATTCAACTTAATTAACATAATTGAATTCAATCGCTGTATATTTACGCTCGTGAATTTTTGAAATAATTTACAAACTACCGTATAACTTTTTTATGACAACGATGATTGATACACGAAAATAATTTAACATCAGTAAACATACCCAAATGAAAGGAGTGCTCTCAATGAATAATCCCATGCTCGGTTTTGAGCCACTTCATTAAGAAAGTCCAAAAAGAAAAAAAGAACGGAACAAAACATTTAACGAGAAAGCATATTTGAATGTAAAAGCAAGATTAACTTTCAAGATGTGAAAATCTCGTTTTCCATTCTGTTTAAGTAAGGAGAATTAGCGGGAGACTTGAAAAAATCATTATAATGCTAAGAACGGAAATTCGCGTGAGCCGGCGCATGCATACGTACAGACACACGGGCGGCGAAAATTGCAAACGTGCTAAGCAGGTTCCGCGTGTATAGTGGTTCTTGGGCGTTGCTCAATGTGTTTGTGCATTCCTCGGGGAGGTGAGAGGACTCTCGCTAATCTAGCGAGATTAAGATAACCCCTAAAAATGTTCAGCTAAGTCGCCAACTTTGTCTGCAAGATGTGCTTGAAACGTGAGAATCAACCCTCTTCAAGCTGGCGAACGCTTCCTGCTACTCTGGACTAACTGTATCAACGATGCTATTACTATTTATGCATCTATAACATAATCATCAGGACCTTTTAATATGTATTTTTCACAGTCAAACAATTTCATTGTTACAATTTTATAGTGAAATAATAAATGTTGAGAAAAATTCACTGATAGATGATGAATTATAAAATTTTCAGATGCCTATGAAAATATAATCAAGTGTAAACAATGAAGTTTGTGTCAAGTTGAAAACCAGCTTCACGTCTTCACTTGCAATATTGCTACCTTCGTGACAGCGTGTCATTGAACTAAATGCAATGAAATTACTCTGCGCGTCTCCGCAACCGTCTTGTACTCACCTAGATTAGTATATAAGTACGTATGCACGCACCAGATAATGTGTCCTGAAGTGCGTTGCAGCTTATGTATAGATAATAATTAGCTTATAATCGATCATTGCAAACAAATTTCCACACCCAAATTAGCGTCAAATGATTACCAATTTGTAGACAATTTTTAATCGACAAAAATATCTCTGTATGCCTGCATTGCAATTTCTGTCATTCCGATACAAATTCCCTGTCTAGATCAAAATTTAACTTCAGTTATTTGCCGAATATTTTGAGTAATTGTATGATATGAATATTTTCAAAGGTTATACATTTGAATTGATGAAAATTTTAACATTTAATGATAAATCAATTCTGGGCAATAAATTTCAATCAAATGTATAACAACTTTTTTTAATTATATTCAAAAAGTTTTTGTTAAAAAAATGAACATTCCAAAGTGTCTGATTTACCTCTGTACAACGTACCGTAATGTCTGTGTATAGGTAGTATCGATATACTTGTCATGTCAAACTGAGACAACGTCCTTCTAAAGGATGATGTAAAGGTAGTGAATGCAGTGGTAGCCGATTTAAGAGGACGGCAATTCATTTGTCAAGTCGCTCGTGACGTAGCGGTTAGTTGATAATTTCGTTCAACAATACCCTTTTCCTCCCGCGAAAATAACTTATCGATCGAGCTGACACTACCATTCTCATGCACTATAAAGCTGCCGCCAGTGGGTTTAATGATTGCTCCCATCACTTCAATGGATTGCCTCCGCGATGATTTTCTTACTTGAGTGAGGAATGCGTTATGTCAAACAACTTTTCATCAAACGCTGAAATTAAATTTAATTTCCATCAAATTATCTTATAATGAACGGATTATAATTATCAATTGAAACGAAAATGTATTTATGTGATTCATAACACCTTTGGAAGAGGAATAATTTACGATGAAAAAAAAAAAAATGAAATACTCGATCCCTCATTTTTCGTAACGCCTTCAACTCGTTAATGCGCAGCGAAAAATATAATCGCCTTATAGAGACGAAAATAATTGAAAATGCGTTTGCCGCTGTAATATTAATTATCCAGATATAAAACAGGGAATATAAAGCACATAACACGCGGATGAAAAATGTGCGAGTTTACCGAGCAAACGCCCAAGCAAGACTGCTATAATAATCACGTCAGAATTGAAAGACGTGTCGTATTTCTCGAGTGCTTTTTGCCGCGCGCTGGTGACAGGGGTCGCGAGCAGGATAAAAAATAGGCAGGAAAAAGTACACCCTTTTACGGGCGGACAAGTAATAAAGTAATTTTATGAAGTGGTCGGCAACGTCCGACGTCCGTTCTGGGGTTTACGTGAAAAATTGCCCGTACACTCAGGGAGAGACGGAGAACCAAGCGGTAACCCGCCCTTAAGTGAAAACATACTGCTCGTTGTCTTCCTTTTAACCCAAAACCGAGCAAAAAGGGACCATAAGGATGAAGTCAACGGTTTGGCAAGCTTCCTGGGACCCTTCCTCTCGACGTCACCACGAGAATCGCTGCGTTCTTTTCAACCTTCTATAAAAGTTTATTTATTTCGACCCGGGAATTCGAATGGTTGTACTGAAAAATACAGATAATTTGTTTAACAATTTTTTTTTATGTTTAGGTAATTATCTCTTTTTTTGATATCTATGCAAAATCTTATGTTTCGTTATGTACAGAGATCGTATTAAGATTCCGGTCAGATTTTGTTTAGAATCGTTACGGAAAATAAAATAAAGCATTCTGGTCTTATCACAGTGATGCAAATGGTAGGTTTCGTTCAAGTTCTTAAGAATTAGATAACAAAACAAAACATCGTTCTTGATGTACTACTGCGGAATGCAAAACTTGTTTGAAGATAATTACAAAACTAGACTAAAGCCTCGTTATACATAATTTCAACGTGCATATTGTTCCGAGTTTTTTGTTTACACAAAATTTGTTCCCACAAATGTCTATTTGAAACATATTTCTAACATGCAATCTCATTAAAATTTTTTTTATACAAAAGGAAATTTAATGATTATACTAACAAAATAAGATTTGCATTAAAAGCACTCTTCATTTTCATGAAAAGTCAATAAGAGAAGGTAGCTTTTACTACATCCTCGGTATCTTTTGAAATATTTTTAGTATTCTTCCCTTTGGGTCTGCTCGATTGAAGGTAGTATGTAAAAAGGCACGATTCGTGCTTTTAGCAGTTTACTTTGATGATAAATATCTCATTAGAGTGCAGCAGCATACGTTTATGAGTGTAACAATAATGGGGAAATAACTTTCTCGTTGGATACACGCGCGGAGGGATGAAATTCTGGCGAAATAATAAATTAGAAAAAGCCGCGGGGCCGCAGTAACTTTGCTGGCTATTAGATTACGCAGAGCATCTGCAGAATCTCGGATGGGCGTCGTTAATTTTCGTTAAAAACCAAATGCTCCTAGGTTACGCGGAGAGCCTCCCTCCGTCGCGTTTTCCCAACACTCATCGTCGACTACGTTGAGATAAGTAACTATGGTTTTACATGGTTACCTGAACATTAATGCGGTTCCATGGACTTCCATGAAGATTTAACAGGATGACATTTGTTTCGTCCCTAAAACTATGTTTTCTTCCAGGGGTCCCGGCTCATAATTTCTTAATAGAAAAGCTCCTGCGAACTGCAAGATTCATGATTCTCGTGCCTAAAATATATATTATATGAAAAAAATTTAATTTTTATTCCGGCAACAAAATATGATTTAAATAATTATATTTTTTTTATTTGACAAAATTGCAAATTCACCTGTTAGAATACAATTCCTTCCTTTGAAAACGAAATTAAAATTTCTATAATTTAGTATAATATAATAATAATATTGATTAATAAATTAGTTATTGGATTTTTTAATTGCAAATTTTTTCAGTAAATATGAAACATTATTTTCTAAGATAGCTTTACTCTATTTCGTTTAGAACACATTGAAAAACAGATCGAATTTTAATAATTTAATACAAATAAAATTCAACTGAATTTCAACGCATTTCATGATTTATGCTAAACTAATCAAGTCGCCTTTTACAATAGTACTTAAGAAGATATGCCTTAGATGACGCCACAAGTTGCAGCAGAAATAGTTACCCTAGTTGGTTTGAATCCAAACTTAGCTCGGACACGAACCAAAATTACATGTGTATACCTTCACACGCGAAAAAATAAAAACGAAAATATAAATTATAAAATAGTTCCTTTTTTTTAATTTATATAAATTTCAGAATGTTTAATTTTTTTGTATACTATTTTATTTAGAGGAATATGTTTTAATGTCGAATTTGTTAATCGATTTCACTATCTGATTACGTTAATTAATTGAATATGTCACTGTGAATAATTTGTATAAACAACTTCATATTCCAAAATATCACATTTTTATTCATTTGAAATACATCCATCGTATGAGTGTGTTTCTGAATAAGATAATTAGATTAAGGTGTACTTGTGGAATAGCGGTTAAGACTAGACTTTCACTTAGAGGTCCAGTTTTGAATCTTATATTTGGTATATACTAATTTTATCATATTTCTATGAAGCAGTAGAACAGTTTAATGGAGTACTGTTTGTAATTCAATATAAAAAATTTTACATAAAATACAATAATATATTTTTTCTATATTTTTGGTTTATGAAGGTATGGCCATAAGTTTAACAAATTGATTTTCAATACAAAAGTTATGTAAACTATGCAATAATGTATTTTATTCAGTCAAATTATGCGCGTGAATTTTAGAATCAAATTTTTTCAATTGGGCAAAATTTAACATTTAAAATCGAGAACCGAAACAGAGGCGCGCACGCCAAGGTATTTATATTTATTTTGTAAAATTTAAAAATCTGATGGAAGAGACATTCTAGTTATTTGAAAATTGAATGGTCCCTTGATGTTATTACACACGTTACGCGACATATTTTTAAATTTATCATCTAATTATACAGGGCTTTATGAGCGGTCTTGTTTACCAGTTTGTAACAAAAGCTTTCTGATTATACGTCATATAATGTAGAAAATGTGCAATTTTTATTTAATAAATACACATTAGCGGCTGCTGCATGTTCTCTCAAATTGTATAAAGATTTTAATTTTTGGAAGTCAACAAGTTTTCATGCCTGCTGCTAAAACATGATCGACCCCACCGTTAAAAACACCAGAATCATCCAATTCCATAAAGTAAAATTATATCAACAATTTGATAAAAATATTGATCTCGCAATTACGCCACACAATTCATCCAACTAATTTGAAAATTAATTTGAAAATAATTTAATGCCCCCATGTAAAGTGTTGTATATCTTTTATAGCGACATGTTTAAATTCTAAAACCCTGCAATCCTACTCATTGCCCTAATTACAAGCCCTGTGTAAACGGCTGAATATTAATGACATATAATTAAACAGGCCAGAAATAAACAAGCGCCAGGGACAGTGGCGTTTAATTCTTACACTTGGTGTGCGAGAGAAAAGTAATGGCCGCTTGTCAACGTTCTTTTACGTGACAAAATAAAACGTGTGCCATTAGCAGTAAAATCAAGACCTCTGTCGGGTGACAAGTTCATTCACATGGCGTAACATTCCGCACCCCAAACATTTTTTCGGCGCATTCTTTGCACGCCATTTACAGCCCCAGGCGGCTAAACCGGAGGTATAAAAAATGCGGCCCACTTAGCTTCACTTGTCCGTAAACGAGCTGGGCTCTCTCGTGGCACGCGCCACGGCTCTTTCACCTCTCTCTGGACGCTTTTTCAACCCCTGTGGGGACGCTTTTTTCTAACAGGTGGTTCCCCGCTTTTTTACCGCTCCGATCTCTTTGCATCCCGTCCCACAGGTGCTGGACGATATCACTTTTTTTTCTCCGCTCGTTTTTCTCCCTTTTTTTCATCTCGCAATTCTGCCGCGTTTAATTTGCCGACACGAAAATGGAATAAAAAAAACAGCAGGGAAGCTTTTAATTCTGCACGTCCAGCGAGGGGAAAATATTTTCATAGCGTGGTTTGTTTCCGCCGTATTAAACGTTGCTGTTGCTTTTTCCCCAGATTTTTATTGACGGAGAGTTTTATAAGTGTTTGAAATTTCATTTCACTGCAGCGATGATAGGGTGTGGTTCTTTATCCGTGTTTTTTTTTTTTTTTTTTTTGTTGCTTATGAATTGAACTGATGCGAAATTTCTGTTTATTAGAAAAAGAAAGTATACAAAGATTATTGATGGGACCTGATTAGAAAAATGGAGACAGATGTGACGGAGTGATTGACTTGATTAACGTTTCGCGATGGCTGCGACTTGTAATATAAATAAGTGTAATGGATGCATGGTGGACAATCGCATTTTAACATTAATAATATAAATCGTATATGCTTAGTATGCTTTCGATTGTCTCATCAGAAGTAATTGACAATTATCGGGCTATGATTTATAGAAAATGGAATTCACATTATTGTCAAACTGATTTAACCGTGACGTTATTTTTTTTTCAATTTTAAAATCAACTATATATAAATTTCTCTTAGAATGAAATGAATTCTAAAACTAGAATTATACGAGACCTTTTCGAAATATTATTCAATGGAAAACAAATTATTTCTGTTTTTCAAGTGGACGAAATAATGATAAACAATTATTAACAACTGTCTTAAGAAAACATCTTTTTCAACAAAATTTTGTTTATTTTTCTTATTTAAAGAAATTCAAACGTTGCATTTTCATTTACATGCGAATCGTAAAGCATTCCTCGAACATTTTCCCTTTTTCTTGATTAAGTACGAAAGATAGAACGGTAAATCCGACTATAGCGACAGTAAATCGAAAATCTTCCCGGCGAAACCGATTTATGCGCAAGGAATTTTAAGAGAAATCGTTCTTTTCTTCACGCGAATTTGTACTTTCTTTCGCTCTGTTAGGAAAAGCTAAGGCTTGCCAGAAGAAGTCGACGGAAAGAGAGAAAGCTCTGAATGGTGGGAGATAAATGGAAAGTAGGGATGAAAAGAGGGGTGACTAGGCGGGCGGTTGGAGTAAGACCGGCGGTTGGCGCCCCTAGACTGCCCCTCGAGGGGTAAAATCAATAAAAATACGAAAGAGTCGTTCCGGTCTTCGAAATTCAAAAGATTCGAGATGAAGCGGAGGAAAGGAGTCGCGATGCTACTAAACTTTGAGCCATGAAAGTAGTCGCAAAGAAAATGTTGCACGTCGGCGAAATTTCACTGAATAAATGTACCAAACAAAATGGCACGCGTCTGAATGAATAAGTTTTCCTTGAGAACTGTTTTGATATAATTTTTTTACTAGCACCTTAATATGTGGCTAATATTTTTGTTATCGTTCATCAACGGCGTTAATTTAACAATACAATTTTTAATTGCAACATGTTTGTTTGAAATTTGAAGCACGTGTTGGCGTATTCAAACAACGTCGAAGCTTTCGAAGTTTTGGTTCGACACCTTCTGGACCCTAGTTTCAATTTCAAAGTTGTTGAGGACTCTTAAGTCAAGAAGTCAACAAAATTCGAGTATGCTTTTTACATTGGAATAATAATCGTGAATAGGTCCTTGAAATTCATTTGCTATTATTTTAAAGAAATAAAGCGTCTGACCTATTCTATGAGGCTCGACCAATAACTGGTGCGTATTGACCCATACTTGTGAGAGTGTATGTAGATTTGAAAAACGCCGGATCTATATATTGGATTACAATTTTCAAATATAATCAAAGAATTTCAAAAATTAATTTTATTAATGTTTATTAAAATACAATACAACAACTTATATGATAGTTGTATATAATTGTATATAATTATATATAATAAAGTTTTATAAATAACATTACTACCAATTTATAAAAAGCTAAATAAACGAAAGCAACCTTATTTGAAGTGTATATTACATGATTCATTAAGAGCCGTAGTAATACATCATCACTTTGAATGCGAAAGCAAACAAGTACTCTTTCTATAGAAAAATACGTCGAATGTCGAATCCTTTCTTAACGAGACTTCCTCGTAAATAGCTAAGGGTAAATCTTAAAATGTTACCCTCCGAAGACCGTCGATCATGCTAAGCAACCCTTCTTTCGAAGCAGTAGTGCTCTTTTCGTATCATCTTTACAACTCTGAAATTCTTACTTTTACTTTGAATAGAAGGTTTATCAAACAACTAATTACCAAAGGAAAGTATGCATTTAGTTATATTTAGAAATTTTTAAAATTACTTTTTCAATCCCAATTTAAATGGCTCCAAAAAAAAGATTGACTGCATGATGGTGAACAATGATGATGACGAACATTATTTTTTCATGCCATACATTTTTTTTTAAACCTGAATTTTGAAGAATTGTATTTATATTTTT
Organism: Trissolcus brochymenae; assembly: GCA_030523145.1. NCBI lineage: Eukaryota > Metazoa > Arthropoda > Insecta > Hymenoptera > Scelionidae > Trissolcus > Trissolcus brochymenae. The sequence continues at coordinate 144,228 of JAQQRF010000018.1, forward strand.
GTCGTTATAAAATTTGTAGGCCGTCTTAAGTAGAAATTCAAACAATAAAAATAAAAAACGGAACCTTTATCTCGAAGTGAATGTCTTAGAAGCTTTCCGTAGCGACCCTTCTTAATTACGAAACCTCGAAGGCAGTATCAAGCGATTTTTTCCGCGACGCAATATTTCACAGACGAAGTAAGATCAATCTAAAAATGAAATCTCAGTTAAATCGTAGGGTGGTAACCTCCGACGACTTTTCTCCCCAGTAAAGGCCGGCAATAAAGACACAGATAGCACAAGCGGCTTGGTTGATCGCCTAGCCAGCTTACCTATATACAAGGCTACGGCGGGGAAGGTTCCGCGTTTCGCGGCACGGGTCGAGCTTTCATTACAGGAAGGAAACAAAAGAGAAGCGGGTGAGGAAAAATCGCCCCTTTGTCTGCGTCGCCATTTTATCATTCCTCGCCTGGAGCAGCCCCTTGGCATATTTCAAATGACAAAAACCAGCCACCCCCGAGAGAATCTCGCCAGCGTCTCGCTCCTCTTAGACCATGTCCCTGCGAGCCGGCTCCCCCGTGGACCCGAACCGCCTTCTTCGTCGAGTGAACGCCTTAAACTTTAATTGCCTTTATTTCGTGAAGGAAAAAAAACTTCCCTAACGAATCGACCGCTCTAGATTATTCTGATGGCAAATTGTCCTTAAGAAGGGCATTCTTCTCCTTTCGCATTCACCCTCAAATTCATCTAATTTGGAAGATAGAAGTAGACTGATTGATCGAAGGGGTTTTTCTAAAATTAGGGACCGTGATCGGTGACGCCAATTATGAGTCGAGGAGGTCTCGTCTTCCTAACTTTCGTCACTTAGAGCTATTCAATTAGAACTGGCGGAAAAAAAAACCTTCTTAAAATTAATCATCTCCATAGGATCAATATTCATGTTTCAACGAAGTTAAAATGATCACTTTGTTAATTTGTATTAAAAATTTAAAAGATTATGGTTTTAAAAATAAGTTCGACTAGGGAAATAGCTTCAGGTTAGTCATACGTGATCCACCATCACTGGCTATCCTGAAATCAAGCGTTAACAATATTAACCATATAACGAGAGACTAGGACAAGATCTGGCTCGACTCGCTAACCGGAAACTCAATCCGGAAGCTCGACCGCAGGCATACAAACTTTAGCTTGCCCCTAATTTCAAATTTGGTTAGCGGACTTTGTCAGTCCGTTTTATTTACTCAAAAACGAGTTGCAGGTAAAGCTGATGTCGCTTTAATATGCTCGAACATTACGTAAGAGCTAAGGACATTGCGCACGTGTGACTTTTCAAAGCTTAAAAAGTTTGAGACGTGATCTCGTTTTGTAAAAAGCAGATGTGCGTTGTGCTAATTGATATTGACTTTTCTCAAACACGAATCAAAAGAATTGGACAAATTTTGAATTCATTTACTACTGATTGAGAAAAAAAAAACAGTTTCTTTTGAAACCAAAATTTTTACTTCAATTTCGTTTGAGATCATTTAGTACAACTTTAACAATTAATCAAGAAAGTAAACATGAAATGCTGAAATTCATATTTAAGTTGTTTCAATCTGATCAGTCTTATGCTTGGTATTCGCAGAAGGCTCGCCCTAATCATTCATCAAGGTCCAATCGGGTGGATAAGTTTTAATCTGAAAGCGAATAACAAACAAAGGCACGCGCAAAAATGAATCGCAAGACACAGGTTTGAAAGTCGCGGCGCATAAACTCATCTGGAGGGTCTTAAATCGCGAACCCCTCTGCTTCTTCGTTATTCCTCTTAAGCAGCCCAATTTCTGGTGTGTATATTTTAGGCATTAGGCGAGCCACCGGCCATTTTATTCGTCTTGCAACCCCCGCTGTATTGTGAGACAAGGATAGTCCCCTAAAAATGAGACGGACAGAGCTGGGCGAGGGCGGTTGACGTCAGAAAAAGCACTCTCGTCGCTCACCCCTCGGTTGCCATCCCTCCTTCGATTCCGGCCCACTTAGCTCGAGGAAGGGACTCCGCGGGAAATCATTTGGCCAAAATGGACAGACTCTGCTTCACTTTTCTTCCACTTCTTCTCTCGACCGCGCTTCCTCGTTCTTTTTCTTTTGTCCTGGCGTCTTCATTCTTATACTCTTTGTTCGCTCAGTTTCTTCCACTCGGACTGTTCTCTATCGCCCCGAGCAATCTTGGCTTCTTTTGCCGTTGAAAAAGGAGAAGTCCGCGAGAAACTTTGAATTGCGACTTTAATGCAAGGGTGAATATTTTTATGCCGACGGTATTATATTTCTTGCCGTCGAGTGTCTCGCTTGGCTGCGAATATAAAATTACAATAACTCCGCAAAATGGAATGTTGATTTTTTCCAAACTTGTCCACTGTTTGACATTGACGTTGTCCGTATCGTAGGTAATTTTATAAAACGTCATCGAGTTTTCATTTTGTACACGCAGCCCAGCAAAAGATTTTAAAACGAATGTCTGTCTGTAAGTTTGTACGACCTTTTTTGACAATTTGAATTCTCCTCTGAAATATAGCAATGTAAATTTACATTTGCCACTTCGTGGAAGTTCTTTAATAAGAGGAATGAAACAGAATCTTACTTTCTACTACTCTGGATAATAGAATGTTAAAATCGTACGATTGATTAATATTGTAATAACAAATTTCCAATAAAACATAAAACTTAATGAAAGTTTTTGAGTATATATTTCGGTACAATTTTTACTGCAATATTTATAGACAAAGTTTAAAAAATCTTGTAGGAAAACAAAACAGTAGAGAAAATTTTTACCAACAAAACCGTTTATAGTTCATGAAAAGTATGTAAACAAATTTTTCATCTTGATATTTTCGAGAAATGATAATCGCGTCCATGAATGACTTATACTATAAGTAGTGCAAACATTTCTGAATATATATTTCACTTGAATCTACTTTCGATTGAACTTGAACATTATTAGTACATTTGAAAACAACAGAATTTTCCAGCGTTAACTTCAGTGTAATTAGTGACAGCTTGAAAATCGCAAACGACAAAAAAAAATATCATTGTGCAAGGTAAAATTATTTTGCGTCGAATTGAAACGCAACAGTTGTAACCCCTGACGCTATTTGCTATACGTCAAACATGACAGGATTCAAAAATCGAGAACTGCATCCAACTAAATGAAATGTTGTGTTACAATCAATTCAATATCAGAACATGTGCAAATTAATTACATACACGCATCTCGAAAAACAGTTTAATACTCTGAACAGTCGGATTCGTTCAACTTTGTGTTTGCGATTGACTGAAATAAAAATATCAGAATAATCAAATAACATTTGGTCCTGTGAAATTAACTTTCATTTGTTTATTAACATCAGTCAGCAAAGTTCTTTTCAAATTTTTTTTGATCACTATAAAAATATTTGTAGAATCAAAAACAAAACTTTGTACCACTTTTTGAGTCAGAATTTTATTCATCACTGTATATAAATACGTTTCGAATAAATACTCATCACGAGTTAAATCAAGTCAACGACAATCGTCTAACGAAATCTTATATATTACACAAAAGAACCGACATTTTCTTCAACGCGCTTCTCGTAACTCTATCAGAACTTAGACTATAACGATCACCGAAAATTAGCACATTAACTGTCCATAACCGGGAAATTCACCCTCAGTCCCTCCTTTTACAATTACTCCCATCATAATCACAATAATCGTTGCACCAAAGTTTTGTCCTCCTTAGGTCCGGAACACTTTCACCGTTTAAGTTTGCACAAATGTTTGCCGCAAAACGTAGAAAAATCGTCTGACCCAGTTTTCGGGAGCACGTTGTCGCGTCGAACACATGACTAGGTCTGCGTCTTCGTCTGGTCTTCAGAAGCCTCGTGCTCCACACTGTGAGAGTTGCGTGTCTCAACACAGGTGTCCGGCATCGGGGAATCGAATCGAGGCCCTTGGTCACGGCTGGAACCCCACCATGACGTAACGATCATTTCTTTGATCGGGCGCGTAAAAATGCGAAAAACCCGTTCTTCCCATAGTGACCCTTTCCGAGTGAAAGGATCGGATTGGGGTGAATTAACATAACCCTTCGAAGAGCGGCCGGCCGCAGGCCGCTCGGAGAACTGGTCAGGTAAGTTTTTTCGCACTTTTTCCATTTACGATGACCAGATGCCCGGATGACGGCCAGCAGCGCTGAAAAGAAAAGGGTCCGCGCATATGGACGGATATATAGGCAAAGGACGAAGCAAGGGTTGGCGAGTCCGACTCTCCTTTCTTGTCGGCTCGCTCATTGAGAGATGACCTCCCCTTGTACTGGATGGCCCCATAAAAATCACGAGAACCGGTTCCGTCCCTCCGATTCGGACGTTGCGACGAAGGGTCATGCGACGACGGCCCAGGTGAGTGCTGCAATGTGTGCCAACGTCTCTTGAGTTTTCAACTTGATACATCCAACAATGCATCGACTATTCGGCCGTGCGTTACTGAAGAATAGGCCCCATGTTTTTAGATGTCCGTCCGGTAATTGCGCTGCCTTGCGTATGGATATGTGGGTCAGTTGGAGTAGTACGGTGGTAGGGACGGACTGGCCAGGCAGTTAAAAACGACTGCAAATTCCGTGTTACGGTAGATTACCGTGGGGATGGAGTGGGTAAATAGATGTTGAGGCAAGCACGATAACAATGCTCACAGAGATTTCTTTTTGTTGATTACGTAAGAACTGTATTTAAAAAAAAAAGTACTTTTTCGAATAACGTAATCGACTTTTTTGATGTTCGTACATAACTTTTGGGTCAAATCGATTTTGAGCTCGTCAAAATTAATAGAATCAATTATATTCATGTTCAAATTATATCATCCAAAGTAAATATCAAATCAGTTTTGATCAGAGGGATTGCTTTTAATATTTGACTACTAGTTGTGAATATTCTGAATAAATATACCCAATGTTTAATTAGTGGAAAAGAAGTGTGTGTGTGTGTGTGTTTTTTTTTTTTTTTTAATTTTTGAATGAATTGAGAAAAATTGTTGCGCATTTGGTTTGAAAAGAAATTTTGAAAAGTTAAAACTATACCAGAAAAGTCTAAACTTTAGCTATAAACTTTAACACAGTAAAATTGCAAATTATTCACATCAGTTGTTCGCAAACTTTATTTACAGAAAAATGCAAGCACGTGGCGCTATCGCGATCTGAAATACTTGGTAAGGTTGTTCATCTATCTGTTTGACTGAAATACGCTTCCATCCCTATTTGCTTGTAATGACTTTTACAATGTCTGTGGCGTTAACGTCGGCGTTATCGTAATGCCAAACGAAATCGATTGAATTGAACGAGAGAGTGCTGCGGAAACTTCGCCCTCTTGGACGCTGTCTCTGTCTCTCTTCTTTGGCGAATCCTCTTTTGCCTCACCTATCCCTACCAGGCCATTTGGGTAATGACTACGTGGCAGATTCTCGACGGTTTAAGCTTATATCTACTGAGGACAAGAAAATGATCCTGACACCTTGGCTTTGTGAAAATCGGTAATCTGATTCATAATTTCGCACATATTTTCAATAAAAGCGAACCGCCGCACGCTCTGAAACATTGATGAAAAGTGTCGTTCCCTTTGTCGTTAGGGACATCTCTTGTCGATTTCAAACCTTGATTGCAAAGTGATGCACATTAATTGCACTTTATGACGGATTGAAAACTTGACAGTTCATCAAATCATTTTATAATATTTACTGACGTAACTTAATTGAATATAACAGCAAACAATTTCGATAATTTTGTATGTTGGAGAAAAATTGCTCGTTTGAGCGTGTTAAATATTGGAAGATTGATAAGGTTTTGAAAATTGTATAAGATGGCCGGGCGGAATTGATATGCATTGTTGAACACAGAAGCAATATATTGCGTGATCTGAAATGCTACAATCGTATCCTTCGCGATGAACAAAGCAGAGGGCCACGTGTTGTCTTCAATAAAGCACGAAAAATTAGAATCTCGCAACAAAATTGGCAGAACCAACCGAATCATGACCTAAAATTCAAATGGCGAGAGCCTCGCGATTGTTCAAAATGCATTCAAGTGGGGAAACTTCTTTGCCCAGAAAACGGCATTCAATAAAAAGCACGATGAATAAACATTTATAATACATACACTGATACAAAGTTTGCCTTTCAGGATGGAAAACTAAATCATAGCCGAGCACAATCAGTTTGGACGATACAAGAGGAGACTTTTTGGTTCGAGTGCTGATAAGATAACAAAAATAAGCGCCACCCGGAGAACATTGTTAGACGCGCGGAAGCGCGATAGACGTAGGCGGCAAAATGTTTTTCGCCGATTAATGACGCCGCACGAAAAGTGGAGCGATCTCTTTTCGACGACCCTTCCTTTTAGTTTCCATGGGCTTTCGTCCGTCCGCCCTCGAGGTGGAAAACTTTCTAATCGAGAATTATGAAAGTTATTTGCTATGGCGTGGATCCGCGGGATAAAAGAGCAGGTTTTCAGGGCTCAAAGAAAAGTGAGACGAGGCAGAGGCGGAAGGAGCAGAAGCGAGAAGAGTTTGAAATTGAAAAAAAAGTAAGCGAAGTAAGCCCAGGGCAAATCGGTAATTTCGTTCTGCGCGTGCGGCTATGATATTTCCAACCGCCGCGGACCCTTGCATGCCCGCACCCTCTGCCTCTTTCCCACTCTTTTCTAAGACCGACACCCCCGCAAGCCCCCGCGAGAAAGTAGCTGGAGACTCGGCTCTCTGCAAAAGACAAGACGAGGGAGACAGCTTGGGGGTCGGGGATGCAAATTAAAATCCTCGCCATTTTCCCGTTTCTTATTTTCCGTGACGGTTCTCAACCGTCTTATCGAAACCAATTTGAACTAGAATAAATGCGCCGCCACGGCGAAATGAAACTTTCGTACCAGACGGAATATTCTTCTCTGCAAATTGACATTTTATGCAGCTGTTTCGGATTGACATCTCCATTTTCAGTCTTCTTTTTTTTCCTTCACGGGATAAAAGTAAATTAATAATTTGCTTGAAAAACAACAAAAGACTCTTAATAATTTTGATGAAAGAAGTACAGTATGAAAACGGGATATAATACTTTGAGAAAAAACTTTATCCTTTTATCAAAAGTTTTTGTTTCTTACAACGTATAATGAACTTGATTATTGTATTTTAATATCGTGTTTTTATTAACGAAAATAATGAAGAAGAAACTTTGCCTTTAAGATCTCAATTTTAAAACTTACTTCTCTGGACTGGCAAAGGTAAAATTTAATTACTAACGCACATTAAATATCAATATAGAGGATTTTACGTTTAAGTTATATGAACACATTTTTCTTTTCCGTTTGTTGGAGCAAAGTTTAGTAAAAAGTTTGCATTCTAATGCTTCAAGAATATTTACAAAGTTCAAAATATGTACCAAAAACTGAAGTAAATAAAATAACCCTGCGAATCATCCATTATTCTTATTAATTGAAGTTAATTTGTAAGCAATTATGCTAGAATTTCTTTCATATAATTTTATTTAATCACATTTTCTACGAAATACATCAAACCAAATTAAATATTATTAGTTTATTCTAAGAATTTATATTCTTCATTTAATATAAAATTTGTTTTGTGTATGTGAGTTCCAGCAAAATTCAGGAACAAAGTAGTATAATCTTCAATAAAAATAATTGTGAGATACATAAATAATATTAAATTTCATTTATATTTTGGGAAAACCAGAAAAATAAACAATAGTTATAATTTAATTTCAACTTCATTATATTTTTCAATAGAGAGAAGCGAAATAAGTTCAGTAGGTTTGCTCGTTAAAAATAAACTTAGTAAAGATAAAGTAGTAATAAGAAAGTATTGCATCACACATGAATTCAACATATACATAGCATTGCATCACACATGAATTATCATCAGGATTGGCATACACTGGCTTTTGTACCTGCAGTGATGAACCGGTTGTAAGGGAGACATCAACCCTTCCGATTTCCATGCAGGGAACAGGAAGTAGAGACGTTGGGCATACCACATTAGCTAAATATTTACGTAGGTCTCGCAACACATTAACATATACATGCCAGCGCAAAATCCATGATTTGTAACTCTTAACCACCAACGATCTATGTAAAATTTAAATCTATACTTATGCAATACCTTCCAGTCTTCCAGAAAAATAATCTAAAGAGCTTAAGACAAACGAACCGTTCAGAATTTTTTTTTTTTCAATTATTTGTATATCGCGCCCCCTATACAGTATAGAGTCTTTACAACTTTCTACAAGGAAACTTCTTAGTCCGATGGTCTGATTGAGTTGATTCTCTTGCATAAAACTATATCTATCCTCGACTTTCTCACGAATTCGATGTGACAACAGTTGCATTTGACAACCTCGCCAGCATGGAACTAAGACAGATTAAGTATTTTAAATTGAACAGAGGGAGTAACGAGGAAGATCCTTTTTCCCTCTTTATCAGCATCTCTCTTTTTCTCTCGTTCTCCGCCTCGACTTGGCCGGAGGGAGTTCAGTTTTTATAATATAAGACCGTAATTAATGCCGTTCTCCTTCCATTGCAGTCAGCGCACCCTTCGCTCGCAGTTCCGTCGCGGCTACGAAAAAGGGGACCTGAAAATCGTTCCGAGTGAGAACTTTTTCGTCCGCAGCTCCAAAGTGCATCTTCTACCTTGGCGTTTCGACTTTAAGTGTTGCCGACGCATTCACTTAAATCGCCTTTGGAGCGCAAGCCGAGCGTTCGCTTGCAATTAAATTTATTCGTTTCGCAGTAATTTTTCGACCATTTCGAGCTTGTTTTGGTCGATTTGATACGTCACTGCACTAAGACCGTGATTCGTTTCAATTAATACCGAAAATTTATTGCAACTTCAAATTACATTACGCTTTTAATTCAAAAACATGAAATAAAACTGTACTGGAAACAGTAATTTTTTCTTTTTCAACAACATTTCATTATTCAAAATTAAAACTGTACATGAAGATGGATTTTAATGTTACGTGATTGTGTTTAGTTAAAATTAAAAGGCACGAAACATCAAAAGAGGGATTAACGGACGCATATCAATGAAAACAACAAAAAACTTATTTCTAGTATACAAAGCCAGCCACCCTGAGCAGCATTCTTCGACTAGCCGTTAACCTTTATATCTCTTATAATGTTTGAAGTATATACGTTGGCAAAGGAACGTATTCGAGAATAATTTTTGCCTAGCCCCTCGACCCACATCAAGTTGGAACGATTTCTTCGTCTTGGTGAAAATTACTCAGCGTTTTCACTTATCAAAGAAAAGAGAAATGCTTGTAAGATGGACGAGCTCGGGTGCGCGGGGGAAGTCGCGGACTGTGAGAAACAAGAAAGAGATCAAGGTGGAATCGCAGAGCCCTCTCACACCATCGATCCCCGTGGCAGTAGTGCACCGCTTCATTAATTTCACGCAAAGACAATGTTAGAGTCACGGGGTCCGTGAGCAGTGCTGCTATTTAAATGCAAAAATGAGAGTAAAAGAGCGCGCGCGAGAAAACGAGAAAGAAAAGGTTGAAAAGCACTCGCTCGTTTGAGAAAGCAAAAGAAGAAGACGACGAGGCGGAAGAAGCGTTGGCGTTGGTAAAAGAAGAATATGAGAAAGAGAGACAACGCGTTAGTAAAAAGGACGAGCATGCTATCGTTCGCCTCCTCGTCTGCCGCATTCGCTTGTTCGTGTTTTTCTCTCGCCTTTAACCCCTCCCGAAGTCGCCCCCGAGTCGCCCCTCGGTTCTACCAAGAGCAGCCCAAAGGCCACCAACCCCTTTCCACCAAAGCTCAGTCAATAAAGTATTCTAAAAAGCCCGCGCGAATAAGAGCCGTCTTACTCCCTCCTGACCCGTCCGCACCCCTCGCCATCCCACCCTCAGTCTTTTCCGGCAGCTTTCCTGCCCCGAGGTTCCATCAACCCCAACGCGCTAGGAACGGAGGATGGGGGTGCTCGGAAAAATAGGGGCGGCAAAAAACGTCAATAATATCGGCAAGATGGAAGCTGCAAATGTTTGAAGGGATGAAGTTCCCGACAGAATTATTTCCTTGCGGTTTTTTGACACCCACCCAAAGTCCGAGACACGATGCTTATCACACCCAGCGCCTACTGGGAGATGGAATTGTTCCAACATTGTCTTGACATGGAGAACAAACTGAGTCGTTTATGATCTTGGACGTGAGACACTCGAGCAAGTTGAATGGAACGTGAAAAATGAATCGCGGATGATTTTTTTTTTTTTTTTTTTTCAGAAGCTTGTTTATCGTGATTGATAATGCTTTCATAAAGCATAGTTTCGAACGGCCACCTTACTTTTCGCGCTCCTTACTTCGTTCATTAGAAAGAACTACAATATATCAAACTTTTTTTTGACGTGAGATCATTTTTATGTCATCGAAGTATAATTACAAGTATCGATCATTATTTGTATATTTTATTATTTAGTAAATGTTTTCAACAAACTCCAGCTGAACCATGAATGATGATTTTTGAGAAATTTATCAATCATGCATATCAGACTTTATAAACTTCTTGAAAGAATAATTGATAACTGTCTACAAAAGCGCTGTAAAAAATTTGATCTGAAATTAAGATGATTTTTGTCCTACTATTTAAGAAAATTTTAACATCTTACCTCGCAAGTCTATATTGATAAACTAGAGAATCTAGTCTTCTATTGAATCCTAGAATTGCAAATTTTCTTAACAGAAGTACTAATTTTTTCAAATCCATGTAAAATTTGTGGTTTATTTGAGTTAATGCTCTAAAACAAAATAAATTGAACAAATTAAAAATTTCAAAAAAAGAGAGTGAGTTACAGTGAGTATATATGAAGTACATTGATTATGCATGAAGTCAAACGATTTCCAATTATATCAACCAAATATAAAATTTAAGGTGAAGCATATATTGGCACAAATAAATTAAATCTGTCACACTAATTCAATCCACTGGGTACATTACCTCTAATTGACTGATATTGTTATTGACAGGTCAAGCCATTATTATTATTTTAATATCACTTTTCGTAATTTATATTCGTTAACATATTAATAGTATTTTTTCTAATAGAATTATATATTTTGCAAATACGAGTGTTTCATTTTGTGATACTTTTGTTCAAAAAATAAGAACACCAGGTCTTGAAATAAGAGACAGAGACACAAAATGTCGAAGTATTTTAAAGAAGATTCTTCGTGTACATCAAAATAATATATTATTAAGTAAGTTTGAAACGTGTACGCAAGTTTTTATTTTAAAAGTAGGCTAGCGTTACTCTATTCAGAAAGTAAAAAATCGTCCTTCGTATTCTACGGGTTGTGAGATCTTATTACTTCAATTACTGTGAAGCTTTGCGTGCGAACATCATATCTCGCGACTGAAGGGAAACAGTGAAATTATCGAGACGATACCACGTGTGCAACTGCTGACGTTCGTCTGTTCAAAGCGCACGTACGGTTGCGCACGTGGGAATATAATTACTCTAGTTATGTTTTCCGTTAATTGCCATTATCGTTGGAATTCAGTTACCCTGCATTTCGTTATGCTACGTTATGAGACTTAAGAACGTTGGTCGATTTAGTAACAGACCGGTTAGAGAGTGAGAGCGTTGGGAGGTTGACCACGCAGTTTCACCGACACAAGCAAGAACGCGGCAACTATCTGCGGAAAACCGATATCGAAAAGAGGATAAGAAACCATAAATAAACAATACAAAGTTAATAATTATGCTGAAAAATACGAAACTTTGCGTGAACAAAGGAGTATCTTATAAGTTTATATTTATATCTATATTAAATATATTTTATGTAGAACTTGATGTCTGATCTCATAAAATCCAAAATATACATTTGTGAATTGGCAAAAGAGTTTTGATTTTTATATTTATATTTTTACAAATACTCGGTTAATGAACTGAATTCATAAAAATACATGAAATCAGATTGCAGTAATGATACGCTTCAAATTATTTGGCTTTTATTGCTGCAAAATTTGCGTCTTTAATCTCCTTTTTCGTTCTCCTTACTTGTTTATTTTTCAGAAACTAAGGAACTTTACACCCGACCCGGAATCAATTTCAAGAACGTTTTATTATCCGTAGCAAACTAAGCCAACAAACGAGTGAGATGCAAGACCCCATCCTCCGGTCTCGACACTTTAAAACGAAAAGGTGCGGAGGCGCATGTAACCTGGATCCTACGGAGACCTCGGTGGCTTCTCTGCGTGAATAGCCGTTCTAGTGTAGATTCACTTCTTTCCTTCTCCCTCTCTACCCCTCTTTTTTTTCTCATCTTACCGTACATTTTCACCAACCGGAAGAAAATATCTCGAATTTCGCTTGCTTTCCTTTTTCCCTCGACCTCGGGCACCTTCGCCCCCGCGCCTCGCTAAGATGCCACCCCTCTTCCGAGACTCTTCCTGCGAACACAATGGAGCCCGAATCCATCTCGGACAACCCTAGCTCCCACTACTTTTTCTTCGTATCTCGACGGAACAACGCTGAGAAATAATTTCATTTTCTTCTGCGAGTACAATTTTGCTTTCAATTTATTTTCCCCCTTTTTCCTTGCAGCTTTCGCAAGCAACGTCGTGATCTTGCTCTGCAAAACTGTCTCTCTCTCATTCCCCTCTCGACGTACTGTCTTTTCCACTATTTTCCACTCTTTCTATCGTACCTTTTTTTACTGAGCTTTTCTCTTTCTTTGTCCGGGTCTTTCTGGCTTGTTCAATTCTCGATCTATCGGAGATTCCTGCTCTGTCGTTCTGATTAAAATTGCAAACGCCAATGCAGATAACGAGCTTGCAAAACATTTTTTTTTCTTTAATGAGCATTTAGTTTTTTTTTTTTTTTAAATTTGCTAATTTGCAGCACTACTCCAATAACTAAAAAAGTGTTCTAATTATTTTCAATAACCGGATTTGAATTCGGTTCCGCGACAGAGGTTCTTTTTTTTATTTCTTAGTTGTAACTTTGGGTGAGATTGGTAATGTATGTTATTTGAGAATCTTTAACTGCTCTTGAAATAGTAGTGGTATTAAGTCTGGATTTTATAGGATGCAGGTAGGAGAAAATTGTTTCAAAGTCTGGGGACAAGGAAAGTGTGTTGAAGTTAATTGTGGTTATTATAATGGGTAGTTGTGAAATTATTTTAGGGACAGTTATTGTAACTACGCCATTAGCTTTGGCAAAACTGTTATTGCGCTCAAATTTCAAGTACATAAATCATCGGTGTTTTAATCGTGCGAGTTTCAAAAAATTGTTTGAAAACAAGAACAATGCTCGAACAGTGAATAAGGGCGTGAAGTGGGTTAGGACAATGCGATCACCCATGGAGCTTTTTCGTTCACATGGCTTTTTGCGGAATTATATTGTTTTAATTTGTCAGCTCTTGTTTTTGTGATTGACGTTAAGTTTGCGACAAGAATCACATTTCAGAGATCTAATTCGATGTTACGACTAATCATTTTCATGATTTCTGGTTTTTAAAAATAATATAACTTTTTGTAGGTTATTATAACGCAACAAGCATAAACATAACGTCAGAAAAGTAATTTTATTTCATGCGGCTGGAATTTGTGTAAATTCACTTGCCTCTAGCAGCTAATTAAGCGCACATCGACGAACGTACGTCGGTAATGAATAAATTGCGTACCAATACAGCGCATGTTTGCCCGCTTATTGTGCTTCGATGCAATGCAAAGTTTGTAAAATATTTTAAATTGAATCCGTATTATACTATTTGACAGCGAGATATAGAGGATGCAATTAGTTTAGTTGTGTTCGTGGCTCTGTGGAATATAAATTGTTGATTTCGTGTTGAATCTCGAGCATGAAAGCATTAGAAATCAATCACATGTGCTGTGTAATTCAAATTTTTGATACTAAGATTGGATAATGTATCTCGAAGATACTTGAGATAAAAAAAAATTCTGAACTTTGTCCATTCCTTCATTTTTATTTTATTTGTTAACTTTTTTTTAAATATATTTCTTTTTTAATTTGTTTCTTTTTATCTGAAACTCAAGCTCGTATATAATGTATGAGTAAAAACTTGTTTTTTTAAATGATTCTTTAATTTATCTAAATGAATTTGAATCGAATAATTCACCATTTATTTACAAATGTAAAGTATCAATCAGAGCGGGAGTTAATAATCGATTGAATTCATTACTTCATGACGTGAGTTTCAAATTTCAACTGCGTTTCTACAGATCAGAATCTGTCGAATTTCAATAAGTTATTTTTTTAAACTCGTCAAGTTATAAATTAAAATCATTTGAATTGAATTAATATATTCAAAACAATTAAATAAGTTTCCATTAAAAAACTCAAAAAAGTTGAAGTCTGTTTAACAAATCCGGTCGTTAACACACTTAGAATGTTTTTTTATTTCATATGATGATTTGTATTCATATTGTTAGAGGGTGGTATTTGACTAAGATGCAATTGAACGAGATAAGAGAGTCGATTTAGCGCGATCCAAAGCAAAAAGTGAATTAGAATACGACAATCAGTGCTGATTAAAGTTTTCTCCACTAGAGTAAAATTCGAAAGAGGGATTCAAATCGCGCAACGAAGGGAGAGCGTAGGATTCAGTTCAATCTGGATTTTAATAATATTCAGAGGGACGATATAGAGCAAGAATTTGAGAACCCGCGAACCACCATCGTTTTAACACGAGGGTTGCAAATAATTACAGGACGATCGTATATTGCACCCGCCAATCAGAGAGCTTATCCGGATATTTGATCGATTGGTCGGAATTCTTGAAATCGGTAGAGAATACTTGTGATAAAATAATAATTGATTTAATTGTAATTCCTAACAGAATACTGTATATCAAATTATGTACGTTGGCAGCTTCATTACAATTCTCATCATAGCCTCACCACGGCGTTTCATAACAATTTTGATTATCCAACAATTGAGATTTATCTAACAATACTTAAAATTTACATTTTTATATAAAATGCTTTGAATTTGAAAGCCATTATTTATTGCAAAATCAAAGATATGATTGAATCTCAATTTTTTACAAAAAATTAAAACAAACTATTTGGAAACTTGTTACACTAAATTCTAACTAGCAGTTGTGTAACGATAATACAAAAAAATTGCGTCCCATAAATATGATGGGACGCAGTTTGACCCTTGATATGTTTTGCATGGGGAGGACAAAAACATAGAGTTAGGGTCACTACTTTGACCCTAAGTTTCTTCTATACAAAAACTATCTAGCTCACTTTGGTATATAAAAAATGAACACCCTAGTTGACCCTCAGGCGAAGAAAAATGGCTACTGATGCGACATCTAGCAAAAAAAGTATGAATCTTTTCAACCCTTTCAAAGTCGGCAAGAATCAGGTAAAAGCGCCATCTCCCAGAGGGGAGCTCAAGTCTGTCGCAATTATAAGTATCGATCACTCCTTGAAAACTTGACTGCTTGTTGATTTGTTGTGTTTAAAGTTTTTTTTCATACTTATTTAGTTTGTTTTATCTAAAAAAAATGTATAAATATTTGTTTAATTATGAGAAAGTTTTTAATAATATTTTGTTCTTGATTTTTTTAATTCAGTTTATTTTCAGTCGATAACCAATTTACTGTAAAAACTGCACGGTATATAATATTATGAAAAATGAAAAGTGAAAAAAATTTTTAACAAAAAAAATAATAATGACTACTCTTTAGCAACTCATTGCTTCTCTAATCGAAACGAAATTGTCTGCATTGCTTGTCGAAATTTTTTTTTCAAATTTAATATATATATAATGCCGTTTTCGATTCGTATGTAATTTATTTTCAATGAATTCGGTAGAAAGCATATGCAAAATGAATAATTTAGATGTAAATACGTTGATAGATAGTTACATGACAAACATTTCATTCTTTTATTTTGAAGCAGAGAATTATTTTAATACAATGTAAACAAGTGCAAATCTAAAATGACTGTATCCAATTCAGAGATACTTCACATTCTCTCAGTTATATAGAGCATATATTAACAAACATATTCTACAATTAGTAGCATCACTCATAAATATTTCGCAAATATATAACTGAAATTTAATTTAAATTCAATAAATTACTTATCTCATTAATCAAAAATATTCAAAAAATATTACAGCGAAATTAAAATATGTGTTATATAATTGATTTGTTTTTTCGATCATCGAAAAAATTATTAATCTCTTTTATATCTATTTTATTTTATAAAATGATTTTCATAAGAATGCTGGAATATAGGAATTAACATATTTAATGTGATCAACATTTTGGATAAATTTTGCACTAACATCAATGTATTCTGTATAATCAAAATGTAACGATTTTAAATTTATTAATTTATGATGTATTAATTTATTTTAATGTGTGAAAATAATTTTCAAAATGAAGTTTAATATTTTCAAAAAGTTGTATTTTTGTTTATTTCTTTTTTATTCATAAAAAAATTTGAGGGCCGACCGTCTTTTCGAATATGCGACACAGCATACACAAGTCAATTCTGTTTTGTTCTTCTCGCGATCGCAATCAATTCTTCTCAGGTCTAACATAGTTTTTAATCATTTTAAAGTTTTTCAATCATAGCATGTAATTTTTTGAGGTTTTTATGCTATCAAATGCTGTTCCTCTCCGAGGAATGGATATTAATTACTCCAATCAACGTGGTGTTTTATTTAACATCCCAACCTTATTCGAAAAATCGGTCAAATTTATGAACCCGGATTTTGACATGCGATAGTTTCATATTTGATCGTACAGTTTCAAATCGTTTTAGATTTCTAGAATTTCACTAATATCACCGATGTCACAAACAGACAACAAAATCAATTTTTTCTTGCATTAAAAAAATTTGTTTCTAAATAAAAGCACCATAAATTATACAATTATTTTTCATGATTACAGTCTGATAAATTTTCAAAAATATTATTATTGTACTCTTCAAAAATTTGATGCATTTTTTTTTAGATAAGAATAACACAAAATAATACTTGATTAGACACATTTCAAATTTTAATATTTCTTTCTCAACATTTACCATAAATCTTGGTCAATTAAAGTAGATCTTTTGAATTGTGAAAATTTCAAATGTTAAATTCATTGTAACATCTTATAGTTTCTGAAAGTTGTCGATATTATAGAACTAATTCGTGTGTCACTAAATATTTTGAAACATTACAAAAATCATTAATGTGCATTTTCAGTGTACCATAAAGTAATTGTTAAAACCTTTTCAATGAATCCTTAGCTATCTCGAGAGCATAATTTCTACGAGATAAAATATTTGTCATATAGTGAGTCGGCCTGCTCATCGCTGAGAAAGTCAGTCCATTACGAAGAAGGTGAGCTTTATTTCAATTAAATGTGATTTCATATATATGCATGTATTTTTCAAACGAGGTTTTCTCCAAGTTAAAAATTTGTTGTGTTGTAAGATTTGTAAAAATATAAGTAAAGATAATACTGCGGTTCTAACTTTTGAATGTTATTATTCAATAACAATAAGTTATTCCTGAGTTGTTGTTGAGTATTATTTGGCAGCTTCAATTATTACAGAAATTTGCTATAAGTTTGCATTCGCAAAGTGATGTAATGGTTTTTTTTTCGTTAATTATAGATATTCAACGTTTAGTTCATAAAAAATAAGAATTTTTAATTTGTGGAAATGCATATGACTAATTAAAACGTCAAATAAAATCTGCTTCAATGTTACCGAAAATACATGGATGCATAAAAATTCCATAAAAATATAAACGTATCATTTGAATTCTCAAGTGGATCAATAATACAATTGTCAGCACAATTCATCAATAGAATGAATAAAAAAGGATCATGAATGTATCGATAAAATTATTTACGGTTTATCAGTTATTTATTTTGTATGTAAAAAGCTATTAATACATTTTTGACGGGAAATTATATTTATATTTTCAAATTTGACTGCATTTTTATTTGTGAAATATAGTTATACATACATGTTTTATTCATTTATGTTTTGATATAAATTATTCAAAAATACATTAATCAACTCTAAAAATGCTGAGAAACCCGCTACTCGAAAAATATCAAGATAAAAAATTTTTCTCCTTTATTTAAATAGGGATGAAGATGTCGATTTTAATATGAACAACAATTTAATTATGTATACAACAAAGAAAATTGTAATGAACTGATTTACATATCATAACTACGTTATTTATAAACAAAATATGATTTCAAGTTAAACGAGAAAATACACAAAACAAGTTTCAAAAAATCATTTTAGAAAAGCGGGTTCGTGATTTTTAAATTTGATTAACAATTATAAATCAAAAATTATCTATTGAAATAAAAATATTGCATAGATCAAAAAAAGTAACGATATAACACTTGCATATCTGTAGAATATACGGAAGTAAGTTTTAATTTATTTTTGCACATCAAATGTTACGTAAAAAAGACTAAAATTCAATTGTATTTTTACAGAAGAAGTAACGATAAGGGAAGAGATGGTGTCATCACGACAACAGTGTAGTCTTCTTCGTATCATCAGTCACCCCTATCATAATGTTGAAGTAACACATTTGACACAAACAGGTTTGACAGTTTAAAAAAATGTCTAATAAATTTGATATTAAAGATGTCTGAAGGTATTATCAGGTAATTTTACATAAAATCATACTCTCATACATTCGCGTTCAAACGGTATCTATTCTTTCATGGTATTTCGTAATTTAATCGGTAAAGATAATTTAAAAAAAAAAAAACTTTATTCAGGTGCCACTGCCCACCTGGTTCCGAAAACACATTGTAACTTAAGTGACCCGAAATCTTGCGTGCAAAGTTGCCACAGCAGCGTCAACATTGTAGCACCGGAACATTTGTTGCAGACGTACAGCCTTTGCTCCAACTGTTTCGCATTACGTAATGAGCCTTATGTTGTTCGTTTGGAGCAGATTTATGTTAAAAAGAGCAGTTTTTTGTAACAACTTTCTCCGGAAAAGAGTAAATACCGTTCGATGAGAGGGTTTCGTATGTATGTGTTGTGCGTGGCGTCGTGCAAAGTGCATCGTCAGGATGATGCACATTAATTTGCTCAACCACGCACAAGTATACGTGCGCCATCGATAACTTGTCCTGCGTTCTCTTTGCAATTTGCTCCCGTTGCAGATTGCACCTGTATGGTCTATTACCATGCATGTTCTTCTGCGCACGGGGTAAACCAACCTCAAACCTTATACACCTCATCCTTCTTGTGATGGAGGCGTCCCTATTATAAGTTGCGATCAAACTTTACTTATATGCTCGCGACTACTCTCCGCATGCGCCCGCAATGCCGCCTCCCCATCCCCCAACCCTTTCTCATTATACTTACGTTGAACGAACGCACGAAGCTTTGTATTCACACAAGACATGTATAAGCAGATTCTATCACACTAGGAGTTTGAAGAAAGTTACGAAGTCTGCAATTTCGATATACCTTCATAACCATTAATTTTCTGCACGTACTGACAGCAGTTTTATTATTTAAATTAGAGGAGTTTGTGATGGATGTCGGGAAAGATGATACGAGCGTTATATTGCTCTACTTCGTGTTCGCGTAAAAAGATTTCAGCAACGAGCTTTGATAGGATCACGAACAAGTTTTCGATGAGTTCCAACCGATAAATTAAGCTCTTACTCCAGAGAAAATGATGTAGATTTGTAATTGCATTTCCGTCGCAGTGAAGTTATTCTTGAACTCGCAACTACAATTGCTAAACAATGATTTCGTTTCATTTAATGATAACATGTATTTGGAAATTTGAATTACTCGATTAAACAGTTTCGGAAGTAATATTTTAATTAAATGAGTATATTAAAAATATCTCGTAATTGTCTTATGAGTTGTGTAACGTCATTAGGACTGAATAATACGCCCGAGAAATAATTTGTTCCTTAATAGATTCTGTAACTGTTCAGTTCTCAAGTAATTTCCATATTTATAACTCAAAATGAACAGAGATTTACTCTGGTATCTCACGTCGTACATTTGCCCGTCTTACCTCGGCCATTACAGAAAATATCGAAATACTTGATTGCGCGCTCTAACTTTGAATGCCGCATGAGATTTGCTGGCCATTCATACTGCAGTTCTTTCTTCTCCCTTAAGAAAAAATGCACAATGTTTTCATTCAAATATTTCTTTTATCTAGATATCATGATTTTTACTATTACAATAAATGTAAATGAATTTTATTCCAATAAATTTTTTTTACTATAACAAAATCTTTCATACAATAAAGTTGAAACATGAAAATTGGTTAACAACGTACACTGTACCCTCAAGCAAACAGTTGCAGTTAATTTGGTCCGAACCTTTACCTACGTGAAAATTTTTCTTCGGTTCTTTCAAAGTAAGAACGATCTTTACTGAACTGAAAATTAATTTCTCGCATTGACCACTGGTCAGAACTATGCGGTACCGGTTTCAAAGTAGACAGAGGGGTGCCAATGGCTTTAGGCACTGTTTCTAGTCTAATAGAAAAGTACATAGAACGTCTCTATACATTTACTTATATGCGTGTCCGCGTGTATTTGAAGTGTATGAACGAGATATGTGATATATGCATGCATGTGCACGGCATACGTTCTCTCGCCATTTGCTTTTGTTAGTGCGATCTTATGTGGCTTAATGAGACGGTGAATAATTGCTTATTAATGATCAACTGACCGCACGCGAGACATTGTTATGCTCACAGTGGTTTCGTGATTTCACACAAAGAAAGTTGTACTGACCATTAGCCGATATAAAAAGCCTCATTCTCTTCATTCGTTTTTGTAAAAAACTATTCTTATTAAAACTGATTCATAATTTTGCATTGTGTCTAGTAGGATGAACAATATAAGTCATCATAAAATGTACGATTTCTTTATGCCCATATGCCAAAATTTAGAGAATTTCATTTCGTATCTAAAATTTCCATTTTAAAATACTACTTTTAAAATAAGTGACAAAGTCACTGAAATCTAACACTGATTATTCTTTTCATCTTGTTGAATTGAGTCATAATTCAGCTCATATGAAAGGTTCGAAAAAAAAGTATCAGCGTACGTGAATTTGACAATAGAGAAATAAGTAACATTGATCAATAATGTATTCGAGCATCGACGAAGACATCTGAATGAAAAGGTAAATTTTCGTCAGCTTAAATTCGTAGGACATTACGCGAACATCTGCCGCCTAGTTGCTCGGACATTGTCCTGTCCGGAAATATTTTAAAACTGGTCCAACTGGACGTTACGGCCACGCGGGAGGACCCTTTTTTTTTCCTAATGTCATTGAAAATGAAACTGGTCGTTGCATCAATTCTTGTACCGGTTTATCTTGCTTTTCGAAAACATGTATCTAGCTTGGTTTCCTGCATTAAAATTTCCATACGCGTTTCGCGATGCGTATAACTCTACACGAGTTTCATAATATTAGAACTGGATAAACATTTCAAAATTCAGAAAAAATAGATTGAAAAAGTAAAAAAAAAAAACAAAACAAAACAACATTTTACAGTTTATAAATTATAAGATCTACAAAAATTTGAGAACAGTTATTAAAAAAAACTTTTACAAATTAAAGTTTTGTACAGACGCCTTAAAAAATTACGTTTATTTACAAGCACAGTAGACAACAAACTTGCCGTACTATGCAACTGCAATTCAAAATTACTATACAAGAACAAGATTTCATTCATGTAGTTCAATTCATGGCTCGGACGTCAGTGGTCATTCCGTAAACTGGGTCACACACTCCCCGTGCTAATACAAAGCGGAACAGGTTTCACGGAAGTGGTCTTTCGTGTGTCTTTTTTTTTAGATGCTTAACTCAAAGTGAACGGACAAGAGTGACCTCTCACCGATTGTCCATCTTCTTTAAGGCGTTGTCTTATGCATGGGACTGGTTTTCTTTCCCACATATATTCAGGGCACCGGTCAATCGTGGGACTGCTGTTGCTCGATGCTTCGATAAAAAGTACAGAAGAAGGGATGAAACGAGTGTCCAGTTAGTTGCACTGATATTTTCAGTTAGTTCATGATTTCGATTCGGAATCACTGCTTCGAGTTGATTTCGATATTCGGTTCCAAACGACTTTGTTGATACTTCGCTGATTGTTTAATTGTTCGATTATCGTGTTACGGATAGATGAAGAATTGTTGTAACTAGAGTGATTTGCACGTAACGATAATGGCATTTCATTTGGGTAGTATGTCAGTTTTGGAATTCGGAAAGGTACCGGGATAATAGTTATTAATTCAGTTTGGTGTTCGTGATTAAGTGTAAAAACGATTTTATGTCCTATCTTGAAAATTCAATTAGATTAATATTACAATTTACTTTGACAATCATTTTTGAAGTTTAATTTGTTTATTTCGAATATACTTTATGATTTAGTTATTTTTTTCGTCTACGATATTAACCTTTTTTTATTTGTTTTTAATGTTAAATTTGAAAAATATTCAACGTTATTGCTTTTAACAGTGAGAATGGTTTTAGTTTATTCAGCGAAGCATGTTTTGCAACATTTTTTGCCTGATTGTTTAATGACTCATGATTAGCACCCGCATTGCTTATATGAAATACGTCAGACTTTCCTAGTTTGCTCCCCTAAACGAAAGCAAGTTGAGGGCGGAGTCCTGAGCAGCCATGCTGACTTTGCCTGTTTTACTATCCTTATTTTATTGAAGAAAATGAAGAATCGAAATAATCCATTAATTTTCATTCAAAATAACGAACCAACATTTCCTTTCAAGTCAATCAATACTAAATTCTAATGACTTATTGCTCTGAGATTGTTGTCTGTATTTTCTAAATAAAGTTAGGGCTACAATAATTTGTTCGCACTGTTTGAAATTTTGTTTCCAGATTTTTTTATGTAGCGAAACATTATTTGAATTAAACATCCGAAGTAAGTGGCAAACTTTCTTAGTTCCTCAGAACACGACCGAAACTATTAGACGAAAAAGCATTAGAACCGCGTAATCTCATGAGGTATACAGGTCCTTTTTTTGTCATCAAAAGTTGGTTAATATGAGATGAGTTCTCATGAGTTTCGTCTAGAAGGGAATCCTGTCTTTTGCTTTGTCCCTCTTTCTACGTACCATTCTCTCTCATAGTCAGCAAGGACGATATTTCTCTGCGGGAGCTTCTCGTAAAGTGAATGCTCCTTAATTTCCTTTGAGCCGTTCGCTTCAGAGTACCTCTTTCCCCACCCGCAAAGCTCATCGACGTACTTGCCATCCTAGTCAACGGCACCTTCTGCATGTCCCGAAGCACGAGCTATTTCTCCGACTGTTTTCATCTCTATTTCACATTCGTGTCTCACTCGCGGTGTCTTCGTCGGGCACATTCATCCCCGATTATAACTAACTTTATTCTGTAATTTCGTTTACAAATTAAAGGGCCCCGAGCTACGACTTTGTACACTGGCGCTCTTGCAAACGCAGTTCTCCTGTTTGTGGGACTGACTCTCAGAAGGTGCATGTTGAAAAGCAACATACCTTGTAGTAGACGCCATTCAAAGACGGCGGGGGTAAATGCTATGAAATTACAAATTTGCGTTACGATCACAAACTTATCCGTACAATTTCTGTCTTTGCGCCGAGACTTCGCCTTTGTGCTTGTTTCTTACTCATAAGTTGTGCTTGAGTTTTTGAAGCGAAAACTTTCATACGCCTACATATGCAGAATTATATGTGCATGTCTTTGGATGGTTGATGGAAAATGTTCCGAGGAAATGGAAAATTCAAGCACAGAGTGTTCTCGAGTAGACTGTTTTGAAATTTTGCGAATTGTTGAAAGTTTTAAACAATCTCTACAGAATTTGAAATGAATCGTAATTTTGATGACGGTTATTTTTCCTTTGCCAGAGAAAATGTAAATTGGGCGGCTGAGATTCGAAAAGACGAGCGAGATGGCCAGCCAGGATAGCGACACGTTTGGCGCGGTATTTTAATTCACCGGGAATGTTGGCCGACCGCCAAACGTCCGCAGAGATTTCTTAATACCCGCCGCAAATGCCGGGCACCAGTGCGCCATCGTCAGGAAACGAGGCGGAGACCCGAAAGGGTGAAATTGAGGCAGGCGTGCGGGAGAACGAGAGCAAACGCTATATTCGTAGGGGGGTGAGCCTCTTCCTCGCCTCCGATCTTCCGGAGCCATATCGCATTTTTCTTGCCATGACGGCGAGGATAGAGAGGAAACCACCGTTTTATCGCAACGAGGAATAATTCCGGCCACTTTCAGGTCGCCGGAATTTCGAACAATTGTCCGGAAAGCAATCACACTTATCTCGCGTTTTCTTTAGCATAAAAACGATATTTATCATTTTCACGGAATGCTAATTTTGCGGTGATCATTTTTATTATCATTTTTAATTCGAACAAATTCATGATAGTTTCTAAATTTCGTGATGATAATATCTGAAGTGATTTATTTTTCGACGAAAAATATATATCTAACTATGAATCTTCTCAATTTTCAGCATTCAACATATTATTCAGAACCAAGACCATGGTACTGGAATCGCAATTTCAGAACAAACGCAGGTTTTCATCGTAATCAGAAAACTCTTATCTCCCTGTAAAATCGCTGAGTATCTCATTCAGGAGTTTGAATACGGACTTGAATTCCCTCTTATTTCCATCACCTTTCCCCAAATTAAGCCAAGTCACTGATCCCAAACTGAAGACCCTTCCCGAACGAAACCTCCCGACAGACCCTTCGTCGGATTTCGAAGGAAGTGTTGCGCGTTTGAAAAGGAGAAAATGACAGAAAGTCTAAGTCGCGATGAATGGCAGGTTCGGGATCGACTATCGGAAGCCAGAAGTCTGGCTTGGCCTTGAGGGTCGGTGGTTCGCAGTTAAACTCTCGCAATAACCCCACGACTATCGAGGCAGTCACCGGTATTATCTCTGCGTGGAAAATACGACGTTACAGGCTCTCCGAAATTCGTGCTTGGCAGAATACTTATGACACCCTCCCTGACTCCTTTCTGTCCCCTTATATTGCCAAGGCTCAAAACAGTTCCGACACCGCCGACGGCCCAGCATCTCTCCTCCCTCTTATTTTCGCGCCGTATACGTAGTTGCTAGCTTTTGTCTCTGCATCGATTTCTGAGGCCAACTTTGCTTCGCTGCCGTCGTCATTAAATTATAATCGCGAAACACCTAGCCTGAAGTTGCACACAAAGCTTCCTCTGTGGAGCTATGAACTGGGGAATAAACGCGGACTGATGATGGAAGACGCGCGGACCCTTTGGATCAAGTCTTGCCTCCTTTTGTTTTGTCGTAAGAAATTTTAGTATTGTCATAGCAGGTGCTGATATGGTTGTGACAGTAAATTTATTGTTTCTCCCCTGAATGATACATTCGCTCCTTGGACCGAAATTTAATTACGCCATGTAACGCAGCTGATGTTATTTATATGTGACGGAAAGTTGTACCTCAATTATCGGAGAAAAAAATATAATAACATTCAAAGAGAAATTTGAAATAAAAAAAAAAAAAATCTGAGAAAGTAAAAAAAGACTGTCGCGTCGCCGTTAAGATGTTTGTTAAACTTGAAACTGTTCATGCAGATTCTGTGGAATAGTAATTGCGAATCATTCATATTCCATCAACAGTCGTCCTACTGTCGACTTATCACATAATTTCTATAAAGCTAAACAATTATTCAACAATGCAACCAATCTTATGCGCAATCACCAAACTTGAGAGCATAATTTCGTAAGTTATAAATCATGCACAGGAACGCAACGCTGCAACAGAGATGCGTGTCATTAAAATTCAAGAATCTGCGGAAGAATGTGAGATTAGCAAAATTTCAATTTAGCTGACAAAAGCGAATGCAGGCACCCTTGCCAGATCGTCGATATTGCTAAGATGCTGAGTCCGGGAGTGGGGCCGTTTTGGGAACGACATTAAGAAAGGAGAGAAGGAGCCACTCGCGCCCAGGCTTGGGCTTCTGCCCAACCCCGATGCAGGATGCCTTAAATAAATGAAACTTCTAGTTGTGCTGCCGCGCGCAAGAACAGGCGGCACCGGCATATAAATTCTCTCGCTTCGTAATTTCAAACTCAAACACCAGCACTCTCGCCCCAACCCCAGACTTTGTCCTATGTCGTATTCTCCTTCCGCTCTCATTCCTGTAGCATAAATGCTTCGGGGTTCCTCAGCCGCAGAAGAAAGGGCTCGCAGACTGAGATTTCAAGCGCCGGCAATCGTTTTTAATTATCACTTGAACAAGCTCTTTAAATATATAACGTACTTGTCGTCGCGAAAACTGTCTTCTACCAAAACTTAGTCAGCACATGAAATCTTATATACTTCATTCAAGATGAGTGCAAGAATCATCTTTCTGTTTCAGTCAGAGGCTATTAAGAAACGTTTAAATCATTTAACTTAATCACAAAAAAAAAAAAAAACAAAACTTCATTAGAAAAAACAAAATAGTTTAATCGGTTGTAATGAAAGTTTGGGAACAATCTATTACTGTAATATGGTCTGTTACTAATCTATTACTTTATTTGACATAGATACATATATATCTGATCGATAATAATAACACCAATCTGAAGATTCATTACTGTTGTGGCGCTATAGCCAAACACTCGTGTGTACACTGGAGCCAGAAGGCACCGGGCCATCAAACACTTGGAAGCCCTTGAGCGATCTAAAAACGCGGGTTCAGTGACAATATCGTAGCGTTTCTGGAAGTTGCGCGAGGCGCTACAATAAGACGGCTCAATGAAATGCATCTTTTACTGGCGGTAGTGAATGCTTACGTGTACACGCATACAGCATCGTCTCGCACACATAGATGTCTCGTTTCGTTTCGCTATTTGCGAGAGACATCTCGCCCCAGGGCGCGCTAGAGCTCAGCCAATGAAAACGCGAGAGGCGAGCTTTTACGGCGTTCTTACGACAGGGGTGGTGGGATGAGTTGGCGGAGCAAGGGGGTGACCGGGAACACTGCCTCGGCAACGTTCTTATTGTTTCAACTCCCCCTATTCCCGCGCGCGTTTTCATCTCAGCCCCTACTCACCTACCCCTTTCTGTTCTCGGCCATCGCATCATCCCTTCCGCCTCCCCCCGATTCTTGTCCCATCCCCCTGATTCCCGCCCACCCACCGACTGCTCCTTAGAGGCAGAGGACGAGACGGCTTCGTGCTACGTTCTGCTCTCTGTGCTTAGAATTTTAATGGACTAGCTTAGAAATTGTTGGAGGAATTAGATTTTAGAACGAGATTAGGCGCGCTGAGAGCGCGCGCCCACACGCTGCCGCGCGCTCTATTTACCACCGTCGACGCTTTCTCCAACAAATTGCTCCGCCATACGAGTTTATGCCGCTGCAGAAAGGGCACCAAACACGTCGCTAGAAGGACTCTCTTGTTCCGCTAAACGAATTGACGTGCCGGATTTGAATGTCAATAAATGCGCCGTCAGCGACTCCTGCGAACGCACTATACGTTTTATTCCTGCCTTATATATACCTGGGTACTGAGCGTGGTCTGAATGTCTTACCCAGTGCTCGTGTCATTGCAATTTGTTTTAAAGATATTTGATAGATTCCAATGGGGCTCGAGATGGTTTGATAACAGCAATGAACGTTTAATTGCTTCGTTTTTCACGTCTTGCATTGCAGGTTTTTTTTTTAAATATTGATCACAATTGAAGTGGGGTCAAGCTCGTTTGATAAATGCAATGTATCTTTGATTGATTTTATTTTCATAAATTCTTTTTTTTTTTTTTTTTTCATTCCATAAAAGTACTAGATATTGTGGAAATTCTTCACTTAAATTTGTTTAAATTATAATGAATGGCAATACATTATTCAAGAGAAATTTGAATAGGAGTAAAACTGATATACGAGTAGCTTCACTGTAATCAGATATATGAATGTAAATACACGTGGCTCGATAATATAAATTTACATCGATAACAAATATTTCATCAAGATTTACTAACGTCTTTAAAATATCCCACGAACATACCACCATTTATAATTACAAAAAATTGAACAACTTTTGTATTACTTCTAATTTACAATTATTTGAGCCGATAACGTTTCAATACCAACAAGAAATACCGTTGAAAGTCGCCTCATTAAATTCAACTTCACGTTTAATTAACAAGTACCGGTGAACAAAAATATCCGTGGCCAAAAAGCCGAGACAAAAAGTCTTTAATAAGCAAACTTCAAAGAAAACCTTCTTGCAGCGATGTGCTTGCGCTTGGCGCGCTATAAATTATCCACAGTCTAAAAACAGCGTCTCGTGTACGTACGACGAGAAACCAGAGTTCCTCGCTACAAATTCGATAAGCATGGGAAGTATTGTCTTCTTCTTGACAAAGACGAGCATCCTCCACTCGAGTGCAAAGTTTCCCTCTTTCTTCTCTCCACTTGTCCCTTTCTTCGTCTACGTGGCAAGATGGGCTGCACCTTCTTTGCGTATATACCAACGGGCAAATGCAGGTTCCAGGTTGCTTCGTGTGCACAATTACCGGGCACAGGGTGGGCGCACGAGAAGATAGAGGGTGGGAATGAAATTTCGTCTTGTGCCGCAGGAACGAGCAAAGTGTGTACGCTTTCTCTGTTCAGCTTGGCCTGGAGAATTGAGTTTCATCGTGAGGCGAAAAGAGGCGCTGGAGTGAGCAAGTTGCCGAAGCGTACTGGTCGAGAGAAAGAGACACGCGTCTAGGTAGATAACCGATAGGCACCGGTGCTGAGTAGGAGACAGGTCTTCAGAAGGATGCTGTAACGCTGTTATTGCCAATAATGGCATGGCTATACGCCCATGTCGCCGGCTGATCGAGAAATTGATTTGCCAATAAAAAAAGGACAACCTGAATACACTTTGACATCGTTCATTAAGGCATCACTACGAGTTCGTAATTACGGGGACCCTGATCGAGGTACACATTGTGACATAAACAAAGGCAGAAATGCCGTTATGGAGGATGGCATCACAGGACGTCATCAAAGATACGCTGAATTATTAAAATGAGAGTTTTTTTGTTTTGTTTCGTCGGTAGCTGTGTGTACATCTTAAACGCACAAATAAAATTAATGCTTAACATGAAAGCATCCTGGTTGAATGCTGCCTCTAAAAGGTTGTTTCGAACCGAACAGCTTCATCTTGTGTATAATTAAAGCGGCAGCGTCTTTTTCCGATTCAGACAGCGACGGTATCCAATTAGCTATCCCGTCTACCCGGCTCTGCTTCGAGAACACCGAATACGCAAGTCGAAGTAAATCGAATGAAGTCTCGAATTAAATACGACCCCAGCTCTGTATTCCGAGCACAAGGTGGGTATAAGTGGAAGGGGTGTGCAGGGTGACACGAGGCGAGACGAAGCGAGTCGGAGCAGGGTTCCTTGTATTTAATTACTAACTGTAAGTCCGGAAACGCAAAGGTCTCTATTCTTAGAGGCAGCCTCTTGTCTTAACTTCTTTTACCTGCCATCTACCGAAATGCCTTGTTATGCATTCAACACGCCGTGGGACAGGTTGAACATTAGTGTCCTTGTAAATCCAAGACAGAGTGCAAGGTTGAATAGACTTGCCAAAACCAAGGGACTTAATTCATTTCGGGATCAAAAAGTCGAAGGGACTATTCAGAGAAAGAATAATACGCTTAGGCATATCCCCCAATGCCTATTTACCCGATACGACGTCGGTATTGCATCCTGCGGCGCCAATACTAGCACCAATATTCAGCGCCAGCAATGCCGATTATTTGAGTTTAATGATACACAGACAATCGCGCGATCCCGGCGCCTTAGTTGAGTCGCACACGTACACACGTTCGCCCACCTCGCAAATATCGCCTTTCATATTCCTTCGAAGGAGCAGAAAATCGTTACGGTACCTTTTGCGCGCGCGCTAATAAAATATATGTATAACGTCATCTTCGTCGCACCCTCGAAGCTCGCCATGCCGCTGTCACGTGGTCCGTGGGAGGGGGCGATGGCGGTCGGTCGACGGCCGGAAGGGTGGGGACGTAAGTAAGTAAAGTCTCACAATCTTCTCTCTCCGGCGCTTGGCGATGGGTTCCACCCTCGCGCGCGCCTTTACCCTCGTTCACTCCCGCCTTTTCGCTCTGCCCGTCTTTCTCTTTCTGCAGAGCCGCTAACGCAGCCTACCGTCCACCCTCCTCGCTGCTCAGAAACACCCTTCGTACTCAGCGAGCTTTTCGAACGACTTGTAGGAGCAGCTATTACAGCCAGGCTTACAAAGATGGCGGAAAACTAAATAACTCGGGGTGTAAGAACTCCTTTTATCCTCGTGAAAATTATTCCACCTCCGCGGAAACGCGTCACCTCCAACGGCCTCGAGGGGAAGGGCCAATTATTTTCAGGATCTTGTTGAATTTCGTACTCTTGAGAGAAACATCACCCCTGCTCGAGTAAAATAAGATGCATAATTCATCACTTTGAAGGCACCGACGACTTTGCACATTCAATCTCGTTGAATTTCATTTTTTGTTTACTTTCTTCTGGGGACACAATTTCAACGTGAAGGATGACAAGTCATCAAGTGTTGGTACACAGTGCTCGATATATATGTTTTTCAACTTGACAACCCTCGAGTTTCAAAGTGGCACAAAAGTAAACTCAAGTTTTCAAAAGGGTTCTAAGAAGTTTGCAAAAGACATGCGAAATTCGTATCAGACGATCGTGCTTACTTAGAAGAATATAAGTGCGCGAACGTGTGTGGATACACGTACTTCGCGAAAGAGCTAAAGAGCTAAGGGGAGGGGGGAGAAGGGACGCAGGAAATTTCTAGAAACTTCAGGTTTAGCAATTAACGTCAGAAATTAACGACGCCCGCCCGCCTCGAGCGCAAAACGCTGGAGAAATTAGTCTCGGAAATTCTCATAAAATTTCTCGCTCGCTTTCCACCCGACGCCCGCCCCACCCCCTTTAACTCCCAACGGGTTAACGCGGCCTAGGAAAACGGTAACTTTCCGGAAATTTTCATTAAGTCTGACAGTAATGACGTCATCAGTCAGACGAACCTCCTTCATTTGAACTCGTTTGTTTTACCAAAAGGTGGGCCGCGTTTGATTTGCGTGCAACTGACGCGCGCATCGCGTTGTCCTTTTTCTATCGTCAATCCATCGAAAAGTCACTTCCACAGCTGTACATTCAATAACAACATTTTCCGCCAATTGATAAAACGTTGAATCACTCGGATTGCATTACGTCAATTTTGCAAAAAGCTTTTTACCTGATCACTATGGGATTAAAAACAAATTAAAAATCCCAAAGATATGAAACGATGTACACCTTTGACTCCACGAGAAATTTTTCATTCGAATTTTCATTACTTATTTATTTTAACGAATAATAGAGAATCATGTTGAAATGTTGTTTCATTTGTTTTTCAGTCGCAGCATCGATCTCGACTATACTTTGACGTCAATTAAATGAACCCAAAGTACTATTTGGCGTCTCGCTCAGTCTCACACGTTCTCTTTCTGCGATTCCTTTTCGAATCCCGTGCGGCGAATTTATCAGTGAGTCGAACGAACGACATATATCCGTTTTGCCGAGTAATCTCGCGTAGCTGCAGGCGATTCTCAAACAATTCTATACATCTAGTCGCTACGAAGGAGTGTGGAAAAGGAAACTGTGCGGGGTCAGAGGAAGCGCAATAAGGACGAAGAAGAAGAGGCGGGGAGATGGTACTAGACGAAACAGTAGACAATGCACCTTCGCGGTGGGTGGCTTATCTAAGAGTCCATGGCGTAGCCCCGGGGGTGCAGTAATAACCAAGTGAGCGGGCGATACCAGGCTAAGAAATGATAACGGCACTCGCAAGCCCGACCACCATTTTCGAGTTATATTGCCTCGAAAGCTGCCGAGATGCTGCCGCTAAACCCGGTGATCGCGCTACCGATACTCTCCACCTTCCTTGTGTAGCAAGTTGCCTACGACACCGACCTATATGCCAACACGAACGTCCGTTACGATTCCCTTAGGGTTGTAACAAACGCGACTCGATTCTAATATCTTAACGTTCGATTACACTCCATTTCGAATATTACAAGAAGTTGCGCGTGCAAATAAAATGTTATCGCGAACTAAGACGATCGTGCGGATAATAGCGCCAACACGATAGAGCAACGCAAAAATGAATGGTTATGGCTGATTCAGTTAATACTATTTCCAAGAGTTGAGATTTGCATTGCTCGCGCGTTTTCTCATGTTATTATAGTGAATTCGCAGTAAAATTATAGTTCACGGTTTTTTAACAATGAAAAAAATAAATAAATAAAAATGTTGTACTTTTTTTTTATAAAGTTGTAACGATTGTTAATGTGAAAAACATGATTCAATGATATTTACTTTAGAATTTAGATGTATTCAAACGATAGTGTTATAAATTTGTTCAAATCAAATGCGAATCTATTGACGTTTCATCAAACTTTGACATTGTAGTAAGCTGCATTGTGTAATATCAACAATTCACAATCATTTATGAAATATAATCGCATGTGTGAAGCCATCTAAAAGATATCTAAAAGACAACTCTGTTTGTTCATGTTTATTTGCTAAACTGCATCTGGAAAGTCGTCGATTTGTCTTTTTTTTTTTTTTTTTATATATATATATATACACAAATGGAATCAATGAAAATATATTTGATTCTAATTGGTCCAATTCAACTTCCGGATAAAATCAAAAAACACAGCAACCACTAATTACTTAGGAAGAAAATGCGGTTTACAATGAATGTTTTGTTTTTCGTCCGAAGGCTAATTTATGTGGGAGTTGTACCACCCTTGTTTCACGCCCTCTTGGTTGGTTACTCGAGCGCTTTATTTTCACTTACGCGCTACAAAAGATCCTCAGCAAATCTCTTTTCGCTCGCTGATTCTTTCAACCGCATCTTTCGTAAACAAGAGCGTCTCTTAATCATCCCTTGTTGCATTTTAATTTGCATTCTTCGGGCAACAAGGTTATTTCTAACAACCCATAATTAATTGGAATTATTAAGCGAATTCACTCAACTAAAATACCTCTCGAAATGTTAGTCTTACGTAGCGCTGGACTAACCGGTCGTTCCTTGAATTAATTTCATACCTCCAGATTGGAAGTGAAAAAGAAAAACGACGCTGCGATGACAAGAAAAATTGCAGGAGTAATTGCGTGCTTTACATTTTCATTCGGTTGGTTTCTCGTGTCAACCGGACGTGACGGCACAGGACGTCAAGTCGTAATATGGGGTAGGATTTTAAGGGTAACTAGTTGAGAAGTGTTGCACGTAGGAGCAACGTTAAAAGAGAAAAGAGGAGACGAATTGCGGAACGATACGAAGAGCGAACACGAGAGAGAACTGGACACTGGGGATGGGAGGTGTTTGGGGACGGGGCAGCAGTTTATTTCGGGTATTTCGTGGAAAATTAAAATGAGATTCACTGCTGGTAGGTCTAGAGGGTATATTTAGCACAAAAAGCCTCTAATTTCCAACAAGGGTGTAAAAAGTGGGCGGGTGCCGCTTGGAATATGGACGCAACCGCTTGTTGGGTCTATAAAACACCGCTTAACTTTTTTACCTTTGACTGGGATGGTTTTAATCCCGTTAAGCTGTTTCCCGTCTTTTCCACTCTCTCACTTTTTACCCGACATACGTATATCGAGTGAAAGCCACATTACGCCTGCAAATCTGGCACACGCTACTTTTCTTCTGCCACTTGTCAAGTCGTTTGCAGGTTTTTTTTTTATCTTTTATCTTCTCATTCCAACTTCATTTTTCTTTCCTAAAAAGTGAATAAAGTGAATGCACTTGATTTAATCGCAAATAAAATTTGCAATTGAATTTCGTTGTTGCTAATAGTTGTACTTAACTTAAACTTATATTCTTTGAGTTTTGCCAAGCACCACATGGACAAGATTAATAGTAGAACAAATTAGAGTACAGTTTGCACCCAGCCGTTTTCGTGGTACTAATCCTGTGCATTAAAAGTTAAGTGAGGTTGGCGCAGGCCTTACAGTACTGTGTCCTCTCAGCATTAGATTTCTGAGTTTCCCCTGGGCTTTGAGTTAAGGTAACACCAGATCTGCGTTTCAACTGGAAACTCCGTTAGGGACACGTTCGAGTATACGTCGTTCGCAACACGACCGGTTCAACTTGTCATACCGGATTTCCTGACCCTACAAAACGTTGTAAAATTCCAGGCAAAAGTGCGACAAGAACTGCTTTGATCGAATCAAGTTTATGACACAATGAAGCATTTGACCAACTTTGCTTGCGAAAATAACGGAGGGTCAGTTCGATCGTGTAGTTAGGACCAGCTTGAACTTGAATTACTCGATATTCTTTTAAACCCGGAAGCAAGGGTAAACTTGTTTAGGAATAAACAATGCGGTTTCAGAGGTAGCTTTTGTTGGTTGATTCATTTTTAAGAACAATATGCTGCTTTTGAACGGTTCATGTATGTACAAAAGTGGCTCACTTTTATATGTTTTTATTTATCCAATGTTATTTATTTATTTTGTTTGAACATAATTTTGAAAAATGCGTTCACTCATGAAGAATCAGAATAATTAGAAAGTCAACCTTCGAACAGCGGAGGAGCCCCTAAAGAAGCATCCCTAACTTGCTCAACTTGTTTAACATTTGCCAAACCCTAAGCTTATTTGGCGAACCCTTATTAAACATTAACGCGGCACGTACGCGTAAATAGCGGGAGAGATTTTTGAGAAGTCGTGCGGGTAATATTAATTTCGCAAGTTTGCGAAGTTGGTTTTGCCAAGCGAATAGGCACTCAAAGTAGGACCAGCGGAAGGTAAGAAGTTATCCCTAACATTAATCAACCGTCACGTCTGTCGGGGCGTTTTTCCAGCTCGTGTATTCTTGGTTGGGTTGCAAGAGCAACGTTAGCTCTAGATCTCGATACAGTGACAAATGAATCTCGAGCTCCGGCAATAAACAATTTATCTGGCGTGAAGCTCGATCAATTCGGGAATTCGAAAAGACTTTCATGGAAGAGGCATTGACACCAGAAGAAAAGGAATGAAAGGGAGCAAAACAGAGAGAGAGAGAGAGAGAGAGAGGGAGAAGTTAAGAACAGAGAGGATGAAAATGGCGAATTCGAAGCCTCGGTAATTACTTGGAAATGAGACGGGGTAAAACTTGGAGATAGGAGAGAGAAATTCAGATTACTTTCGCGTGCGCGGAAAGTTTGACGAAGCACTCGTGGAAGACAGTGGAGATTTGGCGCGCCGGTGTGCCTTCGTCTTGAATAATGATGCGAAGGCGATGGTGTGGTCGTATATTCCAAGACGCCATCTTGTCCCGGCTCTCTACTTATAATTATTGATGTGGCCTGAACTTTATATAAACTCGAAACTCGTCTCACCCTCGATTCGCCGGCTCGACGTCACCCTCCGCGCCCTCTTTCTCTTTCGCGATTCGTCCCCGCGCGCCAAGCTAGTCGTCATCCCTTCAACCATCTCCACGGGACCAGGCTTCCCAGTTCCATAACGCCGTCTCCACCTCGGCGCCTCTTTCTCTCTTTCCGTCCTCGTCTATCTTTCTTTCTCCCTCCGCCTTCCATGCCGCCCTATGGCTCACCAACCACGCGGCAGGAGGAAATTGTTGGAGTTTTCAAAGTCTGACGTGCAGGATATTATGAACCAGCGTGTGCTGCACTCGCCTGGCTATGTGAAAAGAAGGGGTAAGGAGAGGCTCGGGGACGCGGAACAGGGGAAAAGCAACGGTGATCTCGCTACCCGGGCGAAGCAGCGCTACCAGCGAAAACTACCCGCTACGGCTGCCACTCTTCTTCTTCCCATCGCGCGCCCCCAGCACCAACCCGCGCCTTCGTTCCATTCGTCTAACAAACTCGCACGTATGCATCCCGAGCGCGCCACCAAACTTCTTCTGGTTCCACGCGAGAGCTTTTATCCGAACGCGGTCCAACTTCTGCCAAGTCACCGAATACTTTCGATGTTCCATTCAAAATTGACCGATAAGATGCGTCAAACTATGAATAGCATCTCAAATTTTATACTTGTTATTAGTTTGCTCCTGCTGATGTATTATATTGAAGACCTACTTTGACGTAAAAAATCTCAACTTAAATACCGTCGAATAATTCCACATTGTTTCATGGATGCAATAATTTTATTATTGCAAATGGATGAAAAAAAAATGTTTGCAGCAGGTATATGAAAGCTGGATTTATCGTTCACACAAATACATGAATTTTGCAATGATAACAAACACTGCACTTCCAGTATCGATTTTAAATGGTCCGTCTTCTCATGAATAAAACATATGATAACTTATGCACATAACCGAATGGATGCCACTGACTGATATGCATGTTTGGATCGACTCTGATATTTTCATTCACTTCGTATGGTGTGTTTGTTTTTACATTGATAAGAAACTTATATTAGGCGAATTCTGAACAATATAACTCCAAGTGCTTCTTTGATGGAACAAAAAATAATACAGGTCAGAACGAAATAAAGGAAATTAAATGCAATTTTATTTGCGACATAAATTAGTGGAACTACAGTTAATGATTAATTAGGTGATTGACAAAATGACGGTGCATTTTGACGTCGATACATAATCATTTTTGGACTATGGTCAAATTTGTTAGTAAAACTTCATTGAGCAAGGGTAAAGGTATACTCAGATATTGAAATCATATGATATCATTATCAAAGCAATTAAGGGGATGTAATTTTTGTTTTGCATGCATTGCATGAATAATGCATAGTTTGTAGTACGGAATTTCATTACTTAGATTTCAGAAAAAAATTTGTTTCATGTTCATAGTTCACTTTAAATTTTAATACATTGTTTCCTCATATAAAAAAATGTTACCAAAATATCGTGGGAATATTTAATGGATGTTGGTATTTATAATAAGACGGTGGTATTCTGTTATTAACTTCACAATTCAAAGTGAATATATACTTATTTCAGGATAGAAACCACAATGTTTGAGAAGTCCATAAACAAAAATTCACAGTGAAATTTTTATAATACTGTCATCTTAATCTGCGTTTCACTTCTTTCATAAACAATAGTTTCTCGTCAAATATACTTATTCCAAGACTTTTGTTATGATTATTACTATCTGTCCATTTGCGACATAAAAATTGTTATTGTAATAAAATGATTGTTCATGTTTTTGTTAAAAATAAATATCTTCTAATAAAAAATAAAAAAAGATACTATTTTGTGTTTTTTCATTTTCATATTTGAACTTCTCTATTTTGCATAGTTTTCAGTTCTACACAAATTGCAATAAGACAGTGTGTGTCGTGCTTGAGTTCAATATATAGGTATATAAGTATAAGAGAACACGAGTTTCCTTCATTTTCGATTCAGAAATTCAAATAGCAACATAGACTGTACATTATTTCAGAATTAAGAAACTGCATCTCAAGGAGCTGCGTTGTATGACGAAAATTTTGAATTCGCAGCTAAATTACTCCTGAATCTGTCTCCCATTCTTTCGACTTATGCACACTAATTGTGCATCTTAGATTCGAGTTAAATCCGTGCAACTAAAAAGCCGCCGTTACGCGCTTCGCGTAATTTTCTGAATAATTTATGCTGTACATTAGACTGTAAATGAAAGACCAGGTATGCCTTCTTAGTAAAAATAAATATGTTCTATGTTAGATAGCGCAAAGAATAAAAAAAAATATAACAGCAAAACAGAGAATAACGAACGTGAATAGCAGTGGTAAGAATAAGTGTGTACGTAGTCTCTTATATAGTATACAGGTTAATATGTATGTAAGAACATTCACTTGTACATACACTTGCCTACATATACAGCAAGTAGAAGTATAAGCTTTCCTCTTGCAAATGAGGTAATATATATACAAAAGCTAATACGGCCAAAAGTTGGTAACTTGGATGAGTCTGTGCCTTTCCTTCCCTCCAGCCTCCTTCCCCAAGACTCGTCTCCTTCTCCCTGCGGAATGCCTCGTCTAAATATTTAAAAGGATCTCAGTTCTCAAATTGACTCTGTTGACTCTCCAGAGATGAGAACTCAAGATCAACGACCATCAATGTAAAATCTTGTAATGAATCGTAACAAAAATTAAAAACGCCACGCACCTAAAAAATACAAATAACGAAAAAAATTTTCGAAATAAAGGAATGTTCTATGCAGGTATAAGATTTATATATCAATCATGAATTTCATCTGGCCTAAAATTCAAATATAATTAGTGTAATATTTGATAATATTACAATTATCGTGTTTGCATAATCTTTTACGACCTTGTATACTGAAAAACATCGGGAAGATCATGAGATAACTGGATCAGCGCGAATTGTAATAGCCATGGAAGTGTTTCTCTACAATGGAATAGCGCAGTGTAGCAATAAAATCAGAAGGAGATTGTATTTTATCGGAAACATTAACAGCTTCGTAAATCAGCCTTAGAGCTATTCTGCTCTGGCATAGTGGTGGCTATCGCGCATCCATAAGACGGAATTCTGCATAAATCAAGACCTTACTGCAATTGTTACGCACGCATTATTTTTTTTGAGAAAACAATTTTTATTACATTATTCATATGTATTAGATGTATTTTTATAAACAAAAATTAAATTTCTTATTATTTATTTATTTTTCTACTCACATTTTCCTTCTTAATGAGAGTAAGTGAATCTGGAAATGATGAGTGATTTGCAAAGACGTGAAAACTCATTACACCTTCAGGTAAATCAATTTCCTTAATTTTCATATACGAATCAGCCAAGGTATAAGTCGAATGTTAATCTTGATAATTCGTCGGTAAAAGGTGTACGACACTTCACTTTCAGCAAGTTAAAGTGATTCGTCAGCGTCGAAACGTTTTATTTTTTATGTATTAAAATAATCGGTATTGATTTAGAATTCTTTCAGTGTATAATTGATAATAGACAGCTAATGTTCTACAAATAAACGAATATTTTTGAAGTTTGCAATTCGAACTCAAGACCATAAAATAATAATCTATCTCGTTTCTGCAGAGCATGTACAGACTAGGAGTTAGAATAAACTCCATGTATTTTCTAGAAACATCGTATATAACCCTACGACGCCCCCTTCCTGCTTCGCTCACCGTTTATTTTATGCTGTCAATCTGCATTTATTGAGAAGTCGAGAACAAGTAGTTTTTATTCTAAGTTTCAAATTTGAAACTTTAATTTTTTATAAAAAAACTAATTTACTTTATAATTTCCAGTATTTTTTTATAAATAAATAAAATGTAATCACAGATAACACGTATCAGTATATCTCAGCTTCTACAGCTGAAAAAAATTAATGATAATTAGAAATCCACTCTTTTATAATAAAAATGCAAGTTGAATTTTAGGGAACTATTATCCAAAGTAATGTATTATGCCTGCATTTTCAAAAAGCACATTCACGTTCTTTATTTGAACGGCATCCTGTTTTAACTGACTCAAGATTTTTTGCAACACTTTTATTTCTACCATATCTCGCGAATGCAAATTTAACCAGCTTGACCCGACCAGGATCACGCTTCCATAACTTGAAAGTTAGCATCTGAAACCTGACTGAAATTTCAAATTACAACTGCCGTTTTATTGTCTTTTAAAAAAGAAAACATTTAATATTAATAATTCATTTGTATATAAAAAACAATTTATGCTTACGATAAACCTATGTTTATAAAGAAGTTGGAATACCTGTACTCAATGGAGGGGGAGGGGGGGGGGGGTTGAATTAAAAAAAGACTCAATCATAAAAGCAATATAAGCATGTATGAATATTTCAATCATAAATAACCGAGTTATTAATAAAAACTGATTAAAACGAAAATCTAGAGATACAACCGTGGAGATATAGTTTTCGCAAGCAAAGACGAAGGACGGAGGCAGTAGCTTATGAATATTCATTTCTCGCGGATTTCTTACAGGAGGTCGTAGCACGAGGCCGTTTGAGTGCACAGTGCGAAAAGGGGGAAGGGGTGTCATTTTAAGGCAGCAGGGTGGGAGATCTGGATCAATGCCGGGACCACGCCCCCTCCATCTTACATCCTACCCCTCTGCCTTTACTTTGCTTTTCCGCCTCTTCGCTTCCTTCATCCCGGCGCCGTGTACGTTGGAAAATCGAAAGACCGCCCTTTGAAAGCAAAAATAGAAAACTGAGCAGTCGACTGGAAGGATCCGCACCAGAGCTTTCGACCCTCCGTTATGCCAAAGACATCCTACCCGAAACTTTCGACCCTTCGTTACTGTGCTTTCTTTAAACGATGATAGCAAATCTTCTGAAAATCCCTACACCTTGATCCTTCATTTATTTAGAAATAAAAAAGAATATCCTGGAAATAGACAAAAACATTAAAAATAACAAAACATAGTTTTGCAATTAAAAAAGGTATATAGGACCATTAAATTTTTTTTCAAACTTTATCTTTGTTTGCTATATCTATCTAGTAAGAAATTTTTGTTTGCTTATATATCAAAAGCTGCAGCCAAACTTAACTTTATATACTACATTCGTCTTGTTCCAATATCTCTTCGAGTATTGCAGCTGGCTTCGCTTTGTCAAACCCTTCAAGTAATCAAAGCTGAGAGACAAAGTTGAGTCTTACTTTACCTAAGTAAAACGTTGCTTTTAAAATCTAATTAAGACTGACTTATTGTTAATCGAATGTCTTAGATTTCAAATGTTGAACAAAACCTTTGTCACAAACTCAAACTTTTCAGTGTCTGTAAAGAGTGTATTTCCCATGCAATTAGAAATGTTCAATTTTTGAGATTGATTGAAATTGAAATTTTGAATAATTAAATGTGAATGTTCCGATACTAAATTGATCTTTGAATGGGAAAATTTGCAATAATCATCACTTTTCGTACAGCGATGGTTAATTATAATTATCTTGATATTTGTAGTATTATTCTTTGCAAAATCAAACTGATGTGACTGGAATTGACAAAAGATTGAACAGGTAATCTGTGCATGATTGGACGAGTATAGGCATTTTCAAAGGGATTCAGAATTAACACTGAATCCGATTGCAGAGAAAGTGCGGTTCAAGCACGTTATTCGATGCTAATAGTTGCACTTGATTATAGTAACGTCCGGCTCGGTGAGAGCCAGTCATAGATTTCTATGTGTGATCCATGAACTCATAGCATTCTGCTTTTCGACAACGAATAAAAATCTTAACCCTTCATCTCGATGAAATATTTTATTTAAATCATTTTATAAAATTGTGCATTCTTAAAACAATCATATTTTTTAAAATCATATCAAATTGTTGTAACTTTTTTATTTTATAGCCGCGTATAGGTTGTTTTTATTTAACAAAAAATAAAAAGATTGATTCATGTTTGAGGATTTAAATTCAAATTTATTTATATTTAATTTTAAATTTATATGTCAATAACTCAAAATTGCATACAACAGGGGCAGCAACTTGTATCATCAGCCATTAAAGCAGAGATTGCAACCCTCCCTAGAAATTACCTAGTAACACCGACTTCGCTTGAATGTCTGTGGTGTGGAGTTATCATCCGAGCACCAATGTACTGTCGGTAACAAATTATGTATCAGAAAAGGTATTCGAAGTCAAACCTTCAACATGCACATTTTTTAATTCATTATATTATTATTTTAAGTTGGTAGACATTGTTTTAAGAAATAAAATTGCAAAAAATATAATAATCGATTGCAAAATTCAAAAATTTACAAATCTAATTTAAATGTAAATTTTCATATTGGTAACTGTGTGACTTAATTTCTATATATTTCTGTTTTTTTTTTTAATTTTATTTAAAACCACTTTCGATTTAAAAAAACTATTTGATGCAATTTTCATTGTTGACTAGTAAAGAAAATAGAGCGCCTGACGAATGTGACGTTCCTAGCTCGATGGCGCGGAGACTGTACGGGTTGCATTTCCAAAGGGGTTGAGAGAAGAGACAGGCGTACCAACTTACAACTAATTTCTACATTTTTTGTTCACAAACTTGAAAGAAGAAAACTAGCTAAAAAGTTCTTTGTGAATAAAACTAAATATTTTCTATCGAATTAAAATAGCAAAATAAATTTCCTGTTTATAATGAAAGCATCATCTGCGATGAATATATAATACCGTCTTGTCGTGCGCATTTAAATTAACTCTTTGTAAGCAACATAACATGTCAGCTGTATTCAGAAGCCTTTGAGATGAAAAAGACTAAAGTTATAAACAAGGAAAGATGTAACCGTAACCGTACTGCTTCTAAACCTGTGATAATTTTGTAATTTTTTACTGGAACAAGTGTGCTGTAGAAATGAGAAAAACATCGGAGAAATAAACATTCTTTTATTCAATCAACACATTCAAGAAACTTCAAAAATACAGTAAAGTTCTCCAATTTCGACTAGGCGAATTGTTTGAAACTGCATTTAAATTGCGAAAGTTCTGAACTGCTCGGTTTCTATAATTAATGTCACAAGCAAATAATTTTGTATAATTACTAATTCATATAATTAAAACTTTTTTTTTTTTCATTTGATTGAATACTCCACATTATTTGCGAAAAGTAATACATTTTCAACAGTTGTAAAGTACGTAAAAACGTCATTTTTCTTTTGTTCAAGATCTGTTTAAATGATATTTTTTATAGTACTATCATCCAGTCTCAACATGCAATTCTTACAATTAATGAGGAAGATAATTCAATTTCGCTGATCAATAAAACATCTTTGGCGAGTCTTTAAAGATGATCAATATAGATAATAATCTTGGAAGTAATATAGTTATTTGTACGGCTTACTAATGTGTGCAACGATATGATTAGTATAGTTTCACTAAGCATATTAAATTTTTGCGCAATATTATGTTATAAAGAATTAACTTTTTTGCAAAAATATATTAATCATGATAATCAATTAAAAACATGTATCTCTCAATAATTAAAAAAAAAAGTTGTTCAATTTCATGGTTGAGAAAAATAAGAAAAACGATTGTTTGCTCTACAAATATTTTCTCTATATGGCTGACAAAAAACAGTCAGCATCACTTATTTCTAAACACATGAGATCAAATATAAAGTTGTCTTCTTATATCAATTAAAAATAATTGATTATATTTTTTCTGAACATCAAATTTTCATAATATTTTCATAAAATGTTATTTTTAATTAGTTTTTCTTATAAAAGCCCTAAGGTAATTCTCGAAATACTCTCGAAGCGAGTAAGACGAGGATGAAGTATAACGGTTCGCAGCCGCAGGCAGTCCTTAGGAACGTAATTAATATTTATCTCGCCTCCTCTTACCACCCCCTGAAGGGGTGAATAGTCGGGTCGATGCCACCCCGTGACCCGTCGAAAATCCCAGCACGCTCCTTGTAAAATCTAATATGGTCTCAGGAAGCAACGTTGAGTTTCACTTGGGATAACTCGACTAACCTTCTAGACAGGGTCGGATTTGTAGTTCTCTATATCTGAAGATTTATGAATTGATGTTGATTATTGCAAAATGCAAATAATTTTGTCTACCATCTAAAAGAAGATATCAAGATTAATCGTTTCTTTCCATTGTCAAACACAAACGTGAAATCAGTAGAAGTAAAAAATGTTCTTCAACTAATATTCAATATTGTTCGCTTTTTGTTAGCAG
The DNA here is from genome assembly GCA_030523145.1 of Trissolcus brochymenae. Classification (NCBI taxonomy): domain Eukaryota; kingdom Metazoa; phylum Arthropoda; class Insecta; order Hymenoptera; family Scelionidae; genus Trissolcus; species Trissolcus brochymenae. The sequence goes on from JAQQRF010000018.1 coordinate 187,864, forward strand.
ATAAATGAAGGTTTATCAGCACTTTCGTAAGCATCTGAAATTTTCTATGCCACACGTCGAAGGGTAGTTTATCTCAGTGCAATGGAAGTTTTAAACTGTCACTCGAAAGTACCTATCTCTTCTCCCGCTTTACATTCCTATAGAATTTCATCAAGATCAATCAAATTCTAACTTTATGCTCGAATGAACTTATTCATCAACGCCATGAAAGGAATTTATTGACAATGCATTTTCCTATTTTTGTTTCAAGAGTCATCTATGAAACTGTTGATTACGTTTGTGAGTTTCGAGTTTGAGAAACTGATTCATCTTGCAAATAACGCTTCCAGAAAGAATTCAAAGACATGATGTTTATGTTCCATTTTGAAACATTTAAAATGAGGGAAACGTTTTTCTTGAATCATTGACTTTTGGTGTTAATGTTGAAACAAAAAAGTAAGAATAAACAATGTTGAAACGTTATACATTTCTGAATTGAATTCAAGTAATGTCTGAGGTAGCAATTGCTAGTTATCCGTACATCCAGAGAGAGTTCCAGAGGAACGCACAAAAAGGGAATGCACACGGTGGTTGCGTCTTAGCAGCATGCGTTGCAACTTAGTTTGAAATCTAGCACTGCCTTTTGGTACGTCATTTCACACATTGGACCGGAGGTATACATATAATGAAGCAACGACGGTAGAAACGTAAGCTGAATCGTGTCAGAGCAAGGCTCGTAAGTAGCAAGACAGTGCGAGCAAGATGCCGATGTCCTTCTGCGCGAACGCAAAAAGGACGAAGGATGGTGAGAAAGGAGCGAAAGAGAAGGCGGAAAGGCGAGGAGTAGATGAAAGTCGCGAGCGCGAGAGTGGGAAAGCAAACGAACTGGCGGTGAGCGCTGTTTTCCCAGGTTGCGAGGGGCGGCGTCAAGACGTTGCCACGCGGCCAATGAGAGCGCGTCGGTGCGTCGCGGCGCCGTCAGGATTCGTCGCGAGCTTTCTTAGAGCCGACCCACACGGAAAAACGAAGCAAAAGCTTCGTAACTGCGGCCGTGGCCATTGGCTCGTCTCACTTTTCTTTGCTTTTCCAAACCTTTAAGGGGCCCAATGGCACGCCGAAAGCGCCGCCGAGAAATCGATAAGTTACGGCTTTGCAGAGATCCGTACGTCCCGCGAGGGAGCCTGTCGGAGAAAGAAAGACGACATCAAATGAGATTGTGAGGGCTCTTTCTCTCTCTTCGTGGCTTCCGAAGGAAAATTTTGAATTAAACTTTGTCGGAGACGGCTGTGCGACCGGGAGAAGGGTCCGTCTTCAAAGCAGCTCTTGTAATTAGAGGGACGCTCTGTTTGTTACTCTAGACGGAACGTTTCGAATATGTAGGAATAATTTGTTATATCCAGGCGCGCCCTCGCACTTGCTCTGTCTCTCTTGTTTCAACGAATGCATGAGCAAACATCGTTTCTTGTTAGAATAATATAATTAATCGCAAAATGTGAACTATGACCATTTTTCAAGTATATATTTTGTAGAGCTTTCAAGTGCTCTTTTGACGAGGTTTGCGGCCATGCGCCGAGTCAAGTTGGAAATTAGTTTCCAAAGAGAAAATAACTCTAATTTATTTAATACGGACTCGGCAGTAGATTGTTTCGAAATGAAAAGGTTACGGTAAAAATATTAGACCATTTCATCTAAATTTCTACCTCAAACTCTATGCTCGCCACTCTATATTTAGATGACGGAATGAGACCCACTCAGAAATACCAAGTTTTAAGAACTTTCCTGAATCAAAATTCACAATCATCATACGACATCATATTTTTTTTTATTTTTGATAATTATAATAATCTATAAAAATGAATAAAAAGCAGACACATAAAATTTGTCAAGAAATTTTTGTTGTCTTGTCTTCAAAGTGACATCGAACTTAATATAATTCAGCGTACAATACGACACTCACACATGAACGAAATTGATGTAGATCCCGTGTGTTGCACGCCAGGAAGATGTATTTTCGAGGAAATCGTGCGCCGCAGGTCGCGTTCTTTCGTATGGTAATACGTCAAGACGATGTCTGGAGCTTTCATGATACATTAACGTCAATTTCCATCCTGAGCTCGCGGAAACTTACTTCCTGTTCAAGTTTCTCATGCCTTGAGAAGCGAAGACTAAGAAGAAGGCGTTGCCTCGCTCTCTCACATTATTAATGTTACGAGACACTTGAACGCGATAGAGGAATAGCGGAATGAAGCGTCGGAGGGTGCCGCCCGGAGAAGACGCATTTGAGAGAACCGAACTGCGCCGCTTGGATAGTCCTTTAGTCCCACTAAATTGTCTTAGGGGCGTTTCTCCCGAGATGGTCTTAAAATGGAAGCACATATTCACAAGCTCGTTCAAGTAAATGCGATTAGACTCAACGTCGTGCCGAACAAGTTTCAGGAGTAAGACTATTACCGTAATTAACTCAGAGTATATGGAGAAAACATTGCTCGGGGTAGTCATTATTTCTCGCAGAGTACGCGGCTTTTACCGCACTCTTTTTGAAATATTAAAATTCTTTTGAATATTTGCTTAATTAGACCGCAAAGCTCGTGGATGCACCAAAAAAAAAAGAAGCATTCATTTCAATGTATGGAATTTTAAAATGTAAAGAATTATGACATTGTAATGGATAAAAATAATCGGAATTGAAATAAAATTACATTTTTGAAACTGAATAACTAAATATTTCTTATTTTTATAAAATGTAAAAAAGTTGTACGAATTATTTTTTGTTCGGTTATTACAGTAGTTACAAGTTCGTGAGCTATAAGCACTTAATCAGGTTTTATGATGGATCGACCAGTTTGGTCACAGAAGTATATATTATACTTGGAACTCAATTTACATGAGTGTGCGAAAATTTATTTGAAATCTATCATTTGCATTCGTGCTATTTTCAGTTAACAACAAAACCGGTCACAGTTTGAAACTAAAGTGATTGCAGAGGTTTTTGTGTTCATTAAAATTTCACAATTAAAACCGATTTGTTGAAGAATATGAAAAAACTTGCAACTTTTTCGATCGATGCCAGTGTCATTAATTCGTTCTTTTCATCTAATTTTATATTTGCATTTCGATTTTCTATCATATAATTTGAATCTGAATATGAAACTATATTTAAAGGACCGGAAAATTTTCTCACGATTTGAGATAGCTATGCACAATTTTCGGATAGGATTGAACTCTCTTGTAACTTTCGGGATTGTTAAAAACGAAGACTCGTCTCGTGGGACTGCAATCTCGATATACTTGTTTCGATCTGTACAAGTTTTGTTGGCAATTGAGCGCACCCTCGGATCGTCGAAATTACTGTCAGATCCGACCGTGTATTGCACGGGTGGTGCTGGAGTTACTTGACCGCTGGTCAATGGTGGGAAAAAGTTTCCTTGTATACAAACCACCAGTTCTACAAGATGGAAATCATTGATCTTTCTATATCGAAATCCCGACACGCTAGTTTCGATTTCAAGTTTATGTTTCTTGGCACTAGTTTCCTTGCACCATGATAACCCTCAAATTATACAAAGGAGACATGCATCCGAGACCTACAGTGGGACACTGTAACCCGTCGATTTGCTTCTTGTTGCGTGACCTATACGAGTTCTTACTCAGCCGGAAAAACAACTTCACAAGACCCCAAGGAGTTTAGCGCTTCTGTTTCATGACCGCGATCGATTTCTTGTTTCAACTGTATGTAACAAAAAACGTGTAAGTGTTATATATAAGGTACAATTTTATAAAAAAAAAAAATAAATAAATAAAAACATTAATTATTAATTTACTCAAATTTAAAAAAGATAATTAATTGTTGTTTTTGATAGTGAAACTTTTTTACTTTAAGAATTCAACATTGTTTTTATTAAACTGTTTTTTGTTTTCGCTATTAGTATAGTCGAGCATGAAGCACTTCAATTAAAAATAAATTGCCTCTTGAATTAAATGAGAAACGGTAAAAATATAAAGCTTGCACAAGATAATTTATTGTAGAAGTAAGTAATTTTATCTGTAACATTGCGATGTGTAGCTCTTAATACATTGTAATCCTACAATGGGATTAAGAGCTTCAATCTTGATATTGCCGACCAAAAGATAGAGAAACAGAGAAAATTCTGAAAATTAACTACGTGAAAATGTAATTTGGCCAGAGGAATTGCGCTGTTTCAAAATGAATGAAACGCGCAGCAGTGCGATGATGATTATTGTTGTTACAAAATGTCGCTCCTTCAAGATTATAATGAACAAAAGTTTTGAAATTTGCAACAAAAGAATTCATGACAATGCGAAACAAATGATTACCTATCAAACTTCTATCAAGCTCCCATCGAACTGAAATGTTTCCAAAACATTTTAGCCAAAGTTGTTCTGCATATGTGCCATAACATTTCTGGAACGCTTCCAAAACAATGCAGAAACTGACTGGTAATCTGTTAAGATTAACGATTCTAGAATTTCCACGTTTAGGTGTGTTTTATGTCGCATCCAATTATATTATAATATAAACAATGATTTATACAAAAAATAAGTTATACAATCTAAGGCTTATTTTATATGATAAAGAGCAATAACTCTTGGTTTCAGAACCGAAATTTCATCCCCATTATTATTTGAACGAAAATGAAGAATCAAGATGAACGCCTGCAATTATACTAAGTGTACGCCATACGCTTAGAATTACGACCAAACTTGCCGTCTCATCCAACAAAATTATCTATGCACGACGTCTTAAAACGGTCCCCCTGTTCGTCGCTCCCACAGCAGTTTCATCCATGTCCCGGAGAACTTGCATCCGAGAAAACCTATTTACCTTCACTCTCCTGTTCTTGCAAGTGCCTCATTCCCAGACGAGGTCAAAGATAAAGGATTTTCTCATCGAAATATGGCGTAAGCTGGAGTAAGCTTTCCGTTGAAGTGGCTTTCGTATATAAGATTTATCGCAAGATCTGTGGATCCATGGAATGTTGATGGAGCCTATTGCCGGGTGAAGAGCGTGAGCTCTGGTCCCGAGGGTGGGTGATCCGGCGTACAATTATCGCAAGGCACTGGCAGGACGAGAACAAAAGGACGCCTCATACATTGCGTCTTATTCCGCTCGGCAAAACGTGTAAGCGTCTTATCGACTTTCTTGGGTCGTCTACCGCAGCCATTTTCGGGGTAAACGAGCTTTCGGAGGTGCGTTGCAGGGGGCCGGAAAGAGGGCGGCTACAAAGGGGGTGGAAATCGTAGGGCGAAAGGATGCACAGACAGACGGCGGGCAAAACTGACACACGCGGTGATTACGTGTCTCTCTTGGCGGCAGTATCTTAAGTCTTACAGAGTTTGGTTCGAGCGCCTGACAAGCAACGTTAATATATGTATGAGATCCGAGAGCAAAGAGCTGCCTCGACGTCTCGTATCCCTTTGTTCCGCTATCAGGAACGGCTGGCATCTTTGCTGTGTACGTGTATCTTGGATTTCTAACGAGTACCCGAGCTCTGCGGTGTGAAATGAGAAACACGAGCGAACGAACAGCCATCAACCAAGAATCTGTCGCTGGAAGACGTAATGCGCATCGCGTTTCCACCAAAGCATCGATCTACATAAATATGTGCGCGGTACCGCCAAAATATATACATATGCATGTTATGCATGAGAATGTGCGCGCCACCACTCCATCACGCAAAGACCAAGACGAGGGAGTCTTATGTAATCAGCGAAGATGCGCGCTCCAGGGGAATAACAGTGGTTTGGGTCTCTAATTTACGAAACGAGTTTTAGGGTTGATGGGAACGACGTGCAGGTACGACCTGTCTGCAAGCTTGCTCATGCCGAGCGACATAAACAAGACGCAAATTATATTCCGAAAAGCTTCGCGGATGACGCTTGCGGGCGAAACTTGCGAGACGCTTTTGGAGAACTTGTAGCTGACAAATAAATTTAATTAATTACTTGATGGCAAGCTCCGCACAAGTTACGATGAAAAATGGGCGCGTCCTGTTGACGCAGCAAATGGATATTGAAGTTCTGACGGTAAACTGTATGGAAAATATCATCGTGATTTAGTTTGCTGATTCGAGCCAATTGGTTTATGCTTTTTTTTTTTTAATTCATTCCAGTTTAATTCGAGTTTCAATATTTAACAATAAATTTATGTTTGTCAAGATTGAGTCATTAGTTCATTTAGGATTTTTGAAATCGGATAAAATTAGATGTTTCGAACTTTGTTCGTGGTCTGACATGTGTATATATAAAATCAGTAGTAACGAAATTTCATTCAAACATTCAAACGGTAAGTTAGTGTTTAAATAAGAACGGATTAGGAATTGTAATTACAATAACGTTGGCGCAATAATGATTTGTCGCTATGCAAATGTTCATGCGATTCCATTTACATTGAACTGTGGAAGGATTTGACTTTTGATTATCCAACTTTATCCCTTTTAAGTAAAGCGAAACAAAAATTAGATTATACATATTTTTGTTTGCTTTATATTTTATATTTTATATCAACTATGAATAATTTATTTTAAATAAAACAGAATATTATGATAAAAATTTTTATCGCGAAACAAATTTGGAAACTGAAATAATTCAAGATAGAAAAAAACACTGCAATTTTTCTAGCGCAACATATCTACCGACGCGCTCTACAGCAAAACGTAGGAGAATACGAATGGCGGAAAAAGAAATGCGTGGAAAAAGAAATTTTCTCTCGTTCCACGCATCGATGTCACCGTTATGTTCTCATTTTATAAATGGAGTGTGTAATACATTTTTTCCCCTGCTGCAATAAAAACCATGAAATCGTTGAAATAATTGTTCGCATAACAATTATGCATATTCAAAATCTCAAAAGTTCCAAAACTAATATTGTAACGAAATGCTCATTACGTAAAACTGTAATTAACGTGAAATTCCTGAAACAATAGAATTTCCAATTACAGTCTACTTTATGATTTGAAACTCATTTGGAAATTGAAACGACGAGGAACTGCTCTTCGCAAAAGTGTTCATTGAAAATGCGAGACAAAAAGAAAGATGTTGTTCCAATGTGCAAATTAGCTTTTAAATGACGTTAGTAATTTGAAAATCATAAACTTTACATTTTCACGGGTTAATAACTTTAATATTTTAGGATTGTTATAGAACTTTCCATTGCAATGGAAAGTTCTATAACATCGTATAACTACTGTAACTTTCCTATGAAAATGTTTGCTGATAAGGCTATTGAAGTTATTGTTTCGATATGCTCCGTAATGCGTTATCATAGGTCGAAATGATTTTTTCTATTGGATTTCTGTTAGATGCAGAATTCAGAATTCAGAAATTTCAAAATCTAAAATTTGGTTTGTCCCTAATCAAGCGTGAAACTGTTATAATAAACAACAAGTGAACCCGATAACTGAAATTATTTAAGTATATTTGAGGTAATATTAAAAGTTTATAAAATGTTAAAAAATGATGATTCATTGGCAACAATTATAAATTATGAATGCAAAATTTAGGGTGTGTTCTTGAAGCGAGGTAAGATGGAGGAAAATCGTTACTCACTAAATGCAAGGAAGTTAAGAGTGGGGAAAGGAAGCGGGGGTGGAATACGGAGACCGAAAGCTTGCTTGTGCAGAAAGAGATAGTGCAGGAATACCTTAGTATATAGCTCCATATATGTTGCGTACCCATTTCAAGCTTGGATGTAGGATGGGTGCAAGACGTCCCGGGGAAAATAGCTAAAATACGTCGATATGAGTCGATCTGAGACGCCCTGCAAGACCTCCTTCCGGTTCCTTCGATATGTCTTTACGATACGCGCTTGCGAATTGCTTCAAACACGCCTGCGCTCGACACTCCTCTTTAATACTTCTGTTATAATGGCAACATTTGCGGACTCGAGATTGCACACAAATTTTCAGCTGGTTTGGTATTTCTTGTAGAACTAAAAAATAAAACTGATACAATAAAATGAAAAAATATTAACTTTAGACAATTAAATTTTGAAATCATTCATTTTCTTTTGTTTTTTGATAATTATATTTGTGATTCTAGAAATGAACGATTTGAAATTCACTTAAACCAGTTTTTTGATAATTATATTTGTGATTCTAGAAATGAACGATTTGAAATTCACTTAAACCAGTTTTTTGTACTATCAAATCAGACAAATTAAAAAAATATTTAATTTATCACTTTTTGAGCTAAGAATTTAACTCACTAATGTTTGCTTCACTTAAATCAACATTTACTTGATAAAAGTAACGATGTCAAGAATAACAGACTTTCAACATAGGAATGTAAATTTTACGTTTTTATGTTAATAATCATATTTTTAGTTTTCATAATTTTGTACCTCGCATTGAAACTTTATACGGCATGCACTTTCTATTAACACTAATTACGTTTTACCCGTCTCAAGAGAAACGTAATATCCACGATTCAACTAAAAGATTCTTTGCAAACTCGAAGTCTCGTAATAAGGATGCGCTGACATGTTCCTAAGAGACCCCGACTCAGAGTTCCTTTGACAATTTCGTTGTGAGACTGCTGCCATGGTGGTTCAATTTAGATAATTAATGATACGTCGTGGCACATATATAGGACTTGGAGCTTCAGAGGCAAAGGGAGAGGAAAACAGTATTCTCTCTACTTCTCACATTCTAGTAAGATCACTGCCTCTTCGACAATTTCTCGCGACGTCATGTGCTCAAACTCTCATTGACAAAGTTGCACCAACTTTCCTACCACAGCGTACAACTTCGTTAATCTATTCTAATATATTCGATCGAATAATGTCTACGAAAGCTAATATAGTTTTGCTACAAAATTAAGAAAAACTGAGAGTTCGAAAAAAAATGGTATAAAAACTTGATCAAGAAATATTTGTCCTTCAAAGTCTTTTTTGGACAACTAAATAGCAATTACCAAAATTGGAATTTTCTTCCTTGGTGATTTTTTGATCATAATAATTTTATCATAGAATCAAATTTATTCGAGAATGTAGACTTTGAGTGTTCTAAAGTTTGAAGAAAATATATGCTTGAGCAAACGTTGCATGATGTTTGAGTAAGTTTGAGTGCATTAAATGTGAAACAGTAAATGAGGAAGATTCCAAGACTTGACATATAATGGAAACGTACAGGTGAACAATTCACAGAGCATTTAACGACCACTTGAGTCCGTTCTCAAGCGAAAACTTGCAGAGGCCATAATTCGAAGTCAAGTTTACAGTCCCATAATGACTTAATTGTACACTTGTCGTCTTGGAGAAATTAAGTTCTATACAGAAATGACTTCGAAACCTACTACAATACGCATTGTCGACGGTTGTCTGAGAGACAATTGCTCGGACAATAGTGCATCTGAATGATGCCCGCACTACTTTCAGGAACAAACAAATAAAGCAACTACATTAACATAATTACTGTTTTCTTTCAGGTGCCATTTTAGTGAAGCCAGTCAAAAAATTAACATAATTGAAAAATAATACTGACCTGAGATTTATGTTCCAAGACAGATTCCGCTTTTTGTACCCTTGCCAAAGCAGTATTTGTGCCCTATAGTGGTGAATATAAGTGACCAGCTTTAGGGAGGAAGCTCTTACCACTGGCCAGGGTTTCCTCTCCATATGTCTCAATCCTTCTTCCACTGACCCTGACGGTTTTCGGTATGATGTAACTTGATGCATAGAGCTTAGTAGAATACTATATTTTTAATTAAATTGTAGATGAAAGGGTTTTCTGAAATTAGAATTTTAGACGGAGAAAATATTAAATATGTAAATTATAAATTATAGGCTTGAGAGAGCTTCGCTGAGATATGTGACGGAAATTATATTGCAATTAACCTGCAAATGTCATTTTATTGTACTTTAGTAATTATTTTGTCATCTTAATATTTACTCAGAAATTTGCAATTATGTTCATACAGAATAAGTGTAGAATTATAGAATTGAAGCTATTAAAATATTCGTCACCCTAAGTTTAATTCCAACCTGGTGTTTGTAGCTTCACAACATTTGAAGGAACTGAAGTTACTCACAAAAATATTCGGATACCAGTTCTGCCAACAAGTACAAGATTTTTAATCTGCAGTTTGTTTTCTTTTGTTATTTATTTATTATTATTTTGTTATATTTATTTATTCTCAAATAAAAATGTACAATATATAAAGATTATTAACAATAAACATTTTTGTCAACAATATTTTGCGTTATGATATACGGTCATAATAAAAACTTATTATTAAACAAAACATTAGCATTAACATTTAATTGTTACAACTTTGTTTAGAATTTTTTAATTGTTAGCAATATTTTTTTTAATGTTAATATATGAGAAAAATTATAGTCATAAAATAGTGAGATATATTAAACATCTGACATGCCAAATTCGAAGAATGACACATCTTTGTGACTTTAACAGTTAAAAGTTAACAAAAAAAAAATATATAAAAACTAGTTTATTCCATTTAAAAATAAAAAAATTACTTATAAAATTGTTTTTATTTTGACTAGATATTTTTTCAACTCATATATATTTTTTATATTTAAATATTGAATCGATAAGAATTTCCTTATGGGAACAATCAATAAACAATCAGAGAATAAGTCATGAAACAGTAATAAATGATAATTGGTGCAAACTAGTCCAGCGGACAGCTACCCTTTAACTCGAAATACAAGTTGCTTCAATGTCCGCAATGTACACGTTGTTACTGATTGGTCAGTGACTGGCCGTGGACTGGTCGACAATTTGATTCTGCAACAGCAGGTTGTCGAGATATGCGAACTAGAACCTGTGGGAATTTCCGTCTGTTCTATATATTGCCGTCGAAAGTGAATCTGTTTAGATCGTTTAGCCCTGGACGTGATTCTCACGCGACCAGTCGGTCGTTCACTTTTGAAGTGCGACAGGACCAACAGGTTCTCGAAAACACAGTATTCCACACGCGACATTGATCGTCCAGGATAAGGCACCAGAGATATCTGTTCGAAATTTAGTTGCGAATCACATCCCGTCCGAGTCGGTGGATTCGATCATCGAATTAAACGCACGTGTCAATAATATCCAGTGAAAGTGAAACATTGCGGGTTCGTGTTACATCGAGTCGATTAGCGCCAATACTATTACCTCGGGATGCTCCAACAAAGTAGCTTGAGTGATATCGATCGGCGGTCAATAATATCGATTAGACCAACAACACGTGTTTGGTAGTGGAACGAACTTTCGATTTCATAACTCAATCTCGATCTCGAGACGGACAAAAATTCATCGAAATTAATTAAACATGTGTGTGGGATTATCCTTGTGATATCAGTCTTAACTTAGATAGGACGCTTTCTCATCTAACTTAATTGTCTATAAGATCTATTCCCGACATTAAGATCAAGACGAAGGATGGTTCCTGAGGGTCGAATTTAATTTCTTCCGGTTGAAGATCCTAATGAATTAATCCTATCTCCCTCGAAAATCTTTAAGATCTCCAGTAGTTCAGAGGTTGATAATCTATTTTCTCCTAAAGCAAAATCCCTGCTGCTGCTCTCTCAATATCGATGTCCCATGCTCAGTAATAAAATTAATCTCTATAATTGAATCTGAAATAGATGAAATTATTCTGAAATAAAACTTGTTTTTGAACTTTTACGTCTGATCTTATCGAAAGGGTTTGATGCAATTCGAGATACAATAAAACAGTTGATATTTACGGTGAAAACGGCGGCACGTTGAAAGAACGCGCGATGAATATTAAAGAACAAGATAATGCTCGAGGCGTGAAAGCATCGCACCGTGTGTGAAATTCAGCCCCTCGTTTCCAGCTTTTAATTGTTTCGTGCTTACCTCGCGGTCGGGATCACTGACCGAGGAGGATCCTGGCATGAGTATGGGGAGTAAGGTAAACGTGGGCAGTGATATAAACATACAAGCCGCGTTTAAAAAGCGCTTAAGCACGCACCGTCGGTATAACGAGGGTTGCGTCGAGTGAAAATTTAGCGTAAAAACCCACGGCTAAGCAGAGGAATCCGGTTGCAACGGGGTGAAAAGTGAATTAGCGGGTATTACATTGAGGATGCTTGTGCAAATTACGCAAAAAAAAGTGTGCCGATGGGAAATCTTGTTAGTTCCGGTTAATCTAATTCCTATAGTTTGATTTCATTGATATCGCTTTGCAAATTAAGGAAAATAAACAATATTGACACGGATCTTAATTGGAGGCCAAAAATTATTCTCTCTTTGAAATGATATTTGTTTAGCGTTCGCTCAAAAACATTCCCAAACAGTTTCAACCTTTCACAGATCCTCGAAATTCTGAGTATGAGTTATGATTCTGAATAAATTACCAATCATCGTGTACGATTTCACTTAGATTTTTAGTAAATTGCACGTTCAAACTTCGTGAAATAATTTATGCAACCGAATGAGAAATTTGGCCAGATATAAGTTCATGTAAAGTTCATGCAAACAGAAAATCGACCTAAATTTCCGAACGGCAACTATTCCTTTATTATTCTAACAAACTGTTGCCACACAAAATGGTGATTTCGCGTAGTCAATAAACTTCCGCGCCGATTCAATAGCATTCTTCTGTAAAAGCACGTCAGGCGTGTTCTCTCGCGGCGGCGTGGATTCGAATTGGAGAACAATTAATTTCGCGACCAGGAGCCGCGGTTGGTTCCTTGGATATATGGAAATTTCGTTAGAACAGGCTCCGAAATGTTCGTTTGGTATAGAAGGAGGCGGTCGGGCGGTTGGAAGCCAAGTAATATAAATTCAAATCAGTCCCTGTTTTCTCGCACAACAAACTTGGAGGAACTCCGTCGAGCTCGATCTCGGGAGTTTTGGTCTTCCCGGCTCCACAAAAGATCTTTTCTCTCCTTCCCAAGACGACCCTGTTCGCCGTACCATCTTGTTCTAACTGCCAAATACCTCACCCTGCTTCATACTTCTCTAATGAAGATTTGAGAGTAACTCGAATTGTTTATCCGCGAGACCAACGATATATATATACATCAAACAAATTTTCTTGTATGCCAAATTATTTTGCATTTCAGTGCTTGTCTCAATCACCGCAAAAAATAATATTTCAGAAAAATATTTTGAAACAAAATGTTCTCTAATCTTATTTAAAAAGCATTTAATACTTTTGTACTAAATCATTGTTTAAACATTTCATGTTTCTCATATTATTAAGATACGAAAACATTTTAAATGTTTCCTATCTAAAACGCTGTCAAAAAAAAAACTTTAAAGAACATAACCACAAATGTTTTGCAAGTCGTATATTAATCCGACGGCAAAACTGAAAAAACTCATTTTTGACGAAATGGATTTTTTTTCTATGACCGAAGATGCTCTATTATCTCAGGAACGTAAATTATTCAAGCCGAATGTCAGAAATTTTGCGCATACCTCTTGGGCAAAGCAAACAACAAGAATCCGGCCTCGAATTAACATGCAGGCTCTCTCACGTCTTAAATACAGTTTACGACGTTGGCTCTCTCGTGCGTATATCGTGAGGCAACGAATTTGAACCGGGGATCTTTTACGTGTGGAAGTTGCCTAATGCCTTTCGCGATTTCCATAATCTTGGAAGGTGCTTAGGGGACCGAGAAAGCGCGCGGTCGAAGCACCCTTATAATATAATAATATACGGCAGAGAAGGTTCGCTTATGCGGTATCTGCCAGTGTTCGGTGGTCGGAGAGGCGAAAGAGAAGGTGGAGAGACGGTCTGGTGTGGGTCGCAAAAGGTGGTGCGAGTAACTCTGGATGATGCAAAATGGCCGCCCACGTTAATGCCCTCTTAATATTTAGGGATCTTGTACGTCTAGCGTCCACGAAGCCGAACCTTCCTATGACCTCCCCTACCTTTAGAAATCCACTTTAGTGCCCCATTAAAGCAGAATATCCGAAGAAAGATGCTTAGGCTGCTATGGCGAATTCGTAGGGAACGTGCGCTCTGCGTGAGATGCATTTTTAACGCCCTCAAACGGAGATTTCTCAGCGAATAAGGAGACATCATATTTCATCTGCTTGATGTAATTTCGTTCAGTGCGCGCATGTAAATTCGGTATGGCCAATTAACGAATCGTATTCGCAAGTTTCATTATCATGACGTTCAAAAGTGATAAAGGATTATGGACGTTGAATAACTTAGGACAACTTTGACGTAACAATGCCAGTTTTATTTATTATGCGAATTGAATTCAATTGATGTTATATAAAATCAAATTCAATCTATATAGTTGATGAAAAGCATAGATTTTTCGAAAGTGTTTATTCATATCAAACAAGCAACACTTTTATATGTCAACTTCTCAATGTTTTTATCTCAAGTTTCATTCAAATGTAGATCAACATTTGTAGCAGCAAAAAATTATGCTTTAGAAAAACAAAACGTTTTTAATGAAAATGCGTGCTAATGATTGAAAAGACGGTCGAGAGTTCAAGCGGTTTCATATATCTGTTTTCACAGTTCGTCAATTGCGTTCAAGCATCGTTATAGACGCGCAGCTACAAATCTCTCTCCCAGGCAAGGCTTTCCAAAGCCCGGCGATTTGTTCAAACAAAAACCGTCAACCTGTCTTCCAAGCGCAAAAGACCCCTGAATGATTCGTAGAAACGAATTCAATCTCTGCGAACGGCTTTGGCGGCTTTCATCTGAAAGCCCCGGGTTCCTTGCAATTTTAGAGCTGCCCCTAAACATTTGGCAAACCATGAGATATCCACGATGTCGAACTATTTAGTGCACGTGAAAAAGGTTTCTGTTTTATAGAGTCTAGAGGGAAGATATTCGAAGGGAGTGCGCATGGGTTGGCATCTTGGTAGGAAGATCACGTAGAGGAAGGAGGAAAAGGAAAGAGGAAGGAAGGAGCGCAGAGTTTAAACCGATGCCGCGGGTGGAGGTCGGTGGGTAGTTAGAAAAGGGTGGTAGGTCGAGGCAAATCCAATCCACCGCGACTGGGGCCTTCGAGGAGGAAGGAGTCTAAGGTAGATTATATTATTTCTCCGCCTCTGCCTGCGGAGCGGCCCGCCATTTTGTGAATGTTAAATCATTTATTGATCCAAGGAGGTGCTCCTTCCACCCGCTCTCGGAGAAACCACCCGACGACCCTTCCTTCCTGCCTGCTTGCTGCTTTCCTTCGTTCTATGCCACGCCGCACGAACAACGTCTGAAACGGGGGTTGCGCGATCCTTATTCCGCGTTGCGAATTTATGTACCCAACACCAATACACATTCAACTGAGTTTTTGAGTCTCGCTACGGGCGGAGAATTCATTTTGAAACTCCGCATTTAATTAGAAGTTTCTCAATGTGGGTTTAAGAAAGAAAAATATTTCTGTCAAAAATTTGCACATTATTAAGATTTGATATAATTATTACAATTTAAATTAGACTGTACATTATATTTTCCATGATCATGGTAGTGTTTTTTTCTTTATAAATTCAAGTCTTACTATTAATTGATTATCATCTTGGTAATAATTGTCACAAAATAATTGTATGCAATTTCAGAACAAGAGAAGTAAAAAAAAGATGTACAACATATTTTTTAAGCCTTTTTTTAACAGTAACATTTTAATTAATATTCTCATGATCATTATCGAAAGAATTGTTTCATTTTGATTATAAAAACTTGATAATTAGAGAAATAGAAAAAAAAAAAGAATTTGAACAGATAATGTTTTTATTTCATTAAAAAAATAAGCTTATCTTGTAATCATAAAAGTCACTTTGAAACAACTTTCTCTCAATTACTCGATTCAACAACGAACGCCCAAATTGTAAAACACCAATTTTCTCCAACGTAGCAATAATTTTTAATTGCGGCCACTTGATACAGCGAGAGGGTTTACCATATATATTCGTTCAAATTTTCTTCCCTCGTTTTGTCAGACCTGCACACACAATCTTACCTTTCTCCGCGCTGGCTCTTCTATCTCTCTTAAAATTCAACCAAATTTATGGCGAATGGCGAATTTATGGCGCTTCGCCTGGCGTTTCCATCTCTCTCTCTCTCTCACTTTTACACTCGATCCTCCCTAACTCACCAACACACCGCTTTTCCCTCCTTTGCTTTGCTTTCCTTTTCGTTTCTCCGGGCTTCTCTTTGTCCAACTGTTACTCTCGAGAATTACTGCCGGATACCTTGTCCATATGTTGGAAGATGGGTGAATTTGTGTTGGTGCGTTTGCAAAAGGTTGCGAGTGTGTTAGTATATATCGTCTATCACGACGAGATTCACGGCTTCTGCCAGAAGAAGGGTATATACGGATGTAGAAAGCGGAATCTCGAGATTTCGCGATCTGATATCGAAATTGGAAACTCTGGACTTGAGAAGGGAAAGATACTTGGCCTCACTGAGTGGAATAATAATGAGACCCTGGAAGTTTGGATAAGGGGAGACTTGAAAAATATGGCGGATTTCAGATGACGATGAAACATGCATTGATTTCAAATTTATGGCGGTTTATGGCTATGTTGTATATTTAGGGGATCCTGTACAAAGGGTGAATAAGATGGTGCTACTTAGTCCGTATATAATAAAATGGATCTTTGTTCTCCAGGCACGACTTTCAAACTACTGAAACAGAAAAAAATAGAATTCCAATTTAATGTTATTAATTGCAATTAATGTTATTAATTGCAATTAATGTTATTAATTGCAATTAATGTTATTAATTGCAAAATTTCATATTATATTATACTGATTTTTAGTTTTAATATTGTTTCACAAAGTTGTGTTTTTTAGCCATAGAAATACTTAGACAGTGTTATGATTATCGTGTACGGTACTATAGTTTGATAAACATCAAACATGATATATATTCCTCTTATACATAATATATGAGGAACGTTTCTTTTGAAACATAAGTGTTTATAGTGTATTTTCAAGCACTTGCATTTTAATATCCGTTTACTTGGTCTTCGAAGTGAAACTTTTATGATATTGAAAACTTTTGGAAACATTTTATTGATTCATATTGAAATGGTACTTCTAATAATTTCACTAGCTGGTTATTTGCAAGTTCAGTTTGATAAAAATAAATTACAAATTATAACTAAATATAAGTAGATTTGCAGGCAAAGTATAACTTTTCATTTATGCACGTCTAGATTATATTTAATTCACCATCAAATATCACATTCAAATAAGCAATAGTTATTCCATACTACAAGAAAAATTCTCGTTTGGAAAATAAATTATCCCCTAACTACACAAAAAAGTTATAATTTGTAAAAAAAAAAAGCGAGCGAGTTATTTTTTGAATGTGCGCAGGCTTATTTTAGAGAAAAACGCGATTTTTCCGCGCAGAATCGTAAAAAAGCCTTGTGAGTGGTGACCATAGAAGTAGAGATGCGTAAGGGGGCTGAAAAGAACAGGCGAAAAATAAGGGCGAGGTCAGTGCGTGTCGGACGGTAGAAAAATCCAGGCTACTTCCACCGGTTCCGCTAACAGTCATTCATCTTTTGTATTCAAAATTTCCCTCAGTAAAAATAGTCAAAGAGTGCAGTGGTACGAGACATAAAAGTGTCCGCGGAGCCTTATGACGGCAACTGTTGCACTAACGAAGTTAATTTCTGCATCTGAATAAACAGTAAAATGTGTGCAGTGTGTGCAATATTTAAGCCGCGAAAAGGTTTGAATTATAGTTCCAACTACTGTCTCGTTAGAACCGAAAAACATTCGGGAAGTGGAGTTACGCTTGAACGGCAGGACAGATTTTGAAAATCCACATTGCAATTACTGAACTACCCTCGCTGGAATTTCAGACTCTTGGTGGTTATGGCTGCGACACGAAATCTCGGCGGTTGTTGAAATTTCTGGGATGGACACACCCCAACGCCACCAAACTCGCATTCCTATTCGATGAACAACAAACAAAATTGCCATTTCAAATTAAGTCTCACTATGCATTCAACACTCCAGCGACGTACTAATTATTCAATTTTGTTTTTTCTCCTCTTTCAGCATCAACTACTCATTTTCGTTCGTCGCCTGTCTTTATATTTGATCAGCAAATACTTACTTCGAGACACAAGAGTTGGGAGATGTACGATTTGAAATCTCATCGTCAACGCATTCTTACAAATTTACATCACCTCGAATGAAGAAATTACATGTCTGGGCACGTAAGGTTCATTGAAAGATGGTTCGATTATTCATGCTGAACATTCATCGCTTTCCTTGGCCTGATCGAAAATCGATATCTTGCAAACATTAATAGTCGAGAATGGAAATCGACGACTATTTCACGACTATATTCTCAAAGAGAGAATTCGAATGGGAAGGTGTGTGCTATGAAATTCGTCGGACGAAGGTTTGACTCCATGCGGCATATACGAACAAGAATTATCCCCGTAAAGCTCTAACTTCGAGATAAGCCGTCGCGAGAGCTTTCCCGGGAAAATGCAGGATTTCAATTTGGCGAAGTTCTGAGATGAAGGGAGAGCGCGCCATACTTTGGTAGGCCCCACCCCTCTTGAGCCCTGAGCAGGCAGTCTGGGGTTTAGAATGATATAGGGGCGGCGCCGCCATTTTGAATTAGCTGTGCTTAGTGAAGCCGAGGGAGCAATATTTTTATGGGCGCTATTTTTGCTCAATGATGGCCGATTCTGTGTTGACAAACTCGAATCATATTTTATAACGTTTGTTAAGAATCACCCTCGATTCCACGCGCAAAGTCATCTTTCTTGGATCATTTTGGATCGTTCACTTGTCGAGGATGTAAATTTTCATATTTTCTTTTTTAACTTACTCTCAATAAATTAAATGATAAGTTCAATCAATTTTAATCTCACAGACGATCAATTTTTTTCAATTGAAGAAAAAAAAAATCATGAATAATGAGTGAAAAATTAGTTATTGACTGGTTTATACGTTTGAATAATTTTCTACAAAGAGAATTATGTATACAAAATAAAATGTTTTCTTTTTTATAAAAAGTTCATTCAGCTTTACAAAACTAAAAATATTTCATCAACGTATCTTACATCAATGGTAAAACTATTTTAAAAATTGACATGAAATGAACTATTTCATGAACAATTTTTCAATAATTCAAACAAAATCTTCAGGATTGATACGACAAACCAGGAGTGCGTTATTTTTATTTTCTAGAATAAATCTATAATAAATATATTTTGTTAAATGAAATTTTTGACAGAAGTTATTAATTAATAATAACAAAAATTATAGTTACGTTTGTTTTATAAATTTATATACTTGATTTTTTGTAGAAATCTATATTCTAAGGTAAAAAATTGTATCTATTCATTTATTCTCGTCATTTAACGCCATCTGTGTGCAAAACTTAAAAACAAGTAGATTCAGAAGGTTCACACAATAATGTGAACCGACTGTAAAAGTTACTAGATTTAAGATGTTTATGTACTGTTTACATACTACTATAACAGGTGGCGCCGTAATCAAGTTTGCCACAGCTGATAAAGTGGAGGGCTATTTGAACCAGCTCTATTCATATCCTACAAAAGGTTGAAGTAAAGACATTGAATATTTTACATCCTTAGATGGCTGTTGAATAGTCGAAGTGTAATCAAATCAAATGAAATAATGTGAGTTTGGATTGACGCTCTAAACGTTAACTCTAATTGAAATTTAAAGCATAATGAGGAGTCGAAAGATTTACATAAAATGATGCAATTAATGTAATGTGGAACAAGTATTTATAGGAGTGTAAATTTATTTTAAATTAAGATTGTTAGTTTATAAATGTTAGATATATTAAAAAATATATTTAAGTTACGCATATTTTAACATATTTTTAAGGCGCTGAGAAAGGTTTATTATTGTTTATTTATGAATTAATAATAATTAATATGAATATTGTGCATTTTGTTATTTGAAGGGCAGCTGTTAAAGATTCCAATCCCATAGATCGATTGTTAAAAAAGTATGAATAGATAGAAGTTGGCGTACATACGAATTACCAGTTAAATTTACACACTGATCCTTCTACAATTAGGTGGTGTAAGTTCGAATACGAGTATGATACAACACTCGTAGCATTCACAGCTATGACAATTTTCGACGATGAACAGGAAGATCAGTGATCGTTACCAACTACATCATTTTGCAATCAAACAATGAAACCCTGAACTTAATAATACATACGATTTAATCAACACACTAATTATAACAGCAGTAGCATTTAATCTGTGAAAATTAATTAGATTCTCTTCAATTCCAAACATATTTTAATTTCGTTCTCATGCCAAAGGGTTTCTTATTTTTTATGCATTCAATAATAAAAAATTACTAACTTTACTAACTATAACTTCATTTATTTTTGAATCATGATTTACATAATTATACATAAGTCATGTATTCATCAATTTGTTATAAAAACATTTTAAACAAAACTGTGTATTTATTCAATACCTAAATCTCTGTCAAACATAACGTTAAATTTGGTCACAAATAAAACGGGTTATTAGTATGACGTTTAGATAAGCTTTTCATAGTAATTTGATAAGATATATTGAAGTAAAAATTATCATTTTTTTTTATTTTAATTTTTTAATAGTAACGTCGAATTACTGATTAAAAGTCAAGTGTGATTAAAAATGGCAAAAGAATATTTTTTTCAAATTGAAATTCGCTTTTGTTTCTGGCATTTTTCTCATCATTTATTTCTTTTATCTAATTAGTTTCCGTATCATTTTTATTCTTACGCATTATCAATAAAATCCGAACAAACAGAAGATTCAGCGTTTAGAAGTAGACTTACTTGCCGACTAAGGATATTAGAACATCAGTGCAGTTAATGTCTTTTGCTTTGCATCATACACAGCTGTTGATCGTTGCAGTAGAGTACAGTGAGCGTAGCAGTAGACTTGAGCACGAGGACATCAGAGTGTCGGAAAAATTATAAAAATTAAGAAAATCGCAAACAATGGAATTGAAAGCAGTATTAATACAATCAATTTTGTTATTATTTTATTTATCGATAGTGTCTACAATAGAAGGTGAGTTTTTACAGAATGTAAGCTGTCAAACGAGAACTGTCAAATAGTGTTGTATATTATTTTATGTTTGAATCATCATCGGTTTTTTAGATAGCAAGTATTGGCGGGATTTGGCAGAAAACGAGATCGAAGAATCGTTAGCTTACCAATGGATAACTGAACCAGCGAGAAACGTTATCATTTTCATTGGAGATGGTATGAGCCCTGACACAATTACTGCAAGTCGAATTTACAAATCCGGCGAAAACAGTTACCTGGCGTGGGAAAAGTTTCCGCACATGGGCATATTGAAGGTAATTTGCATTTTATCACATAGAGTGACAATGAGCGTGCAGTTTGTTATGACGTGAATGATATATGATGAGAATTCAAGATGAGATGTAATAATTGATATCAATTGACAGAAATTAGTATTTGTCGGGATAATTTTTAGTACAAAGTTCAGAATCGATTTTAATTTTGTAAAATCATGAATTCCATAATAATGAGGCACTCAATGAGTAGTTCGTATTTAGAAAAAAAAAATATCTTGGTTATAATAGTGCTCCAAGGAATAAAGAAATATGACCCTGCGTTAGTGATCAATAAAAAACAACGCTGCTAGAAACTTTGAGGTAGTTATTAGAGTATAGAACGTGTGCGATGTAACGTTTAAGAAAGATAAACTGTTCGTTTAATGATTAATGTCTAAAATGTAAAGAACAAAGTTACATTTTTCTCGGTTTTTAATTTTTAACTCAAATACTTTGTTAGCAGAACAAAAAATAATTGCTATGATCGAAGATTCTTAAGAAAAAAATCTTTTATAGAGTTTTTTCCATTTAAAAACATTTTTTAATTGTTTTTTGGAATTGATAGTATTTTTTGTTTCACATTTTGTAATACTTTTTATTTAGTTTACTTTTATAAAATAGAAAACTAATTTATGTTTATTTCTTTACAGACCTATAATACCAATAAACAAGTACCCGATTCGGCGTCAACTGCAACGGCTCTTTTCAGTGGTGTTAAAACTAATTATGAAGTTGTTGGTGTTGATGCAAATGTACCACTTGCTGATTGTGAAGCGAGCCTCAACACAGAATATCATGTTAAATCAATAATTAGTTGGGCACAAACGGTTGGCAAAGATACAGGTGAGTTTGCCGATTCGCCATATATTTTATCATTTATTGATTGCAAATCAACCTTAACATCTATTTCACCGTGAAAAAATGAAACAAAATAATTCACTGTAATATTCATAACTTATTCATGAAATGAAATTCAGTTATTGATTATAATAAATAAACTGTTGCAATAAATTTTATATCTGTACCGTTTTACAGGTTTTGTAACGACTACAAGGGTAACTCACGCAACACCAGCGCCTCTATATGCTCACTGCCCTGACCGTAGATGGGAATGCGAAGCGAAAATGCCTCCAAGTGCCAAAAACTGTAAAGATATTGCTAGACAGTTAATCGAAGATGAACCGGGAAAAAATATTAAGGTTCTTTTAAATTTGTTTCGAAGAGATGCATATTTTAGTTTGTTCGCACTTATTGCTGATTTGCTAATATTTATTTATTTATTGAATAATTGTAGTAATCAATCAATTAATTTCAATTAGGTGATATTAGGAGGTGGGAGACAAGTTCTTCAATCTAACGTCAAAGGAACAGAGTCCGATCCTATTGACAACTGGGCCTGCTACAGCACAGACGGTCGTGATTTAATAGAAGACTGGAAAAAGGATAAAGAATCAATTAACGCTACTTATGCGTTCGTAAAAAACAAAGAAGAATTAGGTAGAATCAATCCTTTAAAAACAGAGTTCCTTCTTGGCATTTTTGCCAATAGCCATATAAGTATGGATTATAAAAGAGATAAGGGTCCCAAGGGTCAACCAAGTTTAGAAGAAATGACAATTGCAGCTCTGAAAGTTTTAAGACGAGGAAAAAAAGGATTCGTGTTGATGGTACACAGTTGATGGATACAGTTTTTCTTAATGAAATTAATGGTTTTATTACCATGAGATTGAATTAATTTTGTTTTCTTTCATTTCTCAGGTCGAAGGTGGCCTCATTGATTTTGCCCACCATCGAGGCCATGCCGCACAAGCTCTCCTCGAAACGGTTCGCCTTTCAGACGCTGTGAACAAAACCTTAAGGATTGTTGATGTTACGAAGACTTTGATCATCGTTACTAGCGATCACACTCACTCGTTGGCCTTTAATGGTTACAGTGATAGGAACACATCAATTTTAGGTATAGAAAACTGAAACATTTGTTGTTTCACACTACTATTGACTATTTGATTATCAAATTCAAGTTGATGTGAAATCGAAATGTGCTATTAAGAGCAGAGTTAAAAGTTTGTCAGAAATTATGTTTTAATATTTCATTGCACTGTGTAAAGTAAACTAGTGTATCATCCTATTTGAATGAATGCTACACGTAAGTCTTCTTTCGGAATTTCATCATTCCCTAATAGAATTAGCTGACAACAAAACTGCTAGGATTCAGAACAATTATTTTAGTTTTTAAATACTTTTTGACATGATTTTAAAATACATTAGAAAAAAGTGGTACACAACAAATGATATCATATCAGGAAGAAAAGTTCTGTTTTTATCTGATCGGAATATTTGTTCACAAAAGACTAAGAAAACTTTATCTTTGAGGCAAATGAATGAAGATTAAAGTCGACACTTAATAATGGAGTTATCTATGCATCCGTAGCAAATCACAATTCTTAGAGACCGTAAGATTTGATAAAATGTGTTTTTAGGAATCGCACAAAAGTCCAGAAGTCCAGATAAAACACCTTATACTACTCTAACATACAGCACTGGTGGACCTAATAATGCAGCCTATACTGTAAATGAGAAAAATGAGTCCGTCCGTGTGGATCCGTCGAAGTTTAATACTAGTGAATTCACTTACAGTCAACAAGCCGCTATTATCTCAGACGAGGCTTATCATGGTGGGGGTGATGTCGTTGTGTATGCAATGGGTGAGTTTTTAAACCCGTTATCACTTATGTTCAATTTAATTGGCCTATTAACATGCAAAAAAATAACATTTTTTGATTCTTAATAATTAATTAAAAAACTATCAACGGCGATTAATTGAATGTATGAGCAAATCCACAATTAACTATCACTTAGGAGCCATTCAAATATCTTGAGTGTGTTTGATTGCACATCATTTTTATTTATCTCTCATGTACAATAACTATTTCGGCTAACAAATCGGTAACTATCTAAAAACTTTAAGTTCGCAATTGTAAAAATCTAGAAAATAGGAATCTAATAAGTGAGATGACATATAATGCCTCAAATCAGTATGCAAGGGCTTAAAAGCAGCAATTTTCCAATGTTATATCATTAGAAGATGGTCATTTGACTTTACTTCAATTCGTATGACGCACGTACATATAATTTAATTAATAGAACTAAACCAGAATTGCTCGTGCAAAATTAAATATTTAAAAATTATGTTTTTTTTTCAATAAACTTAATTGCATTGTTTATCACAGAAAATTTTCTTTCACATTAAAATAGATGCATTATATTTATAATAAAATGAATCAATAGATGCGATAAATGTAACGCTTCAATCGTCAATTAAATTGTTCACGAATTACTTTGAAACCAATTATTGCTGTTTTAAGCAGCCTTGAAAGTAACACCCGCGTTCGCTTTGCTTAAAATTATCACATATCTCTCAACATACAACCATCGTCTTTGAATTAAAACTGAACTTCAACGATTTTTCATTCTTTCTACAGGACCTTTTGCGCATCTCTTTCACACAACGCATGAACAAAACTATGTGCCACAAGTGATTGCGTATGCCGCTAAAATGGGCCCCTACAGGAACACCAGCAAGGATTCAAAACCAAAAAAGCGGTGGTACTTTACAGGCGTTGTCGCTGTCGTATGCTCGCTCTTCTTCTCGCTCATGTTCCGGAATTAATAAATAACAGCAGGACTTGTCCGTTGATTAAATGAAGAAAATAAACAAAGTCGTGCGTTTGAAAATTCAATACTCAAAATGAACAGATGTACATAGTTATAAATTTCATGAACATTGAAAAAAAAAAAAAATAATAATAATAAAAAGAAGTTGCTCGTCGTCGTGAAACGCAAATGGATCTCCTGTAAAGTAATATAAAATGTGTCTATGATACACATACATATTTATATCTATATAAATTGTATGAACGTAACACGTGCCTGGACACAATCGCATAAACTCACTCACATAATTTTTACAGTGTTATTTACAAATTAGAATTACAACAGTACATTTCAGTCTTACACGTTATAAAATATCTCACGTAACAAAACGTTCTCGACGCAAAAACAAAAACTAAAGAGCGCTTACAATCAATCACCTGGAATTTCCACTGGAAATGCAATCAATAAACTCGTACAAAAAATTAAACTACATCAACAAACGGCGAACGATCTGATAAAATTATTGCGTTTAATTCAAAAAATGAATATGGATAATAGAGATTGCGGGGGACAGGCTTTTATTCGACTTTTGATTTTCGTTTTTTTGTCTGTCGATGAGCGACAGAATCATGGAACATGGTGCGAGTGAAAATCAAGCCTAGGAACATCAGCGCGGACACTAGGAAAGTAAAGCCCGGTGTGTACTTGCTCAGAGTCAACAGACAACATACTGCTGCCAGTTGACAAGTGACGACCAAGGGCGCGAGGTAAATAACAAGTATTAAGTAAAGCGGCGTTTTTCTTTGCTTTGGCTTGGCAACGACTTGTTGCTGGAAACTTGATCGGCTGACTCTCTCTTTCTTTTCAGGTCTCACTGCTTCTTTCGGTGCTATCTTACTTTCGCTGCTCAGAGATCTGAGAATGGACCACTGGAGTTTTGCATAAAGCAAAATCATGTTTTGCAGCAAGTGCTTGACCATGATGTTGAGATAGATGTTGACTTTGACAGCGATGGGGTGAGATTTTGAATGATCGAAAGAGTACAGGAGATAAGGCAGCAGGTTCAGGTTCTGGCAACAGTGACGGATCTTCTGCATTGAGCTGTGGCGGAAGAGAAGTGGCGGGCCGCTTTTAGCTCCATCTGAAAACACAATCATAATGTTAAATTTGTATATTTAAACGCGCAGATAAATGGTGATTGTGTTTGTACACACGTGCACACGATATATTGTTGCATCATGTCTATCGTTATAGTGAATAATAAAAATTGCGAGACCGCCTTGCAGATAATGGATTCAGTTTGTACTCGGAAGAAAAGAAAGTAACAGCGGTAAGAGTGTTAAGTGTTGATTCAAGTAAAACGTTCATCCGAACAAACAAAAAATTCAAACTTAATTGAACTGATTGATTGAACCCTTTATAGGTCTCTGGAATTTGCATTCCTACCCATAAATTTTATTTTTTTTATTTTTATTTTAAAACAATTTTTATTGTAAATTGTCATTGGGATGCACAGATTCTCAAGAATATTCTTCACTTTCTAATTTGTTTAATGAATTTAAATCACTCTGATTATATCTATCAAATAAATAGAATATTTTTTTCTAATTCTCTCTCTCTCTCAAAAAAAAAAATTATTTCCAAGTGTTTGCCTTATGAAGGGTTGATTTAAATTGATGTTGCAATTAATTGACAACATGAATGAACGTTTCGCATGACTGCGCGACATCTTATCGCATCTGCGGTTATCTTGAAAACTAATTTGAATGGTGTTTATTAATTCAGCTGTTTGTTTCATGCAGATTCGAATCGCAATTGAATCAGGAGCATATAATTACCTTTGAACATATCAGACACTCGTCTAGCAAACGTTTGTTTCTTTTTCAACATCAATTCAGATGTCCTACTGGATGTCTCTTGATCCATTTTGTGGGGGACTTGATGTACGTATTTTCAAGGGTAGATCAGAAACAATTGTAATTATTAGCACACAGACAATCTGGTTTTCTTCTGTAAGAAGGAAAACAGTCGGATTACTAATGTGAAGCGCAACGCCTTACCAGTATCCTTAAGAACTACTGTAGACCAACTTAAAAAATCAGAACAGAGTTTTATGCATCACTGAACGCGTAATGTAACAAGACTTGATGGACGGATCGGTTCAACTTCTCGAGCTAACTTGGATTCGAGCTTCACGCAAGACCTCCGACCTAATCGATATCGAAGAAAAGCTTTTGAAAAAACGTCACAACCCGATAACTTTTTTGACCCGAGATTAATACCTCAACCATATTGATTTGGTGCAGTAATTATTTTCTTGCCATTCAGGTTTATAAGTCGTATAACAGTAACTAATATGTCTTGTGATAGTTTCCTGTTTTGCAACTGAAGATTTCACGAGCATATCGAAACATGATATCTCGAAGCATTGTTAAAGATTTGGATGAAAGTAGCGTGCGACTAGATTCAAATCTTTCGTTAATCGATCGATATGGCTGGAGTTTCTGATAACGAAATTTGTTGAATGAAAAGAAAGATATTTCACATTTCAAGTGTGCAGTATGACGCCGTTTGTTATTCCGTCGATGAATTTTTGTTCTATGTTTATACACTTCATGATAATTGCTCAATAATAAATTTTGTATTCTGTGTATCACTTTATGTCCGTGTTCAATTTATAAACAAAGCCAAAAATGTTACTTCAGAATGAAACTTTGTCTATATTTTTTCTTGTCTCTAATTGTAATTAATATGAATATTAATAATTGTATAAAACATTTTGAGTCAATGTTAATCTTCGCGCGTTCAAATATTTTGTATTCAATTGTTCAATGAAATAAAAATTTTCAAAAAAATAAATAAACACTATTTTTTACATATTGACAGCCTCAATATTTGTGATGAAATTTTGAATTATATACTATTAACTGTCTAAAAAATCTGTTTTTTAACTTTAAAAACTTGATTCTGAAAAAAAATACTTGAGAATAAAATGTTGTAATGCAAATTTGATGATTTTTCATAAGTGAGAACTTTTAGAGTGAGTAATCGCTGAAGCCAAACAGAATGATAACCAAATGCATTATTAATTTTATTTTTAAAATATATTTTTAAAATATCTGCCAACTTTTTGCCAGTAAATCATTTCGATTGTTATCAATAATTATAACGAATAAAATTTTATTGAATTATTTTTTATTTGGATTAACAATCGGACATTCAATGGTACGCGGTCAAACATTTGCGCATCCATGCGACATGTTCAATATTTTTCCAATCGATACGTCCATCTGCAAAAATTTTCCATGAACAATTCTTTGATTTGTGATTGTGCAAAAGTAATGAATCAAAGTAGACTATTATTTTCCTGTGATATGGAAATATAAAAATACAAATAAATCGCATCATTTTTCTAAAAAATATTATTTTACTGACGCAAATAGTAACTTCAATATATTAATTAAAATGTCTACAAAAATTCAAGAATGCAGCCAGTGATTACCTATAATAATGTTCGATCACGAACCTCTTGCATGAAGACTCATAGTTTCATAATCACATCACGAAATCGTATCAGTCTCTGAGAATTTGAACAGAACTAAGCCTTCTCGTGAGACGCAAAGTCAACCTTCCTTAACATTGCTGAACTTGTCACGGCAATAGTACAAAAAATTTGAAATGTATAATACCATTTATGGTTTAAGCAAACTGGTTTTACAACCGTAATAATTTTATCGTCCACTTATAATTTTCAGAAATAATAAAACTATTTCTTCTTGTGCTCGACCTTTAATACTCGAATCTTCTCATGTTCAATTTTTAAATACTTTAAATTTTTTAATTACATTGTCAACAAAACTTTTGGTTACAAAAAACTGATGCCTAACTTTATAAAATTTTATTAATATATTCTACATCATATCATAATACAAATTTTTCTAAATAATACAATTCGTTTTTTTTAAATTGCATAAGAAAGTGATGTTTCAACACAATTTTTTAAAGAAAAGATTTTTGCATTTAAGCCAATCGTGAATAAATCAACCATTTATTGATTGGTTTGTTTTATATACTAATTTGATAATTTTGTTACGTTAACTTATTCAATAATTTTTTGCTTCTTCAAAGATCATTTGATGAAATTATTTATTACATTTTTCAATTTATTTTTTAATTTGATTTAGTTTGGTTCAATATTTTTTATTCAAAATGAAAACTGAAAACATTTTTTTTAGATCAAAAAATCATTCAAAAATTCGTCTTCTCTCACATAAAAAACTGAGTTGTCACATTTATAGGTCATAAGTCATAAGTATACGTGAATTTTTATTACTGATCGATTAATTTTTTTTTTCTTAATCATGACAAAAATTTCATTCTCATTAAATGTTGAACCTTTGGACTTGAATCATATAATTTTAAATCATTATGAAATTGAAACTTAGTGAAAAATCGAATTCAGTTACGGACAGTAATTAAAGAAAAAATAAAAATTAAAAACTGTCATCTGTCAAAAATAAGATATTAACAGATATGGTATGGCTTATGATGGTATATAAATATAACATGGAATTTTTGTGTTAAATCAATTGAAAAATTATCGGCCATGCAGCAATAAGAGACATGCTAAAGAATATAGACATTTAACAAAATAATCCAGATTTGAAAATTGGTTTGCTCCAAAAAATGAATATTTATAATTGTAAATGTAGAATTGAAAGCATGATCAATGTGTGGCATGCGCACGATGAACTCCTCCCTGTGACTACCACCGCACCTTCGGAAAACTTTCTCGAAAAATAATGGCAGCAACCCTGAGCTCGTAGCGTTTCAGTTTGAATGTCAAATAAAAACTGACTCGACGCGTCGTTCAAAATGACGAATTTGCTGCCAGTGACGATTTCGTTCAATTACTTAATACTGATGCTATTATATCTACGCACTGGAAGGTTCTACTGCAACCTATGACAATAAACCACACTCACCCTCTTGTTATACTGCAGTCGGCCACGGAAGCGCTGTTTACATTCAGCTTGCGCTGAATACTAGGGAACACCCGGCCGAGCAAAGTCAGAGTTCCTAACTATATTTACTGCGGCGATTGAATACTATTGGAAATTTTCTGAATATTCCCATTCTTCGCTATCACTGGAATTTTCAATGTCGGAGAGTTGCTCCGGCGTTTTGAATCTCTATTTTTGTAAGCTCCACACACGGGTAATTTCAAATTGAGACTGACGGCAGCAACACGCTACGGTCGCTCGTATAAACCGAAAACGACCGAACGCTCACTGCGCCAACTTACGCGAGTTTCAATTGGATCTTGGCTTCAAGCCCAGGAGAAATGACATTTTTCGTTGGTCCTCAGGGACTGAGAGGAAAGGTAGCCGAAGGCCGGACACCGCGCGTTCCACTAAAAACAGCATTCTTGGAAGTAACAAAAATGACTGGAGGGACGTCGGAAAAACTGTATTGTTCTACATGACGAAGAGAAATTGTTAATGGGCGTGAAAAAAAATTGCCACGCAAATTCGAGGTTGAACAAAAATCCATTGAACATGTTGTTTTCAAATTGTTAGTAAATTTGCTGAATAATTTCATTGAGAATGATGTTTTAAAAGTACAGTAGCAACAAATTTGATCATAAATAGATGTGGGGGGAAGAAAAATTTTTGATTTTTTACATTTTTAAGACAACAATTTTTTTTTCTAAATTATTTAAATTCGTTAACTTTTCATCAGGGAAGAAAGTAGTTTTCCAGCGACCGTAAAAGACGAGGAGAAAAATGATAATGTTTTGTATTCCAGTGATAAATGAAATGTGGTGTTTCGCACTTTGAAATGATCACGAGATCGACAAACGAGTGGAAATGATATGTTCGATAAACGAATTATGATTTGTCTCTCAGCACAATATAGAATGTATATCATCATTCACTGTTATTAAGTTTTCAAAAATCTGTCAAAAAACTCTTCTCCTTATAAAAGATTGATCAGATTTTTTTCAATGATCAGTTTTTTTTGGCATCTCTCTAAAATTGATTGTATTTCTACAACAGGAAAAAATTAGTTGAATCTTGGATTCACTTTAAGACTTTTATTCTGTGTAAGCTTTTATTAAGAACATCACAAATGATACTATAAATTGCCATCCGGCAGAGTGCCAATGCGTAACAGTAGCCTGCATCTTAAATAATTACCAGTAGATGATTAAAACATTATCCTTTCAGTTGGTATTCAGTCATTCGCTTTAATTATGTTGTTCGGTTCATAATTAAGTGTGCAATTGAAGTAAATACACAAAAGAATTCTTTGTGATCATCAGTGTTCGTCAAAAGAAATCTCTTATGAGAACAGAATTGTCATTAGCAGTAATTATAGTTTGGTTAAAGATTCTCAGTTCTAACAGATTAGCATTGTCTCGACAAGAAAACGTGGATGTACACGAAATTTCTTTGAAACAAACGCGTACAGTAATTATTACAGTTCTCTTAAACTAGCTAATGGGCTTGGAAGTTCATATAAGAGCATTTTGAGGCATATGAAAACATGACAGATGAGGTACAAAATATAATCTGTTATCGTGCAGGACAAGGCGTATTTATCAACGACGAATTTTTCATCTTGAATACTATGCAGCTCAGGAAATCTCCGATGACATTTATTATAAAAATTAACTTTCCTCATTATGACTCATCTCTATATCCCAGCTAATCTATTCCGTTTTTGCCCCAGGATCAACTGATGCTCGTCATCATTTTTTTACAAAAAATTTTATTTTGCTTCTTTGCAATCATTGAGGACCAAAAAATGCATTAACATGTAGAAATATTCAAATCTGCTAGATTACTAATCTAATTTGACGATTTAACGATAGGAGAATTTCTGTTTGATTTACTTCCTTTTGAAAACTGGAAGAATTTTTTTGGTGCATGTATTTTTAGCGAAGTCTTTGTATCGATGACAGAGAAATATATTTGCGTCACGATACACATTTTAATGTGAAAATAAAATAATGAGAGAAGAAAAAAGAAAAAACAATTTCAGAGCCGCAAATGAAAACATTGTCAAAACGATGGCGAGTCGATAATAATAACAGTATAGCCAGTGTGTCTGTTCGTCACCAGTATCGGTAAATTTACTTGTTTCAGTTTCACATCAACAGAACAATATAATGGAGAGCCGGATGTGCGGCTGATCATGCGAGCTGCTTGGAAGATATTTAGGAAAAAATGATGTACGACTTATTAATGACCACAAATCAACAATAAGTTGAAAAAACAACGATTGCGAATCAAAAAAAGTGTACAAACATTTTAATAATGACTTCAACATGATTTCCGTCTATTATACGTCAATTAGTACATTTGAATCAGTAAAAATATTTCAGTCGGCGATAGAAATGAAATTTAACCATTCCGGTATTATTATCTTTTTGATGATATAGGTATAGTCAAAGTCCGAAATGGTCAAAGTCCAATTTCACTATTCAGTCCACCTTCTTTCCACGAAAGTGATTCTCAATGACGGATATTTATTATCATAACCTATACTGATTATAATAAAACATTAATGTTCATTTTAAACTATGATGAACTGACTTTTCTTTTAAACGTCAATTTTGTCAACTTTAAATTTTCAATTCAATTCGTTTTACATAATTGAATCGCTTAGTTTCATTCAATTAATTTGAAAATTGAAAAAATTGTCGTACGATATTTGAATATTTCATATTTTTTGTACACGCATTTTGATTTAGTATGATAATATGCAGTTTGTAAAAAAAAGTGGTTTGCTAACTATTCCACGCGGGACATGGAAGATTATCACGTGCGTCAGTCACCTAAATGTTTCAATATTATTTCAGGGAGATAACAAAGCCGACAGTGCAGGGAACCCGTGTCAAGACAAAAAAATCAGTTGGAAGTACAAAGTTCAATCTAACGGCAGATTTTTTAGACGATAAATTTAGGCATTTTTTGAGCTCCGGTATAAAAGTTGATCAAGATATATAATAAACGTTTACGTAATACAATAAAATCAAACAAAATTCGGAAACAAAGTCGAAATGAAAGTATATTTTTTGTTCTCTCCCAAGTACAAACCAAATCTAGATCTTTGAAAATAACAATAAATTCATGTAAACAATTGAATGTTTGTAAGCAAACGCAGTCGGCATTTTCTGATCACGCATCTATCAGAAGATAATGCTGTGATAAGTAATTATAGAATGAAAAAATTTTATGAGGCGCCTCCTTTATGACCTTACAAATGATGAATATTATTCAAAAAGGTATAACCGCAGACGAAATTATTGGCACACATTTTTTTTTAATCTATGGAGGCTCAATAAATTCGACAATTACTTATTCAAATAGAAGAATGAATGTTGTATACAAAAGGTCAAAAAGAATCTACATACAATGTACATAGAGATAATAATTTATATCCAATAATACTCACTTGCAAATAACCAAAGAGCTGAGCTATCACTGCAATTATATGAATATTTTAACTTTTTTTTTTATCAAATCATAAATTCAATAGGAAAAATGCGGATATCTCGGATTTGCGATCTCTTGACATTTTTCTCAATTTCGACGTCCAATCGCGCGTTACAATTAATATCAAACTCTGAACTTGTGACTGTGGCTTCGAAAAAACAACCAAATAAATCGAACTTTATCGGAGCAATGTACAAGTGTAATACCAGCCGGATAATGATAGATCGAAGTGACAGTAATTATGTCTGCGGTCTACAAAAATCCAACCCGCAGACGACAATGATCATTTTCTGAGTTGCTATGAATATCCAGATAATGAAACTGGAGCATTATGTAATAGTCCAACAATCTTTATAAATTTTTATTTATTAAGTATAATGTTTTGAAGTTAAGACGAAGAGGGTAACGAAAAAGAGCGACGCACACGAGGCGTTTGTGGAGCACGTGTTGATCGAGCTCTCACGCACCGTAAGCGTGACAGCAATCAGAAAATTGCTGTGCGAGGCTCCTGATTCGTCGCTTCTCCACAAAAGACAAGTCGTCTGCACGAACGCACAGAATCGGTGTATCGAAGGTCGGTCGTGTACCGCTTCCCATTTGAGGAAACAGACCGAGTTCTCGTCAGGTCACGTCCACACATGAGTCGGCTTATATTTCTATCAAAATAAAAATAATATTGCTGGGATGAAAACAGCACAATCTATTTTTTTATTATCCAGGAAAACAGACAACAAAATCGAGGATAATTGTTTTTTTTTTGACATTTCTTGTTTTTAATTGAACTTGCAAGGTTGATATAATTGCATCACCAAAAATACTGTTGACTGTCGATCAAGATGTTCGGTCCAAGGTCTGTTATGATTAAACTTTAATGGGTTTATAGCTCCAACTGGAGGGTAAAGTTAAGGATGATTATTAGTATTCGATGATTCAAAATTTCTGATTGCGTAATATCCAACCTAGCTCTGTCTGTACTCTTGTTTGTTTACGAATGCTAATAAGTTATGTCATTCATTAAAAAAAGTCTATATGCAGACGTATTACATGCTACTGCCAAGACAATTTTTACATTGCATTATTCAACTTTGTTTGCAATGATTGTCTAAGTGAACATCTGAATATTTATATCTTCGATACTCAACCCGGCGATGTCGATCGAAAAAGTTTATTGTAGCAAATATGACGAGCTGACGTCTGCAGATCCGACATCTCATATCTTTGCGACAGACTTTTTTTATATAATATTCACAGCATTGCGTTGAAACATTTTAAATTGAATACAAAAATCGAATTGAATGCAATATCAAATGAAATGCAGTTCTAAATTTTTTAAATTTATTTTTGTATAGTACGTAGTGAATTTTTTCAAAACTTTCCGCACAAAATGATATGCAGGATAACTTTTATCCTGCAGAATTTTTTGTATACAAATTCAAATGAAGTACTATATTTGTAAAAATGATTTCCTTGGTGGAAAATTTTGTTGGAAATGTCACGTTTGTCATATTACTGTCAGGAAAGAACATTTAATATTATCGATTGAACATTGAAACGTCTAAAAAAATGTCCACACATTACATATACAATATTTAATATGATGCAATATTATAGCAATTTAAATTGATCTTTGATATAGCGTACAAAACTCGTCCTCTCAATTAACTGTTTGACACAATTTATTACACTCAATGAACTTCAATTACCACATTTGAATTATCTATATTATTTATTTTAATTTCCGTTTGCGATTATTGTGGAAAAGTTGACGATATTTTGTCTTTGTCATTTGCATTGTAGACAATTCAAAGTAATAAAAGACAAAACTTATAGTCAACAAGATTTTTCAAATTTTTCAATTATTATTATATTTTTTTGTTTTTTGTAAAAGTGTGTTCGCTTCGCTATCTCAAGGAACGTTCAATTAAATCAGTATACAGATGTTTGAAAATGTCGAACATCATAATCACTGATTTATTAGCAAAAAAATATCGATGAAGTATTTTTAATTTGTAGTGTTGATATTTTCATCTACCGCCGGCGCTTATATGCGTAATATATATGCGTCATTTCACTTGATGATAAGTACAACTGTACTGTATAATCGATTAAGAACTACTGATTAATTATAATCGTTTGCGTGTATCTTCATCATAAAATAAATCCATGTGTCGTCCATTCTTTTCAAAAATAAATAAGGAAATTAATCCAAATAACAATAAAATAATAATTATATGTAAAATGGTTACTTCGTATACAAAATGCAGTTTGAATCGGATAGTCGCAAATATGAAGCATTATCGATTTTTATTTTGCGATTATAAATTTTTAATCTCATTAAATCTTTAAACACAGTTTGTAAAGCACGCGATTTTTTAATCCCGGCTTATTGCATCATGGAATCTACTACTGCATACTGGTAGAAAGTAAAATGTTAAGAAGTCATCTGATATACTAAACTTCTGCGAGTGCTAAGAAAAATAAAATAAGCTGATGCATTTTTTTCATGTACATGGTAATCAGAGTGCAGTACACTTTATCGCATTACGAATAACAAGTAAATATCTGATTATGCAACATCTGATTGATGGGCACTTTTTTAAGTGTGGGTATAAAAAGACCAACAATTTTTCCCCCTTTTTTTTAAATCTCAGTAGTTAGAAATTACCATTGAATTTGTAATGTATTTGAGAATATTTTAAATTTGATCGCAGATTCATGATTATAGTCTCATAATTGCAGAAAAAATTACAAAGTTCAAGTATGCACAGTTCAAAAAAAAAAAAAAAAATTGTGAATTAATAAAACGCAAAAAATGAACAACGCACTTAAACGACTTAACAAAATTAATTCAGCGAATCTTAAAAAAGTCATGACTATGTTGGTGCATCACTTCATTAATTCATCGAAATGATCCGTGTATAACTGTAATGAAAGTTAAAGGAGAGACGATTTGGTATAAAAAAAAATGTCTTGCTAGACGAGAAATAAAAAACCGCTAATTTAACTGCATGTTAGAATAAAGTGCTGACGTTGAGCGCGATCATGCGAATTTCCGTTGATACCGTCGACCTATAGGGGGGAGAATTCTCTTTTGCGGAGTTGATTCTATTCTGGCACCGTCTTTGAATGTTTCACGTTCTACTTTGATGTCTCAAAGCAAAAGAGAGCCGCTATGCCAACGGTGAAGTCTTCAACAAAAGCGACAAATTTGAGCGAGAAATTATGTTTCGACTTTTATTGTTCCTTCTGGAATATCAAAACTGAAATAATTTTCATTAGATTAGATACGCAGGATCATTATTTGCCATTTAAATTTAATGCATTTAATTTGAATTTATTTAAATTGTTTAAAATAGTAGCTAATTTTGTAAATTAATTATGTGTTTATTTATGAAGTTTTGTGACCATAATTTGATGGCATGATATTTAATGACATACACAGAGCGTAATGAGAACACAATTTTGCTACATGCTGTTATACTACACATAAAAAACATACATTCATAAGTACACAACCTCAGTATAGTTCGTTTTCTGTCCGCATATGCATCAAAAATATACCCACTAACGGGATTATGCCAATATGATAAACATACCAATTAAATTTTGTTTATTCAAACTGCTACTTTTTATTACCTTACTTTAATAAAGAACGTTCGCATAACAAATATGGAATTTAATTTTTTTGATATAAAAGTAGTGAATAAAAAATACTCTTTTTTTAAATGAAAAAGAAAATTTTGATAAGTTATATTTAAAGACTATATAACCAACAATTTAAAGAAGATCAATAAAATCAACTTTGATAAGATAAAAAATTATAGTTCGGTAAAAACATTAATAAAATTAATATATAACATTTGAGAAACAAAAATATCAATCTTTTTGTTGTTTTTTATAATCAAAAAACTTCCTTATGGCTTCCCGCATGAAGAAAGTCCCAAAACAAGGTTATTTTGTATAAATATGTTTTTTATTTGTCCTAAAAAGGCCACTGTGATGCCAAATTTAGTTGTCAATGTCGGCCTTGAACCACAATTGTGCTCACAAAACTTTTTGCGCTTAAACAATATTTATTGAATTATTTTCACTAATTGAGTTCTATTTAAAAATTTAATTATACTCCTTTGAGTTTCATAAGATTGGCACAAATTATTCATTTTCGATTTTTTATAAAAACTGCATAAAATAAAATACAAAAAAAACTTATTCGCTCATCTTGTGCAACATGGATACAGAAGACAAAATTCGGTAGATTTACTCAAATCATATAGAATTTCAATAAATAATAAGCCATCAGTTGGTGACATTTTGCAAAATGTTGCATCTAACATGATGATAGATCTTCATACTTACCTGTTTGCAATTCATGTTGCGACTAATTGTGGATGTCGTCGGAAACGGATTTGATAATTCAGTGTAATTTTAATAATTTGCTGAATATACCTCAAGATGTTAAAGCTGAAGCCAAGATAAGAAAATAAAACGTAAAAATTAAACTTGAACTGTTTTTATAACTGAAAAAAAAAAAAAAAATAATTAGAATAATTTTGAAAAATTTTCAATCAAAAAACAATAAAATAATAACCTTTAAAATATAACCATTGAAAATTAACATGTCAGTCTGTTAAGATCTTCTTTACCGGAGGGAAATAAAGTCAATTTACTTTAGAACCGATTTGTCTATGGTAACAACACATGTATTAATTTCTTGCTTGAACGAATCAGGCCTAACATTAAAATAATCATAATTCATATGATTCTCGGATAATTTACATTTGTTTTCAGCAGGATGATTGCCCTATTAAATTGCTCTATTAAAATGGTGATGCACGATTTCGAATGACTGTTCGTTTTCATTGGCTCGAGAGTAACAAATCGCGTGGGTGGCTGCTGAGGCTTTGAATGAACCTCCACGACTTACGTTAAGGTAGGACTTACGTTGAATTAATGCGGTACACGGACGGCTCTACGCGTGATTCACGAGAGCTCATTGCCTCGCGGCGTTTTCGCAATTAAAGGTCTCGGTCATATATACACGCACGCTTGCACACACTCGAACTTGTAGACTGGAATATAGTGCAATAAAATAATTTCCTCACGTTCGATGTAACGTAAAGGCTTGCGTCTACACAAAACCGGTTAACCATATATGTTGCTATAAATATTTTTAATGTTTACTTCTTCAAAGCAAAATCACAGCTACATAAGATGTGGTTTAGTGACAATGATAATAATAATAATCATAATATAATAATATTATTAATTAAAATAATCATAGTAACAAAAAGTCCCAATCGTAATAATAATAAATCGATATATATATACGATTATTGATAATAGATAAAATAATGTAATAGATCATCTTTCTTACATTCGTACATTAATTATATTTAA
Source organism: Trissolcus brochymenae (assembly GCA_030523145.1). Classification (NCBI taxonomy): domain Eukaryota; kingdom Metazoa; phylum Arthropoda; class Insecta; order Hymenoptera; family Scelionidae; genus Trissolcus; species Trissolcus brochymenae. Next base: position 226,684 of record JAQQRF010000018.1, read on the forward strand.
TACTAATCCGACAATGTTCTATAATCAAATACAATTTACTTCGGATTACATACTATAAAACATATATTCAGTTATATGTATAATATATATAATTTATATCGTTTATCTTTTTTTTAAGATTGCGATCACAATCAGTACCATATTTATAATATACACATATAGCACACTCAGTTATATCGATCCGCTGATGGGTTTCGAAATTTCATATTCTTCCAGCTCGTGCGATGTTTCTGTTACAAACACCATTTCATCGTATCGTCTTTATACATGCGCTTACAGCGCGAAGTCGAAATTACATTCAAGGCTCGAACCACATGTCGTTTGTTTTCATGTAACGTTTTCATGCAATCATTGTTTCATCGTCTCCTCGGTATGTTCTTTTGTTTCTGACCACACTCGCACACACATTTTAGGAGCTAAATAAATATCTTACAGATCAATTATCCTGTTCCCCGCAAATTTACTTGCATACATTCAAAAATTCACCGGGAAATAAGAATCAATGTTTTTTGCGTACAATTGTTCATGGTATGGCACTCATATGGCTCTCTAAACTAGCCGCGCAAAATTACCATTTTAATAACTTCTGTGCTTGCAATTTTGTATTGGAATTCGGTGCAAATGAAGCACTTTAATCTAATGAGAAATAATTTTTAATTTTGAATGGATCCATTTGCATCGAATTCTTATGGAACATCGTCATTTTGAGTTTAGTTAAAATAGTACGCTAACGGGCTAGGTGGATGACTATCAACTCGTATTTACTATGGAATGCTATCTATTAGTGTAAATTTTTACGTTATATGGCTTAACAACTCAAGGAAATATAGGTAAAATTGCAGGGTTAACGCAACAGTAAAAGTGGCTGAGGTAATTCTTATTTGCAGCATAGATTCGTAAGTTTGTCATATGTTTCTTTGTGCTTCGTCATCGAATAATTATGAACATTTTAATCATTTCTTCAAAGAAAGTTCATTCTAATGTATGTATTCTTCAACTTTGATACACATTTTTTGTCCAAAATATTTAAAAAAATGAAATTATAATCACGAATACCAAAGAAATTTCTACACCAAATTAAAGTAATTCACACTAATATGATTCTAATCTTTGAATACAATAAAATAAAAAAAAAATAAATTAACAAAGTCAGATGACAAATTTAGTTCTTATCATTTTGACCAATAAATTTCGAGTCAATTTTGATGTATCAATGTTCAATTGTTTAAAATTATGTATGGATATGTTTTTACTAATTATATATATTCCATTTTAGACATTCTATTAATTTTTATTATCATGTTACTTTAGACACTGATCTCAAGGCACTGTCATTGATTTAAATGTCATAATAATGTATAAACTATGAACATTCATTATAATCGCTATAAACACGTAAATGTTTTAATTCCATTACACGGTTTTAAATTCTTAGAACAACTGTTAATATTCATACTTCATATCTTATATTTGTCTTTCCAATATAGAATATTTTAATATTGCTGAGTAAGTTTTCCGACATGTAAAAAACAGTATTCAATCGTTTTCCCTTATTCCTTTTGTACCGAGAAATTGAAAATTTGTCGCTAAGGCACGGTGTACACTGATTTGACAAAATATTCTAAAGGCACGATGAAGCCTACTTTGCACCAATCTAATTTATTGTTGTTTATAGTTCACTTCATATCAATTTCTGTTATAAAACCTGTGCTCTAAAAAAATGATTCACTTATAAAAAGATCGAAATTATTATATAAGTGATAGATACATTTGAGCTTCCATAAGTAAAGAATTAAACTCGGTAGGAATAAGAGCCCGGAAAACCTACATAAGATTCGATAAAATATTGCATAATTATTTTCATTAAATCAAAATTGTAATTAGCATTATGTAGTCGACGTTTAAAGTATGTATATCAGAGTTATGTCGTCTTTTATCAAGAATTTAGCCCTTGGAACGTAAGTTCGCTGTATTCAAAATTAGTACAATTTTCCTTTCATATTGACTGGCAGTCTTCTGTGAAAATAATTTACAATACTGTTCGTAATACAATTTAAATATAACACTTTGAAAGCGCAAAATTTTAGTAAAATCATATAGTATTATACCGCTCGATATTTCGATATAGGACGCTCTATCAGTTCATCATTCGAAAGTGCCTCTGATGATAGGTCTACAGCGTCTCATTTGCATTTTCATTATTTTGGTCAGACACAAGCCTAACAGGGTACAGTCTATTTCGTATACTAATCATGACTATTGACCAAACATGTTGATCTATTGATTTCGATAAAAACAGTAAGTCCTCAAGATCGAGTTTAACCACTTTGTTGTTGAAAATATGTTTGTCTTCAAAATTAATTAACTACTTACAAACCTTATTTAAGTTCTACAAATTGTATCGACTTAAAACAAATTTGAGAGCATTAAAATGTACACGTTCTGATTGCTCTCAATTTGATCTCATGCAAATATTACATTCTGTTCATTCACGCTAAAGCTATTTAATTGTGCACGATCATACATTATAACATATACATGCTAGTTCGAGTTTCGACGTCGAGTTATTTATCGTATCATGAGAATTGACTCAAACGAATAAAAGGAGGACAATTCGATATATATTTTACATTAACACATTTCGTGACAAATTCATCTAAATCGTCGTAACAATCACCGATAGGACCAATTTTATAATTCTTTTTTGTTTTTTTTTTCCTTATTTTTTTTTGTGTATAAACAATATATTATATCAGTATCTATGTATAACAGCAATTATTAATTTCACCGAGATCTCGTTGATCAGTTGAATCGATTCTCTCGCAATTTTTCTAACGACAGATTCATTGGAAAGAATTAATTAATAATACTGTCAACTTGGAGAATCATTTTCGTCAGTCTCGCGTAACTTTAACACAACGATAGCCTCAAATTTTTGAATCAGTTAATTGTACCGCACTAAAGTTCGCAACATCAGTTATCACGAAAATATCGCCCAAGTCGACTAAAGTCATGCGAACGGTTATGAGTCCATGTGCCTGTACTTATGCGCCGACATCTGAGCAAGTCCAAGAACAGCGTACTGGCACTGTAGGCAATGGTAATGGGTCTGCTTGCCTGAATGTTGACATTGAACCGCACCACACGGTTGACTAGGTGTGAACTTCTGGAAACCAGCGGCTGCAATGCTGTCCAGCTTGGCGTGCTGTCTTCGATGGGCAACCACTTTGTTGGTGTCGGTACAAACAAAGTCGCACTTCAGACAGTGGAAGTGCGAAGCTTTGTTCTGCATGTTGCCCAGCGAGGAGGTGTACGCACACTGGTTGCGGCCGCAAGGAACGTTCGCACGGTATTGCTGAAAGTCGCCTCCCATGAGAGTGTCCAAACGCTCGTGACGAGCGGTGTGCTGAACAAATCGAGTCTTGTCGCAGAAGGAATAGCCGCAGTCTTGGCGCATACAGTGGAAGTGAGTCTGGTGTTCCCTGTACCCGCAGTGAGGGTATCTGCAATCCTCGTTGAACCGGAACCTCACGTAGCCCTCGGGCACCGGTTCGTCTTTGAGCATGCGCATTGAATGGTGCAATCTTTGTTTCTTGGCCTCTGCCGAGTTTGAATCTGGCGGGGACAGCGATCGCTTTGTGAGGTTCAGATTCGCCGCGAGAGAAGCTAATGGGTTTTCATCCCTGGAGGGTGGCAAAAAGTTCGCTGGAGGTAGTCCCGGGGCGAACAGAAGGCCTGGAGCGCTAGCGTACATGTTGCCGTGTTGCAGAAATGGCGGTAGGGCTTGATTCATTAGAGCAATTTGCTGGTTCATCGCTGCCATCATCGCCGGCGTTGGGAAATGGAAAGTGTGACCGATGTCCAGATCGAAGCTCGGCGTGGGAGCCGGGGATTGTTGGACGCTCGAGGGAGTCGGCTGTGACAAATGGCCGTTCTCGTTGTTGTCCATTGAGTTCATTTGTTTCTGTTGCTGTTGCGACTCGTCACGTCCGTTATCCATTGGTTCTCGTTTGATAGGAGCTGAGCGCATAGGAGAATCGTTCGTACGTGAAGTCTCGGTTTTGATCTTCTTGTTCAACATCTGCTGTTGTTGCTGTTGTTGTTGTTGTTGCTGCTGTTGTTGTTGCTGCTGCTGCTGCTGTTGCTGATTTATGTGTTCCAGCGTTTGTTGCATCTGACGCTGCATCTGGTTCTGGAAATTTTGGATGTTCTGGGTCATGAAGTCGTGCTTCTGAGACAGCTGGGACAAGTAATCGTGATGAAGCTGATTTGGACTTTGAGGTACTATGTCGTGTTGCTGTTGACTGAGGATAGCACCGGTGGAATGCTTGGCGATGTGAGCTACCAGTCGGTCCAACTCGGAGAAAGCTTGGTTACAGGCGTTGCAGTGGTAATGGTTTTTACGCTTGAGCTTGCAGAACGGTCGGCCGCAACTCAGCTCCGGTCCGTAGAGGGTATGAAGTGAGGTAGAACTTGTAGAAGGCATTGCCTGGTTTTCTGCAAAGACATGGTACCATTAGTGTAAGGCTCAGTTGTGTATTCGCAAGAGGTGTTATAGAATTATAGCTCATTTTAAAAATTCTAGTTTGTACAATGATCATACTACAAGTGACAAAGCACTAGAAACTGGACGGAGACACGAACCTTGGTGCACGGAAGCTCGCATGGATAGCATGGCGCTCGGAAGTGCGGGTTCGCTTGGCGGTCCACTGACCGGATAATAGGTGCCTGCCGCCCTCACCACTAGCAACAGTCAACCAAACAACCAACACTTCAAATATACTTCCCACTATGTCATACAATCACCATATCATACTAATCATAACATGCAGCAAAGAGATTTTTTTGTACGCCTACCGCATCTAATTATATTATTCCTAACTAAATAAAAAACGATAGAATTTTGATAACGAATGTCTAATGCTCCAGACGTAGCATGCTTTGGTTTTCGACACATTGTGATTTCAAGTCCATTGTTTCCTACCTAATGTTTATTTACAATATTTGTACAACATCAGTGTGCAAAAAACTCCTTTGCTGCGCAAAAAATTTGAAAACAAATGTATCTTGAACAATTCTGACATTGAATGATATGAGAAAGATATAAACACGTGTTTTACTGAGTGCAAAACGTGCAAAATGTACGATTCTAGTTCAATACCAAACTCAATAAAACATCTTCTACAGACATTTGTACACATTGAATTAAACAAAAATTTAATACAATTAACTTCAAGTTCTCGTGCCACATTTGATTTCTAACTCACCTGTAGTTCTATTAGCATCCGGACTTGGAATCTCGGACTCCTTTTCGTCTGCCAACGATCTGTTCATTTCCAAATTTTCTTCAGGCTTCTCAATCAGCTCAGCCGTGTTCTTTACTTGGATCCTAGGTTTCATTTCCGGAACGAGGGTCTGAGTCTGCGGCAGAGAATCACGGTTGTTCACTGCAGAATTCAAAGTCGCAGCAGACTCTTGGGCTGCTTCGTTATGGGTTTTCTCGTGGAGTGCCATGTTGGAGTATCGAACAAAGCTGTATCCGCAATTGGGTCTTGTGCAATGGAAGTGTCTATTCATGCAGTTGCTGTGGCATCTTGGCAATCGACAATCGATCATCTTATCAAAGAACGCAAAACCAGGCAGAATCTCCACGTTGTCATGAAAATCTTTGCTATGCATCAGCAAGTGATCAGGCCTGTCGGTAGAGAAGTAGCACCGAGCTTGTGAGCAGTGGTAGTGCTTGGTAGATCTCAAAGGACAAGCGAAATCGGAACACGTGTCCGGGTTGTAAGTAGTGAAACCCGGGGGTTCGTCGTAGTTACTAGGAGGTGATGAAGAACCTTCTCGGTCGTCTATGCTCGTGTTGGGGGTGACATTGATGGGGCCGGTGGCAGTAGGTTTTGGAAGTTTGAAGCTAGTGAATATTGCTTGTGGTGAATCTTGAGTATGACTGGTTGGATCACCACCTGACCAGATTTCAATGACGCGATTCTTCGGCGGCCGGCCTCTCTTCCGCCTGAACATGGCGTCGATATTAGTTAGATGGGTCAAAGTCACGTCCGACGAGAGCGCGTGGGACGGGCAACTCAGATCCAGTTGCATTCTACTGTACTCATGGATCTTATAGTGCTGCAGTCTTCTAAAGGGTTTGTCCGTTGCAAGGATGACTTCGCGACAGTTCTCCCATTTACAGTGATAGTGCTTCTCTTTGTCAGCATACGGACAGTTCTCTTCGCAGTTACCCTCGTCAAAGTTCGTGTCCGTGATTCTTTCCTGAGTCTCGTGCTCCTGAAGGTGCTCGCGCGCTTCCCGAGGGTCCCGCAAGGTTGCGCCACATCTCTCCAGGGCACAGTGGTGGTGCTCCTTGCCAAAATTGCAGGGACAGTCCGCTGATGCCGGGGCCAAGTACGCCAACTCCGTGGGAGTGAGTCGTTGTGGCTGGTGGTTTTGTTCGGGTATGGAATTGATGCTTCCACTGGAACTGGGAGGTGCTGTCGTCGAAGGAGCAGATAGGTCCATTGCAAAGTCACTCCCGCTTTGGTATGAATCGTCCATTGAGTAATACGAAGGAGAGCCTCGGCCCTCGTTGGAACTTTCACCGTTCAAGCTTAGCGATAGGTTCGCGGATATATTCATATCTTCCGGTCCCCAACTACTGGGTCGTCCGGCAACTGAGACACTTTTGTATTTTCTATAAGCTAGCTCAGAATCATTTCTCTCGTGTTTGCGCTTATGCGAATACAACTGACCCGCAGAATGAAGCACGTAACTACAGTGCGGTCTGATACAGTGGATGTGATTGATGGAGCCGGAAAATTTGCACTGTTCAAACGGACAGGCTTTGTTTTTCATAAATTTCTTAAACCCGTCGCGCGAGAGCTGTTCGTCTTTGATGTGGAAAGATTTATGTTTGTCTGAAAACGAAAGGCGACAATTATTTTTCCATCCAGTAAAAGAAAATTTTTGTTTTGTTTTTTTTTTTTTTTTTTTTTTAAGTATGTTGAAATTTGTCTTTTCCAGTGAACTTACCCATATCCGCTTTATTTTTGAAGGTAAATTGACAACCAGCTCTTCGGCAGTGGAAGTGAGTGGTTCGTTGGCCAGCGAACGGACAGTGTTCCGTGGCGCAACTTTCGGTTGCTCGAAATCTCTGAAAACCTTCTTGGATGATAGCCGAGTCTTTGCGGTGATAATTTGCGTGCATCTGTACATCTGACGTTGAGATATAGACTTTGTCGCAGTTCTCGTGTATGCAGTGATAGTGGGTTTGTTTTCTATTGTGGGGACAGGATCTTCCGGGGTGTCGCTCAGAGCAGTCATCAGTAGGAGAGTATCGCATGAAACCATGCTGCAAAGATTCATCCCTTTTCTTGTGCCATTTGAAATGCCTGATCATCTCCTCTTTTTTGACAAACACCCTACCACTGCAGTCTAAACAATGGAAGTGCTCTCGACAACCGAGATCTTTGCAATATGCGTTACCGCATTCCTGACCACTTGAGTAACGTCTCACGTATCGGGAGTAGTCAATTTGAGGTACAGAAGATTTCGCTCCGATTAGACCGTCCGTTACGGGAGACATACTTTGTCTAAGCAACGCTGCAATGAAGATCACGTATTTAGAATTTATTTTGTCATTGGCATGTTTTTTTTATTCATCTTCAAATGATGATTGTTGATTTTTATTTTTCTTGATTCCAAGAAATATTTTCATCGTAAAATGTATTGTTTAAATGTTTAATGGACAAATTTTTATATAAATTATGTACGAATAAATAATCGATGCGTTAATGATAAACCCAAAAGTCAAACCACTCTCAAAAGATGAACACATTTCTTTCAATTAAGTAAGAGAAACTACAACAAAAGTGAAAAATAATGATTTTGAAAATACAGGTAAGGAGGTAATCATCCACTGTAACACATCCACCGTTAATCCTAAGTAGGTAAAGCAGCGTCGCGCCAAGTTATCGACTAGAAATATAAAAGTGTCGCTACCCATAGCTAGATGTCGCCGGGAACACAAAACCTTCCATAATTTTCAATATACGTCGAGAGTTATGAGTGCATCGTTCGTCGACCCAAGCATCGAAACATTCAAAGAGGGTCTGAAAACTGGTTGGTCGATGCGGTTCGCGAAATAAAGGGCATGCAAAAAAGAAAAAAAAAAATGCACAAGGAAAGAATGGCTCAAACAAAAAACCTATCGTTTGATCGCAATAAATGTATAAAAATACGCATTTATATATGTCAGGAATATAAGTTTATTTACCAGCTTTGAATGCTTATCTTGCAATTGAAATATTTATTCCACACTCTATCTCACGTGATCCGTAACAAATTGACTCGCTACTTTTATGATGCTATTATTTATGTACTCGAATTGGAGGCGAAAAAACGTTGAGTAGCAAAAACGTATTTCGCCAGAAGAAATAGGAGAAGTTACATATATATTCATAAGATACTCGAATAACTTTACCAATTCGTATTTTATTATTCTTATGCGTGTTTTGTAATTCTTAATTTTATTATCTCGTTTTCCATCAAGTACGTCAGGTCTTTTCAACTGATACCTTCACTTCTCTATACATAATGATCCCAATCAACTCATTTTCAGTGATGAATGTACTAAAATTTCGATTGCCATTTTCATTACATTTCATCACTTTTGCACTCACTGAAAAGGTATTGGTGCAAGAACCATTAATTCCGTTCGCCATAGAAGAAGAAAAAAAATCGGCCAACTGATTCTTTCTGTCCGCTTAATGTTTCATTGTAATAATGAAATAAAAATGAGTCGCACGTGGGCCGCCAAGATACGCAAGAAAAACTGCCGCGTGATACGGGACGTAGGATCAGTTGGCTCGATTGTGCGCGTATATTGTTGAGTTGCTGCAAAATTATTTTCTTCTAACTTTACATTCGCAAATTGATCGCGACCTACTTCCACGGACAGCACAAATCTCGACATTTCTTGACGAACAATCAACCGGATCAAACCGAACGTTAATCGACGATTCGATCTCATTTTTATCGTCTCATTCATTCAAATCGAACCTGAGAAAAATATATGTACAAATGTGTCTCGATGTGTTTGGCTTGCTTACGTACACAAATTCGTTTTGTCAAACAAATGAAGTCTCTATACACACTGGATTGTCAGTTATCGCATGGTCGTGCACGACAGAAAGACTCTTACTTTATTCGTGTTGATTTTACCCGTAGATGCTAAATTCTCACGAATCTCATGAGATTTGCATCTCTTTTGGATTTGCAAGTTCGCCCGCAACTCAAGCGTGTCCGATTTGAGCATGACGTTGCATCGGTTGAAAGTTTTTCCCGTCTACACAAGGAGAAAAATGTCCTTTTATCAAAACGCTTATGCAAAAGTATTTTGGCATTCGCTTTTGCCTCTCATATTCTTATTCTTTGCCGGGGGAGGGAAAAAAGAAAAGGGAAAGGAACAAGTTAAGAAGATTAATTATGGGCACGATATGTACTATAAGTACATATTTTTGTCGGTGGGTTAACAGTCGAGGATGATAACAAAGCGAGTGATTGGGCGGCGGAATATTCAACGGTTTTTAAACCCGTTTTTAAGCGTGCATTCAAACGCAGCTCGAGCGAAGAGAGAGTTTCTCGGAATCGCAAAGACGAGGGCCACAAAACAGTATACTTGGCTGCATGTTTCATAGGTATTCTGCGTGTACCGCAAAATCTTCAGCTAAAACGAGAGCACGTCTCCCCGCGCTAGCTCTCGGCTTCAACGTCACTCGCAAAGGCATCCGTTTTGCAAAGCGCATCTCCATACAGTCGACGGGCAACGTGTTTTGCTGATACTTTTCTCGTGCGCAAAGATGACACGTACGCGAGGGCATTGAAATAACTCCCACACGTCACACATGCCAGCGTCATTTTTCAATCAACTCGCGCACTGTTTTAGAATTTATTCCCTATTCGTTTTTTTCAAAAACCTGACACCAGCGAAACAGCATCAGCCGACTGATAAATTACCACACATAAATTTTGCTTTTGTGCCGTGCGACTAAATGATGAAATATGGATTTATCAAGTGGACAATTGCATTTGATATACATTAGAAGAGCGAGGGATCAACAGCTCGATTCGGGCGCGGGAGCGGGAGAGGGAGAGGGAGAGGGAGAGAGAGAGAGAGAGAGAGAGAGAGAGAGAGAGAGAGAGAGAGAGAGAGAGAGAGAGAGAGAGAGAGAGAGAGAGAGAGAGAGAGAGAGAGAGAGAGAGAGAGAGAGAGAGAGAGAGAGAGAGAGACACTTTCGCCTACTGGCATGTATACAATTTGCGCAACGCAGGACGCATTCGTCATTCGCGCAAAAGTATTCGTTATTCATAAGTCAGCGCGCTGTCGGTATCGATGAATACAAATTATCAATCGACGATTTTATTACGCGCCACCACTCTGCTTCATTGTCTTGGGTGCTTAGCAAGACATTCCGCAAAACGTATGAATTTACGAGCGCCAAATTGTTGCCTTGTCAGATACACGCGGACAGAAACTTTGAGAGCTCATGATTTATTTGTCATTTCGACAGAATGGCTCTATTCTTTCAGCGCGACGCATGATATTTGCATGGTAAATTTTCGTTACCATAGGTGGTATTCAACAAGTTACATAATTTTATCACATTTTCTAGCTGAGAACGTTTATCAAGTCTCGAATCTGTTCTTCGGTGTATCACAATAAAGAAAAAAAACCAACATTTATATTTTGCCCGAGAACCCTATAATTATAGGATTCCTTGTTTTTACGTGAACGTTGCGAAAAATCGGATGAAAAAGTGAAAAGAGATCCGTGGAGCGTGAAGGAGCCACCCACGCATGGCTCACAGGAGCGAGCGAGAGAGGACGAGACCGAAACAAACAAAAAATGTAAGCCCGGGGCAAAAGTTTAAATGAGAATACGAAAAACGTGACGAGGCTTAAAGAGTAAATCTTAAAAAATATGAGAAACCCCGGGGACGCGATACGCACATTTTTAAGCGCCCTCTCTCGTCTCCCCCACGGCTGCGAGAGCGATTCCCTTTGCCCGTGCCCTTAGTTTCGCATCCTCCCACCCCGCTTTCAATACGCTGCCGCCTTTCAGACACCGAACCCCTTTATTCAACGTTCTTAAAATCTCGCGCGGTCCCGCAGGAAAAAAAGGGGGGTTTACAATTTTGAAAAAGCCGAGAGCCTGAAAAGGGCCCCGTATTTCAGACCGGGCCTAGCTTTTTTTATCATTTATAATCCATGCGCTGAATAACCCTTTATGCCTGCTTCTCGTTCGCTCTCCGTCTTCTCAGTTCTGCTCTCGTGCACGCTCGTCAGATTAGAGCACAAATACTCGAATCATATACGCGGACACAAATATGCGCGGACAAAAACGACGAGCATGGCTCTCCCCGGTTGTGTCAATCGAGGTCGCACAATAAAAAAGTTGTTAAAATAATCGATATAAGGTGCACGAAAATCGTGCAACCCGAGTGTGTTTGGATAATGCACCGAGTCCATTCAACGGTTTATCGCGACGGTATAAAAAAAAAAAAAAAAAGAAAAAATAAAACCGAACCCCGACTCTCTCGATGGCTCTTGTCACAACATTGTTTCTGGAAAAAATAGCTAGGCAGGTGTGACCTCACCTAATAACCGACCATCGTCAATTCTGAGTCATCGGTCTGATCCTCAAGTAGGTAATTGTGCCAACAGTTCTACCGGGCATTATGTTTACCTCAGTCTTTGTGTTTCTGCAGGATTTTTGCGAACGTTTCGAAATCGCATTGAGACCGCTCGCACTTCAATAGACCTGGCCGACTGGATTATGATTGATATATTAAAAGTTGATTTGGCTCTTTGTGAGATCGGGGGTCGAGATTGGCGTTTGTTAGAAAATGAGCCATGCGAAACGCCAAGCCACTCACAGATTTTGGGAAACAAAAACGAGTTGCGTAAAGCTTTGGCAACTGCCAACTCGAAGAAAACAAAACAAAAAAAAAAAAAGAAACGTCCATGAACGCATTAGCGTATTCGAAAGAAACGAACGAAACCTTGCCTGTATAGCTCCTCAGCCGGATCGAAATTTCTCGGATACCTTTCGTCTTCGCTGAAATGTCAAATTGATACAATTCCTGTTTCACGCGGTGCATTCATCGCGTTGCATTCGATTCTAAACAAAGAGACCATCGTGTTTTGCAGTTTGTCTATGCACTTGGGGACTTTGAACTATTCTTGTATATATAGTCTATGACGTTATATATCACGGTGGCGGGTAGCAAATGAGCAAGAGCGAATCACGCGGAGGATTCTTCGTTTCTAAACGAAGCGCAATTTTTTGCACGGGGCAAAAATCGTTTACAAATGTCGTTATTTTATGAACCAGGAAATGAAACGAACGGCGAGGCGAGACGCGGCGCAAATGAATGTCGTGCTCGTGGCAATTGGCTCATGATAATTAGTGGTGGAGTTTGCGGCGATCGGCTGGTATATCCACGATCTCCGGAGATCTATGAGCGCGGAATCGGGATTTAGCTCGTTATCGGCTCGCGCCATCTCTCTTGGCGCATGTCGTTCGAGTAGTTGTCCGATAGGGCCGCGGGCGATAAAAAAGCGAAACTGAATGTATAGCAACCCTCTGGTGCCCTCCCCCTCCTTCTTGGCCATTATTCTCGAGTTGTTGCACACTCGGGCTTCCTCCCTGTCTTAACTTTGATTTAACGATTGCGGAGAAACCGCGGATGAAAAATCGGTTGGATCGCGTTCATCCCATCAGACTTTTCAGTGACCAAGGACGAGAGTCACCCTTCAACAAACATAATCCGATTACATCGAGGAATATCTTGTTTTCAAAAACGCAGCAAAAAGAGGCGCTTTAAAACATCTGTCGCGGGCGAATGAAAAAAAAAAAAAAGAAAATAAAAAAAGAAGAGAAAATCGGTAGCAACCCGCTCGATCGAGTCTATCATCAGGGCATCGGGTTTCTGTTTTGACAACGAGCCGGTGATCCGTGCCGCGCACTATGCTCACGTAGCAATAACGAACAAAGACGCGACCCCAACGCCCCCTCTATTTGAATTTTTACGAAAGGGTTCGATTCTGTTTATTTTGCAGCATGACGGGGCTTTGCTCCGCGTCCAAAGGGGGTTAACGGCGTTCCCCTCTGCGGGCGCGGGGCGTCAAAGGGATACTGCCACTGAAAAATCCATACGCGTGATTAAGAAAAAGCTCGGGGGGGTTCACGGTAAAACGATACTTGTGCTCGGCGACATTAATTGACCCGCTGGCGTGGAGACCAGCCACGGCACACACGTGGCCGCTCTCGTCTTTCTACGCTTCTGTACGTTTCTTTTTTACTTTTTTTCGAGCGGATTTTTGTGACTGACTCGGAATGCAACTGTGAATGAAACAGGGGGTTGCAGAATCGCAATCAAACGAATTAGTTCAGTGCCAACGGGGCTAAACTGGTTACACTGCCGATCGAGCATTCAATTTGTCCGGGGCAGAATTTAAATTTCCATCGGGATTTAAAACATTTTATCAGTAATCGCTGGTTCTTTTCAATTTCAAATCGAGGTCTCGAGATTAATCGGATATAACTTTTGTTAAGAGAAAGAGAGAGAGAGAGAGGGGGGCGGGAAGAGGGAGAAAGAAACTTTGGTTCAAAGTCTAATTTGATCTCGAAAAAGTATTTTCGAAACTTTTACAACAGAAAAACAAAACAATAGATAGACCTCAGACGTCTCTTTGGTTTGCGAAAATCAAATGCCGACGTTTCATTTAGAACTATCCTCTTCATTTCACAAGTCGGTTAAAATATGACAAATCGACCATCAGGAGACTTAAGAAGTCAGAAAGTCGTAGGTAAAACATCAGTCGTCGGAGTCTTTGGAAGCCGTGCGCTGAATGCGTCGAAAAGAAAACGAGCGAGAGATACGAACGCGTGTCGATTGAACTCGAACATTGCTCGGGACGGAATTACGCGGTTCAATCATAGAGTGACAACAGGTCGCCGGCATTCGCGGACGAGAGGATGCAATTAAATTTAGAATAATTTTTAAATTTCTTCGATTCCGCTCTCGGATGATTTGGCACGCAACGACGTGCCCCTTAAACTCCGACGCTAAAACAATCGCGGCGCTGGCCTTTTTTCGGCTCGTTTTTTGTCAAGCGCGCGAAATAACAGTCAAGAAAAAGCGACGAACGTGACGCGCACAAAGAAAGAGGTGGCAACGCGACAAGGACGGAAATAGAGAAGCGAGAGAGAGAACGAGAAACCGCCGCAGAGTGACAAAAAGGAGCAGGACGGAGCGTTCTGGCGAGTTCGCCGCGAGCGAACTCTCGAATTGCCGGAGTTAAACGTTGCACGCCGCGTTATGGCCGCGAGGAAGGGGAAAAGCAATAACGCACGAAGAATGCAGAATGATGGAAAGCTCGGTTAAAAGCCGGCCGGCCTAATTTTATGAGCATCGTCGGGCCGCACTTTTGGCTACTCTTCAAATGAAACGCATGTCCGCGCCGCCGCCACACAATCGGCCAGAAATTATTTCCTCGCGGTAACCGTTCGGTTTCGCGCATTGTGCGACGTCAGCGCGACGTAAATTTAGGACCGTTTCAATGACGAGCCGTGTCGCAAAGAATAACACACACTCTTGAGCATCCCCAATCTGGTCCTTCTTTCGCTCTGTGATTATATTCTGGAAATAGGCAACCGGATGCCGTGTGCGGCATATTCGGATATATTTCTGGCCAGTGCCGCCCTTTTTCCGCTGAAAAAGCAAAACTCCCGAGTCATCGAAAAATACGCCGGAAAAACGCCTGCTTCCAAAGACGCCGGCGCAGATGCTTTTTGTAGCAATTCAAAGGGGTGGTTACACTTCTCAAAGCGAAAAATTGATAGTTGGCCAGGGCGGGCGTTGACTCTTTTTTGCTTCTTCCCCCTCGCCAAGAAACCTTTCTGTTCGCTAAGATTTTGATTCGAGCTACCATTTAAAAAGTAACAACTCTAATGGTTCTCAGATACGGTCAGTCCTCTGGCTATTTTTTCTTTGTTCGGCAAGTTCGGTATTGTAAACTCTGGCACGCGCCCAGATCGATAAGCGATTGAAAAATCCATCAATTGCAAAATTGATTCAGGTACCGTTCACGAGTTTCATTGCCATCGACAGCCGCGCCAAAAAAGCGGCCTGCTAAACACAGTTGATTGTCAGCCTAGATTCTTATTAGACTCGCGTCAAAGCAAACGCATCTTTTTTTTCGGAGCACGGCACGACTATAAATAAACTATTTATCACGAAAATTGCGTTGCCAACAATGAGACGAGGACATCGTGAGAAGATGTCGCTGACGGACGGCAGCTCACAATCGACGGTCGAATGCCAGTTTCGAGGAGAGATCTGCTCGATTGCCAATCGGTTTCCGGTCGAGATCAAACATTCTTGGCAGAAGCTCACTCTTTTTTTACGCGCAATTATATACAATTTTTGATGCTAATGAAATTTTCAGTTTTATTTTCATTGAAATTTAATAACAATAGAATAATAGAATTATAATTTTATGACTAAATTGTTTAGTCGTTTACTGTTTAACTGTATTTTCTCGAAGAAAAGTTTTTAATGAATTTAAAACTTAATCGGACAGTGTTTTAAAAGATATTGGCATGCTTATAAAGTGGCACATTGAAAAAAAAAAAAAAAACAGTAAAGTGGCAATTCAGCAATACTTGGAATTATTTTCGAAAAAATTTGGAGCAGTTTTGTTTTTAATTATATGTTTTTTTTTTTTTTTTTAATTCGAGGCCAAAATAATACATATTGTCAATTGCTGTTTTATCGGATACCGAACCAATCGGGGTCAAGCGCTAGGTCAAGCATCTTTTATTTGCCAAATAATTCACGACTCTGACTTCATCCAATCGTGCACTTCGACAGCTTGACATCGCGTTAATTTTAGAAATCGACCCATGCCCACAATCCTCTCGTCGACCCGTTGCGTGAATAAATTGCGATTTGTGCGCGATTAACAATAGGCCCCTGTGCGCGCGGCGATAAATTTTCACAAACGTGAAATACGCGCCCGCTCAAGCGCCCGCGATACGTCTTCGTCTTTATTTACGTTATCTCGGCGTGCATTCGAAAATAAAAAGAAACGCGCGTGCATTTTAATTTGCTCGCCTTTGAAGCGTTGGCCCCGTAGCGTGACCGTGACGCCGCGGTTACAACGCTTCTGCGGATACGCAGCCCTTTGGCGCGGACGTTGCTCGAAACCCAAAAACCGTTTTCTCTCTCTCCCTCTCTCTCTCTTTCCTGACGTGTGCGCTTTTAATCGAAGTAGATGTTCCACGTAAACTATTCTTAACCTAGTAAATCTTCGCGAACGGCGCACCCTTCATTTGAAGCCCCGGCTTTGCCGCATTTGCGTGCATTCTTGTGCTCTGCTTTTTACCACATTTGCGTCGTTTCAATTGCTCGCATAAATCACGAGCGATTCGCTATACACTTTTGCAATTCCTTTTGAATCCTTTTCAAGAAATCACAAGAAAGAAAAAAACGAACAAATTTTGGCACGGAAAAAATAATTCTTACATTAATGAGAAGTTTAGCAACAAAATAAATATGCATTTATAGCTGATCTGTCTGTTTTTAATATTAAAAAAAAAACAAAAAAAACAAAAAAAACAAGTCTGTAATTAATTAATTGTATTTTTAAAATAGCTCAAGATATGTGCAAATTTAAAATGAAACTCGCATGTTTTCTTTTGCAAATAATAAAGTTAATAAAGTTTAATCGTTGAAAGTTAATTTGAGGAGCCGGATAGAAGAAATTGATATCTGAAGAATTGCAAACAAGAAAGACGCATTGTCTGAGAGCTGAAAGGTACTCCGACAATGACACTGTTGGTGAACCAAGTCAATTCAATTAATTAGAGAGTAAAAAAGTTGGCCGAGAGGAAAAAAGGTGACTCGTCGCCAGACGTTAATTGGTGGTAGCCCAGTCGACTTGCTGATCAGGGGGAAGGGTCGTAAAAGGAAGAAGGTATCCGATTGAATAATCAAGTTATCGCCGCTCGATAAGCTTTTGCAGGATGCAACATTATGCCCAGGGTAAATGAAGGTTTCGCGGCGGTGGCCAAGTGCTGAGCGAGTCCCGACGAGTAGCGCGCGCGGCACTGTTTGGAGAGGACGATTTGTCAAACTCTCGAGCAGCTGGCAGCTATGCCGTCGACGTGAATACGAAAGTAGGCGTTAAGTACGTTTGTTCGCCACTAAAGATCTCGCGGCGAGTGTGTGCGGCTGAAAATTGTCGCCTCGTTATCGGTCGCGCACAACTTCATCTTCACGATCGGTCGCCGGGCGCGCTCCTTTTTTGCCGGCTGATTGGATTGATTTGAAAAAGGAGCATCGCGCCAATTAAAGAATTCTGCCGAACGAGAAAAGAAATATTTTCGTGAAACCGAGGGCGAACATAATGTTTGGAGCCACTTCGCCGAAGCGGGCCATCGAAAAAGCTGCTTTATTGCCGCGAAGAAATATCGTTCTTCCTACATGTTAAATGGGAAGAAAAATGCGAAAAAGAGTCGGCTCGGCCCTAGGCCGAGTCGCTCGGGCCAAAATTAATAAAAACTTGTGGAACGATAAATTAGGCCGAGACGCCGAGAGAGAGCTCACAGGGCCCAGGCGATAATAAATTTCAAATATAAAATTGCGAATCCGGAGAGTTTCGGCGCCCCGATCGGGACCCGGCTTTTTACGAGAGTGCCATTGTGTCTGGACGAAGCGGGCCGCGCGTTACTCCGATTGCCGATGCGACGAGTCGCACCGCGCTGAGCAACTGCCTCGAATGACGACGGCATGCAAGAAATATGGATTCCAGCGATTATCGGCCAATGGAAGTCGCTCGAAGAATTCGTATTCCTTGGCGGCCGCGCTCGTTAATTGGAAAATTGACTGTGGTGACATGCCAACGGGACAAAAATTTTATGCCAACCAATCAGAATTATGTATTAAATAATAACCATTGTAAATCAGGATTTTCATCAATTGCGCGTGTTATCGCGTTGAGCGCACGATAAATCGCAACACCGAACAATCATTCGTAATGGTGTTATAATGAAAATACTCGACCATATTTCATTGTAAATTTTCCCCTTTCTTATACTTTTTGCTTTAGAAATCTATATATTTCAAACGAATTAACAACTTGATTCGACATTTTTTTCGGAATTATCCCAACATTTTTGTAAACAAAAAATGAAATATCTCAAAGATTTAACTAGATCATTTTTTTTTTTTTTTTTTTCAAAGAAATTCTAGTTTCTAATCTATCAGAAAAAGAAAGTTAACATTTTTAATGGATTTGATTCATGTGAACACTTTTTTTTGATGGACAAGTTATAATTTGAAAGTATAGATGATTATCTTGACGGTTTAAAAAAAAAGTCTTTCGTGACACAAACTACCGTTTCAGAAGGGTTAAGACCATAAAGGGCGTGTTTATTTTTAAAAAATCATGACGCATACTCAAAATTCTTCCGTATAATTTGTCAAAAGTCCGTTATTAAAAAAGAAAACACACAAAAATCGTCTGTAATACAATTGTGACAGAGCCAATTACTTCAAAATCACAGCGATTTGTATAATAAGCAGTGATTTAAAAATGTCAAATGTTTCTCTTACGGGATTCGTCTTCTCGAGCGACTGCAAAAAGAGAAGTACACTGCTATTGACAATTGTGCCAATTAGGTTCATAAATTTTCCAAGAGTCATATGAGAGAGTGAAAGAATGTCGACTGAAACAGAGTTCGCCGATACTCGACGTTCTTCGTCAAGTTAAGCATTAATTCAAAAAGTTTGGTTCTTGTCTAACGCACAATGTACGCATGTGCATGCTTCAGGCACGATACAAAAGTTTCAAATGAACCGTGAAATTTAACTTTACGTCGTCATCATTCTCGTGCGATCGTTTAATGACAGTATTTTTTTTTAACTTTCTTTTTTTTCATGCAGTTCATGCACGCGTCGACTCGATTCTACAGTTTTATTCGCACGATTAGACGGAGAAAGGCAACGTCAATTATTCGTGTCGAATCATTCAATTTGTTCACGAATTAATCTGAAACATCGTCCTTAATTTATTTCGATTTTACGTTCATTGAAAAATGTGTTCGTAGTTGGAATTCGACGATGACGTTAACAAAATTCAATCACTCTCTTTCTCTCCGGTTGAAATTACAAAAATAAAATTACAAATAAAGAAAACGTAAACCCCAATAAATCAACACGAGCGAGCTGTTATTTTTTGTTGTTGTTGCTACTATACATTCATAAAAAATATGATAACTCAGATGAAAGACTAAAAATTGCATCTCATGTTTTTGATTTAAATAAGCACACACAGAGGCGGAGATGTAAAAATATTTACAACGATGTGGCTCTGTAATTACAACTCGAACGGAAACGAAACATTGAAAAATGAGCGAAACATGGTTTATTGAGCATCATTTTTTGTGTTCGCTTCTTCAAATCTGGAACGGCAAATATTTTATGGCAAAAGAAAAATAATGATTTCAAGAACGAGTCCTTATATCTCTCTCGTTGCACTCGAAGCGTAGTGGGCTTGCATTCTACGCCCACGTCTGCACCTGTGTGGTATTCAAATTTACTGCTCGGCAAGAAAAAAAAAGAGGAAGGAACGAGAGAGAAAAAATAAAACGCGAAAGAAACAGGATAGACTCGGCGGAGCAAGGGAGATGATGAGCTGGTGGCATAGGCCAGGAATCATTAGGAGATCAAAAATGGGCACGTGAGGCTGATTGAAGCGCAACGTCGATTTATTTTGTATCCGATTTTTTGTTAAACAATGCGAAGAACAAAACGCTGTGGGTGTATTGTGCGGTTTAATGATCCAAGATAGTTTGATGCAACGTTTCATTCTTGCTTTTCCCAAAACATATAATTTCAATTGTTTCTCCGGTTACGCAAGCGCAGTCGGCTTATTAAAATGATGCATATAAGGTCGTTAACGATGAGCTATTTGTGTTATGAAAATGAACATGAATTTATCCGTTTCTCATTTCTTGTTTTACCCCGCAGAATATCGTCAATTACGAATTATTGAGCGCGCGAGTTCGTTCATCCACGTCACGTAATGAATTGTCTATTAAGCGCGGGGATTAACAGTAAATATTGAATCGGATGTTGCTTTCATTTATTTATCGTTATTCGCGTGTCCCGCAATAGTTATTTAAGATACAGCTGTAAAACGAAATATACAGCTAACATGAAAATAATAAGTAAGGCTTTCTATTCCGTTAATGGGATAAAAATGCATTTTTATCGACGTTGCCCCGATACTCGTTACTTGCAGCTAAGAGAATAATGAGATACCTAAACGTCCCGGCCGCGCACAAGCCCGTAAGCAGCTTCGTGGTTTATATTATTGCACCGCGCGTTTACCGTATAACCTATTCATTTGCTCGTGACAATGCTCACAAATGGATGTCCATCCGTTTTTTATTTGTCCCAACAACAGAAAATAATGTTTCGCTCTTCCTTCTACATCTGTTTTCTTATTAATTACAATTTATTTACAAACTTTGAAATTAACATTCGTCGAATCTTCAATCAAAGTCATTAAAAAGACTGGCTTTCGTTCGGTTCAGTTGACGCGACACACGTTAACAGAAATAGCCCTGGTGTTGACATAATAAAAACGTTCGGAGAAACAAATGCGAACCATTCGGGTGTCAATAAATTGGTCACGTACATATAAAGTCGGGACAAAAAGATATGACACAAAACTGGTTCGCCAAGCGAGTATCAAGAGCATTAAGAATAATTATACGAATGCGGCGTCCTATGATTGATGACGGAGGCCGCTAAATACTCGTCTAATTAAAATTAAGAGCCAATAATTTCCAGCTGTTTTTCGCGATTAATTCGACCGGATTTGAATAATATGTGCATCTAATTAGAATTCTCAAGAGCGCGGGCGTGCACGCAGCGCCGGATTCGTCGTGTATCGAATTATTTATCGTGGTCGGCCGCACATTGCTTTATTTTTGTCCGGCCGGTCCGCTGCCCGGCACTGCCAGCGCCCTACTGTCGGCCTACGTCTGTTTTCCACCTTCAGTCGCGGTGCCCTACGCTTCCTTATCTGCTGGTTAAAGCGAACTCAACCGGTACAACTACATCATGTAACTATGCCACATCTATCGCTCTTATCAGAGAGTGTATTGTTCCGCTGCGAGACAGCGAACCAGAAATCCCAAACGTGTCGAACCCAATTTTTCATACCAACGTTAATGCTATCCGCTTGATGCTTCTCAGTGTTGGAATTCCGCAAGTAAAATCCAACAACTATTTAGACTCGGTGTCTATTCAGAATTAAAGTTATTGTAAAAATAAACAAACTGTTATTTCAAGTTATGAAAAATAAAAAAAAAGTTCAAGTTAAATTTTTTAATATATCGTCATTGACAATTAAATTGATACAATTACTTTAACTGCAAGATGAAATGAAAAAAGATGAATCATATGTATTTACGATCCCGGATGAAAGAAAAAAAAAAAATCTCCCAGGCTGTAAAAGTTTATCGGAGACAATAACAATTATTCTATCCCCCGGGTAAGGGGGTTTTCTTTCGGATCTGTGTTTGCTTTTAAATAGCCTAGATGACAACAATGTGCGGGACCCTCGTGGCGGCAACAAATTGATGACGGAACGCGGGCGTTAAATGCACGCCCGCAAACCGGGATACAAAAGCGCTCTCGAACGCGAAATTTCGAAAAGGAAAGTGTTCGTGAACCCGCGACAAGGGACGCGACCGAGCGTGCGAGACGAAGCGAGAACAATACGTTAAAGCAGTAAAGCAGCAACTACTCTAATTGGCCACTTTGTCCATTTATTCGATTTATTTAAATTATGGGACAATTGACAGTAGGCATTCTATTTTTTAAATCTCCCCGGCCAACCGGCTGATTGGGCGAGATTGGCGTGAGACACTGGCCCCACAGATTCCCCAGTTGTGGGCTTAATCAGCTTTGATTGCTCGCTTCTATCTCTGTCTTGTGTTCTCGGCCTCCGATTTCCCTCTCTCGTCCCCTTACGTCTGCCCGCGACCAGCTTCTTATTATTATGCCTTTTTTTGTTCATCCTCGTTGCACCGACGTTTCTCCGCTCTTATCGTCCTCGCTTTTTGAGACACGTCAAACGGTAGGCCCCGACCGAGATTATCCTAAGTGAAACGAACAAACGGCCGCTCGACCGGACCAATCACGAGACTCATTTAATTTCGTTTCCTTAAAAACGTCATTCACGTTGTTCCGTCCAATTGTGCGCAACGAAAATAAACATGCAGATGTCGCATAATGACTTGTTGACAAAAGTCTCTCGAAAGATAACAGCTTAATGGCAATGAAGGAAAAAAAAAACCAAGATCGCTTTGATGTGCACTTGACTGCACTCGCGACAATTGCGCGAGCTTGAATAGGCCATTGCAAATCCGTCTCCTTCCACGGACTTCGGTCTTTTTGGCGACGATGACCGTTTCGTCTTTCTCTTGTGTCCTGTCTTTGTCGCACTACCTCTCTCGGTCCTTCGAACTGCCGATGCATCAAAAACAGTCTCCCCCTCCCCCCGCTGCTCCCTTCGACCACTCATCCCATTTCCTTGATAATTCCCATAATGCTGTGGGCGGATATTTCAATAAAGGGGGAAGATCCCCTGGACCGAAACGCTGAAAGCCGAGAGACGGCTCGATTCGTCAGATTACACTTTATGGTGACGCGCTCCGTCTCCGAAAAAGGACGAAACAACAGGCAACCTGTTTGATCTGCGATCTCACAAACCGCAGCGGGACGAGCTTGCTCGTTTATTACGCCGTTATTACCGCGGTTTCGATTTCTGCGTGGTTTTTGGGCTTTGACACACGGAACATTGTATAATGAAATCGTATCGAGTTGCGCGGACGAGCTTTGAAACAAACAAAAAAAGGCGAGTTATGGCCCTTGACACCCGGTGTTTCGCGTGCGAAGGTCTAGGTAAACCGAACAAATGATGTCCTTGCGATTGCCCGGTGGTTGTAATTTCAGAAGCGTATCTTATGAAAATTATATGCGTAATTTAACAAAATTTTCGACGATCCGGTTGTGTCCCATCTCACTTCAATGGGTGCTTGTTTGTTTGTTTTTTTTTTTTTTCTTTCTTAACACTTTTGTTGCTGCACCAATTCGAGTACATCCAAGATAGCGAAAACAATGAAATTCTAAATCGTCTTGAGGATACAAAATTTTGGACTGGACTAAAATAAAATGAGCTACAATTCTGTCTGCCTCGACTTGAACTTATTTTGAAGTCGGTGAACTTGTCTAATCATAAGTGTTTTCGTAATCAAGGAAACGATAACTTACCGGAAACCTTAGGGTCGGTCGCCTCCACTTTCATCGCTGCCAAACTTGCGATTGTTGTAGGTGCCTGGAAATAAAACAAAAATTCAATTTGAAATAACATAACAACAATGAGTGTCCGAAATTATTTCAGTCAGCTTTGTCTGCATTATTAATTGATATTTTAATTGCGGTGTGTCTGCTACTTACGGTTTGACAATTTTTGTTTCGCATCTTCATAAATATGCATCGAGTTTGACGAAACTGGCGTGTGCGGTTGTAATAAAAAAAATTTCAATTTCAATAGCCTAGATTAGTATAATAAGCGGCGCTTGATTATCGCCGGTCAGGAGAGCCAACGACCTGTTTCCGGTTTTTCGTGAAAACTATGAATTGCTCGGCGGATCAGTGACCTTGCCGGGGGCATCCACAATGGCATCGAATATTCAGACGACTTCCTGCGCGCTGATCGGGATTAATAGATGAAAAATGCAGACGGAATTACAATTTCCATTTTAAGCCAATTGACAAACAGAGAATAACTGCGCGAAGCAACATTAGCCGATTACTTAACGAGATTAATTCCGAATTAATTTGTTCGCAATTGCAGGGAACGTTAGGTACCACTTTTTTTTTTACAAATGAAAACACGTTGGTGGCAGAGACTCTGTATAATCAAAAAAAATTCGCATGACGCGCGGGAGGTAAGGAGGACAAATGAGGGCCTGCAGGGAAGCCGTGCAGTGCGCGAAATTATTCGAATCCTGTACGATTTCCGAAGCCCTAGCGAAGATCCGATTCAAGAAGAATGAATTTATGAAGTTGTCCGTTGCCACACATCCAGACTGTATTTGTCATTTCTTGTTCTTACGACAAAACGTTACATTTCATATTGTTCAAAATATCGAGAGAGGCTATTTAAATGTGACATGTGATGTAAAAATGATATCTATTAGTGGAAACAGTGATGTCACCTTTTATAAAGCCTTTGCATTTTGCACTTTTTGTCAAAACCGCTGATGCACGGCAAAGCGTATATATATATATATATGTATATACGACGTGTGCGCGAGCTTCTGAGAAATCAAAAACGATGCATCGACGTGGAGCGGCGAATTACAAATGACGTTCAGCACGGTCCGTTCATTTTTGTCGGTACGACTTATCGTCACTGCTCTCGCATACAAAACCGTCCGGGCATTTTTCGGACAATCAAACTTCCTTGGCCTTTTACGATCGCTGATTTGCCGGCAAATTCTGATTTAATGGTCGAATTAAGTTTATCCGGCGTGTATTTAATGGCCAAAAACCGTGCACCCCTTTTTTTTCAATAGAGGCCAAGTCGTTAGGCTGAGTGATTATTTCTAAATATCCGGTAATCTTCGTATGCAAAGCAGCGCAATCTTTGGGTCGCGACGAAAATTTCATAAAAGAAAGGGCCCCGGGTGGTTCTGGGCGGTCGCGACACACAACACCTTGCAGTCGTGCGTTAAACTGTAAATTGGAGGATGGCGGGCTTTTTAAATTAGGCTCCATTCGTGAGCACGGGTTTGTTTATTTTTGAAATCAGTATGTGCATATTTAAGGTGTCCATTAAGGGAGCAGTCTATCTAAAATTGTAGCAAATTTGGAAAGGGCGCGCGCGCTCTCTCGTGTTTGTGATAAGCGGAAGCTGACAACTTCGTCAGCTCGCGGAGATCGACCTGGCAGTCGGAGATCGAAAGTGGTTGCGCCGGAGAGTATCTTTGGCGCATGGTACAGTGTTATAAACGGCCATGCATCGGCAGAGAACAAGAGTGAAAAAGAGAGAAGCACGGGGCGGGAGGGAGCCGGAGGGAGGGGCGCAAATACGAGAAAGAATGAGCAAGAATGAGAGACTCGAAGGGAGGGCCCGGCGCGGGGGGCAGTCAGCGCATGGAGAGGTATATGAGAAAACAATAGAGCTGATTTGCAAACAATAGAATAACGTTAAGAGTCAAGTATTATACGCCGTTGTTACTTCTTATGCCATAACGCCGGAGAGCATATGCCCATTAATATTCAAAGGCGAAAATAATGTAAACGACACGACAAAAATCGGTGGAATAATTTCAATTCTCCGCTTATGGGACTCGGCGCGGAATCCGCGCGCACACACACGCACCACGTATAAATATGCATTACAGGGACGCGTGTGTTGTCTCGGGCATGTAGAGCATATTCTGGGAGGAGGAAGATGATCCGAGGGCTGGCTTTGTTGTTTTCCAACGTTAGCCTCTGTAGCTACAAATCTACAAAGAAACTCGGGGCAATGTGAAATTCTTCGATTCGACGATAACGCTCGAACAAGAGCGATCGCCATCGCGCTCGGATTCGCCGATAAGCTTTTGTATTTACAGCGCAAATCGAACCTGCGTGCCACCAACGCGACCATAATTCAAACCTACAACCGATCCCGATCTCCAGATTGTGACCCCTGAGAGCGCGCCGAGTTTTAATGATAAATTTGTCATCCAAACGAAATGGCCAATTAAAAAATTTCATCAAGCTGAATTCTTATCCTCTGACGTTTTGACATAAATCATAAATTCGCCGAAATCAGAGAAAATGGTTCGCAAAAATATGAAATTAAGATTTCGTAAAATGTTCATTCCCAATGACTTTGTTCGTTTGCAAAATTGATCCATAGGTATATATTTTTTGTCGGTTGATTTATGCCCGTCTCATCATCGTCGTGACGTAGATAATGTGTGGATAGAATCCATCCGGAGAGGGCGGAATTCTTTCGACCCGGCTCGGCAGTAAAACGTAATTGCTGCAAAGGACAATGGAATGCCCAAGTTCTTTCATGCATTATTACGGCGCTTGAACTTGGCGCACGTATCTTATTTCCTGTCGCGAATATAATTGGTACCCGACATCGTCGTCTGTGCATCATGGCCCGCGGTCACGAAACTTTTTCACCGACTAAATTACAGCTGTACACCGTCGCGTATTGTTGTCTCCCAACGCCATCTGTGACGATTGCGCACGACCGGTCGCAGTCTCTGTTATATACTCACTCTGCAGTTCTCGTCTTGGTCCTCCCGTCGACCCTGGAACAGGCTGCCCATCTGCACTTGTAAATTTTGCTGCAAAAGTTGAGCAAACTGCGGATTCTGCGTGAGAATCGCGGGATTCTGTTGCAGCAACTGCGCGAGGGCCGGATTCTGTACCAGGATTTGTCCTAGCGGCGTGTTCGGCAGTCCTTGGAGGGGATGCTGCGTCGTCGGCGAGTTCGCTTTTGAAGTTTGCGAGGGCTGCGACAAGCTGACAGGTGGCGCCACCGAGTTGTTCTGCCGGGGAGGACTCTGCGGCGTGTGAGGAGGGGTCGGTGGACTCCCCGGCGCTGTTCCGGAAGAGGCGTCTTTTTCTTCTTTCACTTTAACTTTTCCTGAAAGAATAAAACAAATTGACAATGTAATACACGCTTGGCACTGATATTTTTTGTGTCATCTTGTTGCGATAGTTGGATGAATGTTTTCCATGTTTTTTTTTTTTTTTTATTTTCAAAAATTGGCATTCATCGGATTACAAAAGTTGATGACGAGGCATTTCATTGTAATCGACAGATGTGCAGATTGTTTCGATTCTCGGATTCGAGCATTTTTCTTCGTCATTTGTGGCATAACGCTTTTTATACGTGTGATGTAAAACGACACTGGCAGTTGCGTCAAAATTCCCGCGAGATACGAGTCGGATCTTTCGCTCTTTTCTCGTGCGCAGATATTTCTTCTCGCCGATATGAGAGATAATTTGCTGGCACAATGAAATACCGGGAATGGCAACGGTGTCACTCGAGAACTCAGTCAAAGTGCATGAAACACAATGCTGAAATTGTTTGTCATTTTGCATGAAAAATTCTATGATGATTTCGATAGAATGCAAAAGCTTATCTGAAAGCGTTTGCTGTTTTTAATTTCATTTTTATTTATCAATATCATGTTTGAATGGGGGCGTCATATTTGTGTGCGTTCGCGTCCGACATTGATATTAATAATTTCCCCTTTTGTTGTCGACGAAAAGAAAACAGGCACTCTTGAAATTTGGTTACGCCCCTGTGCACGCTATTACGACGGTTTTAAATCATCGTGTATTTTTATGATCTTGCGTATATTGCTGTCCGAACTTTACGAAAAGAAAAAGAAACGACACGCTTACACATACGTATAGCGTCGTATATTTTCAAGTTTCCAATCGGGTAAGAAATTATTTTTGTTGATACTGTCGTAAGGTTTATCTTTATTGTAAACCAAAACAACAATCAAGGCAAGTCGTTAACTGTTTAAACGAATGTTGTCTGCTAGAAAAATGGGCGAATTCCAATTCGAATGATTGGTAAACAATTTGTTTTCAGAAGTTTGAATAGAATCATATTTTTGATAAGAGCGTATTACTTAGACAAATAAAAGAAGTTTCGTCAAGGTGGCGTTATACTTAATAATGCTCGTTGATCTTGAAAGAGTCTTGTAGCCACAGGAGGGTGTAATAGCGGAAGAAGAATTATGTCATGTTAGGGAAAGTTTGGGAAAAAAGTATCCAAAAAAGTTGAACGTTCGCGAGGGGGATTTTTTTTTGATCAAACTCGTGAAATTGAGACGTTATAAAGTTCCATAATCGATTGCTGGCAGGTACATTGCATCTGTCCCAATAGATCGACTTATTTGTCGACGCAGTAGAACAAAAAATATTCTTTAAATATTTGTTCAACTAAAATACTGAAATATATTGTTCGTTCTGATTGGACAACTTATGTTTAACTCAAATTGTAAATTTAAACATAAAGATTTTTCAATACTTTAAAGTTTTTAAATCATAAACAAAAATCGCTTTGTCTAAGTTCTATAGAAGATGGTTCAGCTTTCGCAGATACAACAAAATCTCTCCCTAGAAAAAAAAACTGTTGAGGCAAGTGTTCGTCTAAGAATCACGCGGTGTCGGCAATACAGCTCATGAGAACGTCAAACTCTGCAAGTTACCTGCTTGAGGGACTCTTTTGATCTCCAGTCCTGCGGACGGGTGAAAAAAATATATACAAAAGGTGAATCGACTCAAAATCCAAAAGGGGAAAGGTTATGGTTACTGCGCAGACGACCCCCACGATTTAGGTATCTTCCTGGAAAGATCGAAGCTACTGTCACTTCCAGGTTGCGTAACCCCTTGAATCCTATTCTTACATCTACAAGCCACCGGTATCCAACTTGCATTCATATCTTTTCTACGTTCATCTGTCTCAAATCATATGTTATTTATTACGTCAGACGTTTTCAAAATATTAAAAAAATCATTTTAGTTAAAATAAAAAAAATAAAAAAAAAACAAGCAAACAAAATGAAATCACGAATATCTCAACGAATGCTGATTCACAATGAAAAATGTTAGGGAATAAAAATGTTATCGTTTATATTAATGGTTCGAATTAAAAATCGAGAACGAACAAGATATTTGAAAAATTGGAACATTCGCAAGAAATATGTTTTAATTAGGAGGATCGATACAATAATCAATTCAACCCTTTATCTTTGCCGAAATCTTGGTTCAATGTTTTTTGATAATTAAATTGGATTCAGCGAAAATGAAGTTGAATTAAATCAGCGGGCAAAAACTTGATAAGTTATCCCGGGCGAATTGATGCCCAGACATTTTATTTCAATTTTCAAAGCACACGGACTCTCAGTGAATTATGAAGTATTTGGTTTATGTGACTCGGACAGTTTATATCCCTGTTTGGGCGAGAGCGTGCCCGGAACGAAATTCCCCGTAAACGAGTGTGCTGTTACCAATCGCTCATGAGCATGTAATTTCGTGGCGAACACAAGTCGCGCTTTTCGGAGAAAAATCTTCGACGAACAGAGTGCACGCACGAATCAGGCACATATCTTGTATCGCATAAATGGGAACGGATCTCTAAATCGAGGCGATTTTTTCAAGTCATGCTGCCGCGGAACCGGCTCAGCAGGACACCTGTGTTTCTTTTCGTTTATTCTAACCAAATTTTAACATTTTTTTTTCTCATCCTTTTTAAGACATCATTCGCAATTATAATTGAATTACATCTTCAGAATGTATATCTCGGAATGAAAAATAAAAATTAAAAAGAAAGGTGGTAATTAATTTTTGTTTCTTTTCTGTTCAATTTCAATAAAAGATTTGTAATACATTTTTTTCTTTCATCTATTTCCATCAGTTTTATAAAGAAGGGAGACGAATAGACTAAAACTGTCATTCATTAACAAATGTATATAGCTTTCTCACAAAAGAGAGTCATAAGAAAAGGTGTCGAATTACAGCCTGTCCGCGACGCGAATCGCATCGAATAACAGCCGTAACCGTAACGCTGACCTGGCAGATTAATTCACGAAGATTTGTGGCAAAATGGGGACGCGATTACGTGCGACCTTAACCCTAGAAAGACGACACTAGACCCATTTTTACGTGGTACTTAAACCTTTAAACGTACGCGAGACAGGGCTCCGATTTCAAAATTTGCAGGGAAATCGGTTAACCCGAGTCGACTGGGCGATTTTTCTCAGGGGTTAAATCGAGCGTGGTCCCCCTTCCGATTGCAGGTAGTGATGTCTACCTGCACGTGAGTTGCGCGAAAAAAAACGGCAAAAAAAAGCGGAATCGAGCGCGGAAGTAAAGAACAGTCCGAGGGGGAGCGTCATAAAAACTAAGCGTAAAAATACACGACGAGTTAACAGGGGGATGAAAAAAAAAAGCGAAAGATTACTCGAAGCCGGAGAAAAAACACGCGGTGATCTCGCCCCTTTCTTTGCCAGGGGGTGCCGTAGGGTAAAAGTGAGTTAATAGTCGGTAAAACGGTATTCAGTCTGTGACCCAGGGGTTATGTGCTTCACGTGCAATTTTTTCTCCCGCGGTGTGCACACTCTTTTGCTTCTTTCTTTTTTTTCGGCCTTTAATCTTCTTTTTTTTCGCTACTCGTGGAAAAGTGTGATGGGAAGCTGATGCCTCTTCACGAAATTCGAGTAATCGAGAAGGCACCCCGGGAAGATGCGCGGATCCTCCTGTATCTTACGTAACTGTTTTTTTTTCCCCTGGACACCCTGGGATAAAGGATTGGCAGAGCAAAACTTACGTCCTTATTCCGAGGAAGCTGAAAAATTGGTTCCCCTGTGTGTTTTTGTTTTGGCATTCCGTTTTGGGAAGGTTCAGATGAAAGAAAAAAAAAAAAAACGACGCGATTATGTGTGGAAGCTATCAGAAACGTGAAACCCGGAGTTTGCGCACGACATCAGATTATATTCCTGTACTTTTTAATGTTAACGATTTTAATAAAGTGTTACCTGGGCGCTCGATTCAGGACGATCAGCGTGGCCGCTGATAAGATCAAGTTTCGAGAATGCACGATTTCAACTCTTGCAATTTCTCTTGTCACACTTCCGTCATGCCTTGTGACGTTCACTTTAATTAAATCGTTTTTGACGCACCCATACGGAATCGCGATTCTCATGCGCTTGGTATAATCAAGAGAAATGCAAAGACGGTAATAATAGGCGCGCGTATTTTTCAAACCAAACGGGAATCTAGATAGGGCGATATTATCCGATAAAAAATTGTAGCCGAGTCTTTTGTTTCCAGACAATTTTTTTCCCCGACTCGGATCGCCGAAAAAGGCATACAAAATAGCAAAATGAGCGAGTGATGGGTCACGAGCGGGGGAGTAAAGAGAAAGAGAGAAAGAGAATGGTCGAATTCACGAAACAGTAACAAAACGCAAAACGTGAAAATAAACTCGAAACCATCTTGAAGATGAAACGTAAAAAAGCGAACGAAAGCTCCTCGTGAAGGAGAAAAGCAAAAAAAGACAATGAGCAGAGGCGAACAACTGGCCGGCGCGCTCATTTTTTCTCTCGCCCGAACCCGAAAACCCTTTTATGCCCTTGCAAGATTAATTATCTTCCATATTCGAAAAATGAAACGGCACGAACAAAGGACGCAGTCGCTACAGGCCGAGTGCTTTGCCCTGCTCGACTTTATCCGCCAATCAGATACGCCATTTTTCTTCAAAGTACCATTTTTTAATACCATTTGTTACGTCGCGCATAAATTACCGAGCGTATATCACGTTTTATGATATTAATTCGACACATTCGGAGAGGATAATAGGAAACGAGAAAGCGGATCAAGTTTTTCGCATCTTCGAGAGCCTTATCGTTCGTACGCGATTCGAGAGCAAAATAAGAACGAAGTGCCGGGAGCGCGTGAGTCCAGGGGGCCCATTTGAATTTCGTTCAATTATAACGTTGGAAATATATGATTCAGCCGTCCCGTAGAGTCAGGCAAAATTTTTCGTTCGTTTGTACCTATTTGGACGCGGAAACCCTTTCGAGCCCTTTTCGCAAGACGAAGCCGTAATCATTCCCAGCGGTCTTCTTTTTTCTGCAACCCCTTTTTACGGATGTCTTTGCGCTGAGAAAAAAAATCGGTGAAAGGTTACGAAATCCTGCTGTTTCACAGCGAAATCAGGGGTTCAGTGAAAAAAAAAAAAAAAAAAAAAAAAAACGCTTTCTAATGCTCTCGCTAGATTTGAATATTTTCCTTTCACACGTTGGGATCAATTTTGAGCTGTTTTGCCGAGGAAACAGAGGGACCCAAGAGCCGACGAAGAAATAATCAAATCCGGAATATGTAAAACCAAAAATCCATTATCGCTTGTATTTTTTGGGACCTGTCCTACTTCAATATATCTTTTGGCGAATCTTTTTTTTCCCGTGAGACATAATTTAAAATTTATGAGTTCGGAAATCGCCTGTCCCTCTTGTCCTGTCGGATGCACGGGCTCTCGTCGCGCGTCATCTAAGTTTGTGTGTGGCTTGGATTCGCCATGAATTTGAATATTAAGATTAGACTATACTCTCAAGCAAGAGAAAGACACGAACAGACAAAGATTATGCGTATGCATAAAGCGCATCCAAGATTTTGGTTCAAGTTTATACAATCGGACGGGTCTTAATTTGAATGGATCGTTATGAAAATTAGCGTAAAATATTTAAATTCCCGACTCAATCTCAGTTTTTTAATTCTTGATTAAACATTTCTCAAATTCAGGAAAGAAAGAAAAAAAATGATTATTAAAAATATAAAAATTTACATAGAATGAAAAGTGTGGCCCGAATGTTTCAAGTTTATGAAACAAACTGCCAAACCAAAATCGCTTTCACCATGTTAGTTATGCGTGATTGTCGAAAAAGCGAGTTCATTAGGGCAAGTGTTTGTCTGCGGTTAGGGTTGTGCGAACTGCGTGGCACTTTTTCAGCGGCCCCTGCTTCTGAGCCACCCGCAATGCTTGCAATAAGGGAATCAAATCTGCCCCTACAACATCGCTTCTCTGACTCATCTCCCAACACAATTTTCGCGCAACTGTGCGGCTCGCGAGAGCGGTTCATTTTTTTTCTCGTCTTATTTCAGAAGATAACACTCCCGGCCATGTGTTTTCGGTTCTTCAAGGGCTGCGCGTTCTAGCAGCGAGCGAAGCCCTTTGCATGATTAAAGGTCGTCACGTTACCCCTTGCTTTAGAACGGAAAAAGTGAGACGTGGTTAGTAAAGAGAAAACCGAGGAGGCTGCGGATGAAAAAGGACGGAGATGAAAAGAGGAAACTGCGAGTGTTTTGTGAAGATCAGTTGGGGGATCGAGGCGTTTAATTGATTTTGTTTGCTGGATGTAAAATGTTTGATGATTCAGAGACTGGCGTTGCCGATAGCGTTGCTAGCAAAATATTATTCTAGGATTTGGAAAGGAATTCTAAAAAGAAATAAGAAAAAAAAAAAGAATATGCCTTTTCCAAAATTTAAAACATATTTAGCAAAAGCATTAATTCGTTTGATCCATGCAAAAAATTGTACTTCATTAATAGTAATAATCCAAAATGAAAAAAGTAATTTAAAATCTTAAAATCAAATTTTGTTTTCTAGTATATACAAAATTTCAAAAAACTTCCAGTTTTAGATATAGAGTTTCTTAATTTCAGACGCCTGTCAGAGGTGATTTTTTGCAGTGTTATCTCAGACCAGTTACCCTTTGTGTTGGCAAAGATATTATCAGATAATTATAAATCCAGGATACATTTTGAAATGAGCAGAATGTTTCAAAAGAGACTTATTAGAATCGAGAATAACGCATTAATCACCAAGAAAATAATCAATCAAACACTTCAGTCTACGAAATTTCATAAATCTTAAATCGTGACGTCGTCCCGTGAGAAAGTCGTCGAGAACAGAGGGCCGAGAAAACAATATTCAGAATCCTCGAATAAACAAAAGAAGAAAAAAAAGTCGAACAAAAATCGGCAACAGTGAGGTGAAAGAAAAAGAACGTGAAGATGAATAATAGTTGCTAGTCGAGCGGTGATAATTCTCGTAATCAGTGTCTGTGGAGTAAAGCATCGCTGAGAAGAGAGCTACACGTGAGATAAGTCCTGGGTATTTGAACGGCAGCACAACGGCAGCACGAGAAGCACGAAGGCCTACGCTAGGAATGCCTTCTGATGGATTGGTCATCCGTGATTAATTTGACAAGCTGACTTTCTGGTTTTCGGAGGAGACTGACAAGACCCCGGCTCCCCCGCTTCATAATGGGCCCTCGGTCGAGGTGTCCATTCCAAGCGGTTATATGTATCCGTTGCCTCGATATGACCGCGATGAGACGTGGAATGGGTTGAGATTGTTTGGAGAATAAATTAATTGACACGACGCTGAGTAGAGATGCCATTATAATGAGACTGATGACGCAATTATGAAGCGAGGTTTTTGAAAAATGGAAAACACGAGAAATAATTAATGACCAGCGACATGTTGATTCGTATCGAAATGTCGTTTTGTTCATCTGGCAAATAGTTGACGGCTGGAACACACAACGCGGAATATCATTATGCGAATTTATGCTCGCTTCTGAATAAAAAATGAAGTGAGAAACTAGCCATTCAACAATTTGATCGAAATGTTCATTTTCAAGTACTTTTAAGTACGCTGTTTCTTGCTACCGGTCAAAATAATGTTGATCAAGTAAATTCCTATACTTATATTGTCTCATTTGAACAATCTCGTCTGTAATCATTTGGTTTTGTAATTATTTTTACAACCTCGTATTTTGTGTTAGTCATTTTTATTTGTAATGTTTGGTCTATTCTGGTAATAAAATTACAAGTGTTTCTTTTTATTCGGAACAATCAATCGAGTATTGTAAAATTCGTAACATGAGAAATGTAAATTTCTATCCTTGCACTTCCGCGAATCGTAAATAATTGAGTACAATAGTATTTTGAGTTGATTATCTTCACATGATTAACCTGTTTTCGAACGTACAATTTGATTAGTTGATTGTAGACAGTGTAAGATGCAATAAGAAGTGAAAGCCGATTTTTAACAATTATTATAATCCAATGGTGAACTTTTTTTCAATATTATAATTAGAATGATCGGTACCTTCTTGAATTGAAATAAAATATCTTAAGCGAAAAAAGACGATTTTATGCCTTTTCTAAATTTCACAATTTCATAACCAAAACGCCATTGCGATATTAAACATGACATGTGGATATCAGGTTTCTCGACAACATTATTTCATACAAAAAGTGCTAAAAATTTTTTTCGCAACAACCTAAACATATCATATTCAAACCCGAGCAAATAAGCAAAGCGAAGTGATTTTACAGTTTTATGAATACGGCTTTTTCTGCGAATGTATTAACAAAATAATTGCAAATGACTTTCTCTCACTCGACTTCTTTTATTGCTGAGAACAATATCTAAGAAAAGCAGTGCAGAGGTTTAAAAAGAATTAAATGAATCACGTGTAACGTCAGCGAGAACGTCAACTAAAAGTCGCACATGAAAGAATAATAACGTTATAAATTAATGCTTCCACTTGTATACAAATTTGTTCGCAGAACAGTTTCTTTTAAGACAGTCCATTATAAATCATTTGTTTTTTTGTTTCTTTTGAGTATATCATTCAATTATCCTTCCAACGATGAAGATTAAAAAAAATTTATAAAAGTTACGTTTTAATTTAACAAAATTTTAATTGCAAAATTTTAATTGCTCGTATATTACGAGTTTATTCGAACGGCGCATTGGAAATGATTATCCATTAATTAACGAAAGCAGAGCATCGAGAAAATGCCCAAAGTTTTATGCACCGTCGTGTTGCTTCATATAAACGTCTGGACGAGTTCAATGAACCTTAATGAATAGATCGATTGAGTCGAGCATAATTCGTCTCGAGGAAACCAGATGTAATATGTTTTCAGAGGCGCGACTCATTCAACGAACATAAGAATGATACAGAAATTCTGATCGTCAGTTTTGTGTTATCGAAAACAGTCGATCAAAAAAATGTGCCCCAAAAAATGGCCAAACTCAAAAGTTTGGTTCTTTAAGAAACTTCATCCTTCAGTGTTGACTTATGCGAAATTTTTATTTCGTTCCCAACCCAAACAAATCGAGTGTTTAGAATAGCGTTTTAAAATTCAAAGAGACTTTTCACAGTGGCAATAAAACTTTCACGGCGTATAGTAACTGTTTGAACAACATTCTAAAATATGTGTTCGAGTGAACGATCGACGGATACATGAAAAAAAAAAAAAAAAAGATCCGTAACCGTAGTTTTTGACATTTTCAAAAAGTCTGACGCGTCCCAACTGTTGTTTTTGCACTCGAACAAAAGTCCGTCACTCGAGTCGGACATTTTTGCGCCAAGTTCCGGCACGTTTACGACCGGATTGCACACGTAACTTTCCTATCCACGATCGCCTTCTTTATTCCACTCTCTCGCGCGTTTATTATGTTTCCGTCGTCGCGCGGTGTTCGCGAAAATGTCGCTTTCACCTTTACGAGATGAATGAAATGCAATGTCGCTACAAATGAATGACACTTGCGTCGCCAGTGTCACTCGTTTGTTGTTTGTTTTGTTTTTTCTTTTAATTTTCATGCACCGATTTCACGCAAACAAAAATCGTGGCTGCGTAACGAATCCGCCAAAATTTATCGCTCATGTGATTTCGGGCCCAATCAACCTTCGATCCTTAGAAAGGTGATTTAACAGACGTCAAGATTCGCGGAACCTCGTGATCGTAAAATCAGCACTGAGACTTTTCGCATGAGAATAGGGATACATGAAATTTGGCACACGGCAGACGGGAAAGCTCCCCTAATAGTGCAATTCGAGCCATTGATAGAAGAGTCCATATTACCCAGACCCCTTGAAAAATAGATCACAAAAAAACCGTGCGGGCACAAAAAAGGGAATAAATAGACGGAATAGGAGCAATCATTCAAGTGTACAATGGCAAATTACATTTCCGATGTGGTAATTGGACGAAATTAAAATCACTCAATAAAGTTTGATTTGATTAATTTTAAATTGATTTTGATAAATAGCTTTTCAGTTGGGAAACAGTTTTATTCATTTTATTTAAATTAAACAAAAAAACTTAACAATGATAATATATTTCACATTCAAGAACCTCAGAGAAAATAATTTAACCGATGATATTTAAAATGAGAAAAAAAATTCTCTATAAAAAATTTTGTTTAGCATTAAAAAAAAACATACGAGTCAGAATCAAATTATCATGATAATTTTTCAATTGCAAGAATCTGAGGATCTTGAAAAAGTATTGTGTGTTTGATTGATCGGGGGTTAATAAGCCCATCCTGAGATTTTGTAATCTGCGAAGCCCGCGGATCTTGATCGTTTGTACAACCTGCTGTACAAAACTCAGGAGAAGGCTTCCAGATGAGAGTGTACACGGGAGAAAAAGACAGGCACGAAGCAGGAATTAAACAAATAATCTTTGCCGAGCGAGGAAACACATAAAGGCACGAACGAGAAGGACGCGAGTAAAAGGATCCCATTGAATTCTAAATTTAAACGAATGTCCAAGTGTCAGCAGGTTGACGGGTAAAATAAATAAGATACGCCAAGGCAAGAGCGGGCTGATGCGGAGGAGCTTCTTCATTTAGACAAATTTTAAATTGTACCACACGCCGGTGCGTTATTTATGCAAGGGCTCAAGATTGCAGGGCTGCGTGTGTGAGACATTTAACGTCGCACGCTCTCGTAACATTGTGACGAACGTGCGATTATGATGTCAATACACTCGTTAGTGTGTGAAGAAGAAAAAAAAAAAAAAGAACCCGACCGAGTATACAAACAAACGTCATTCGCAGCCTAAGACACGTCTGCTTTTTTTATAATAGTTTCAGAAAAAAAAAAAGACGCGCGATTCCCATCGCGCGACGCATAAAAATATACAAGGCCCGGCTTATGCGAACCGATTGACGACGAGTGTTTTTCGTCGCCTTGTTCTGAGTCATGTTAATTGACGGGAGAAAAGGGGCGTGACCAACCCGGAAATAAAATAGACGTTCCAAAACGAAAATACTAAAAATAACGATTTTGTAAAAACAAAAAAAAAAAAAAAAAGAAACAAATTGTATTCAACTAAACTGAATCAAGACTTTTAATCGATAATTTTTGAATTAATTAATTAAAAGACTTTGGTTAATGATATTTAAATTCCAAATAAACGCTAGTTGTGAAATTAATAAAGCAATCCTTGTTTATGAAACCCGGGACGAATCGTTTGAAGATAATCGCGGACATAAAGTCATGCAATATACAATTCGTGTAATATGCACGACGATGCATTGCGCACGTATATACAAAAAAGAACGCACACACGTGTGTCGCAGAAGCGACTCGGTTCGCTCAGATGGCACTCGTAAAGAGTTTCATAAAAGGTTTCATAAAACGTTTCACGATCTTGCGTTCCGCAAATCATCGGGCCGAGGCATCCCCTCGACGTAGTTTTTTTTCGCGAGAAAAGACGCGGAAGGGGACTCACTGTGCCAGTCAAACTATAAACGGAAACGAGCGAGAGATGAGGAGCGAGAGGAGATAGCGGCGCGAGAAGAGAATACATTCAACAGGTATCCCCGCTCCGCGGAGCCCTCTCGTACTCGTGTACGACCAGCAGCTCTCCGAGCGCGAAGGGGGAAACAGACGTTTAGTAAATTGGACCTTTTTATGATTGCTTTTGAGGGAGAATTTGATATTTTGTTAGTTATGGTAGTAATATTTTCGTCAATTGTGTACAGTGGATGAAGCT
This sequence comes from Trissolcus brochymenae, assembly GCA_030523145.1. Lineage (NCBI taxonomy): Eukaryota > Metazoa > Arthropoda > Insecta > Hymenoptera > Scelionidae > Trissolcus > Trissolcus brochymenae. Next base: position 265,227 of record JAQQRF010000018.1, read on the forward strand.
TTTGGATGGGAAAATTTGATATTTGTCAGTTATGGTGGTAATATTTCAGTAGGGTACGATGTGAGGGTAATTAGACATTTTGATGGCGGGACTCTCTTTTTTTTTATTCTTGTACATCCCCGTGAGAGATTGAGAAAAGCGTAATGAAACCGGAGATGTACGCCAGTGTTTTGCATTTGTCTTTGTAGCATGTCAGATGCACGACGTTACATAACCGGGGATATCACGTGTGTGGTGGTAAATTACTTGTTGATTTATTTCACGTTGATTATTAATAATTCTTCTGGCGTTGCGTTTAATAAAACATACTTTGTAATTCAATATAACATATTAATTTTCATCAGATAGGAAAAAGTTGGAGTAACAGTGATTGATGCATTCGATTTTCGTTTAGGAGGTTTCGAGTATTTCATAAGTTGTTTTTCTCGTATTTTTTTTTCTGTACCTTCATTTTTTTAAATTATCCTATAAAAATACGAAAATTCCAGACGTTTTTTGTTATTAGTACCTGTCAGAGTTTCTCGAAACTGATCACTTTCAAATCAGATTCCAAAAAATTGACAAATAGAAACTGAATAGAATAAAAAATGGTAAAACATATCTCAATGAAAGGGCAGTTACGTGTTTCCATCCTGAACAATATCGATTGTCTGACTGAGTACCACCTCATCTCGGACGAGCTTTTTTTATACCTTCACCACCAAAGTTGATGATTAATGGTCCTACAATTTTTCCTCAAAGTCGGATAATATATACCAAGAACAAACCATAGCAACAATAAATAATTAACAGCTGGTAGCATAAAATCAAGCCCGAATAAATGTTTTCATCCGTTCGCACAATTTACGGATTTCACACAGTCATTCTCTGATGCGGAGCATTTCTCAGAGATCCGGCGCCCTGAATTGTATTCATTATCGTAATTTGAACAAAAATGTTTGCCGAGGACGCAATAATCTTGGAGAAAAAGCAATGACTTGGCGGCCCAGAAATTCGATGTTGTAACAAATGACATATCATTTTTCCCCGACCTTTTTGAGTGGCGTGGCTACAGATTAGGCGAGATTAAACGTAAAAAAAAAGCTTTGAAAGAGACGAAGAAGAAAAGCAACCTTGTAGGGGGATCCGTTGATTGTAGGTTAGATCGTAGGTGGAAGAAAAGATGTGAGATCGGAGCGCGAAACGGGCACTCACCAGTTGCCTCTTTGATGTTTGTAATGTTTTCTTAAAGTGCCAACACAAAAGGGAGAGAGAGTCTGTGTCGCGTCTCGGTTTTCTCCCAGCGATCTCCTCTTCTTATTATTCATTGTTCACTTCTGCATGCTTTCTTCAGAATTTAACTCTGTCCTTACGACACACGTCTTTTTGTCTATCGCTCAATAGCGCTGATTAATACACGTCATTCGTTTCGACATTTTTATGTCGATTCTTCTGGAATCGCAACAATTTTAGACAAAACAAGTTGGGCCACGTAATTTATGCTAATTAGATAGCCGCCGTTTGTCCGTTGAGAAAAATAAAAACCAAAAAACAAAATTGTTTTTATAAAGCGCCGACGACAAACTGCATAAATTGCAACGGCTTAGACATTTTTCACGTTTCATTCGAGTTAATGACATACGACCGGTCAGATCGAGCGGGGGAGCGAGGCGAAGATATAAGAGAGGAGAAATGGAAAAAATAAATATACGACTTGTGCGGAATCTATTTTTCCAGTGTTTGAGCGGGCGAAATTGTCTCGGCGGGGCGCGTGTCACATGCACCGACATACCGAAGTCACGCATCGATCGCACGAGACAGTCGGCACCGCGGTCCCTGCTCGAACCGATCGACTTTATGAGTCGGCCATCTTGCGAACCATCGCATATTCACAAACACGCACGCAGGCACTACTTGCATCATCACTAATATGTTACTGCTGTTTCCAGTCTGGTCTTTTGTACAGTCGAGTCTAAAAGCTGTCAACAGTTCAGCGACTTCAACAAATCACCATCATTGCTTAAATCCTTCCCGCCCCCCTCCCCCAACTTATTACCAGCACTTGTCAAAGATTCATAAATAATTTCCAAATGTTGAATTCAGCTGCTGGTTCTTATCAAAGAAGTTTTGCTGTGTTACTAAAATTTGTTAGTTATTTCAATTACGAAATAATAAAATAAAATTTTGCCACAATTGAATTCTCATACAACTCAAGAAATCCAATCAATCCAAATTAAGAAGAAAAAAGTCGATCCGATCGAACTGGAAGAATGATGAACCTGTTCTTTCGGCCTCGGCATCATCGCGCAACTATGAGCACAATATATTAAACATCATCTATAAAGTTGTGACAGATGTGAGCATTCGTTTGAATTCGGTGCCGTCCCATCCGAAGGGTTTCCAATGGGCTTGATAAATCGATCCCCGAAGCGGTGCATTCTTGTCGACGACCTTGCGCCACGTATTTGAATAGTCGGCCCGTGAAGAGAAAGGTATTTTGTGCTCACCCTGCGGTTGACCAGTGGATGGATTGAGAAAGGCAGGCAGAAGCTGCCCGCTGACTGATTTGGTGAGGTCGCCGCCTGTCAGGCCGTAGATCGCGAGGAGTTCCTGCATCGTCGACTCCGCGTACTCTCGCATGCCCTCGAACGGCTTCCTCTCCTCGCTGTCAATTTCGTTGATGGCTTCCTGGCTGCGATCCTCCTCGAACGTCATGTCCTGCTCGTCCAGACGGCTTGCATCCTGGTCCATCGCACTGCCACTCTTTTCAGAAAAATCTGAACCAGGACTTCTTATTTGCTGCAAATAACAAGAACGCGTTCAATAAATTATTACCAAAGTAATGAAAACGATAATTATTGAAATCATGAACCCGCTGAATGAATGATCTATCCTGTTATGAATTATTCAATCTAGTTTATTAATTTCATATCTGATAATTAGATAATTGCTCTTCCAATTATTAAAACCAAGTTGATTTAGATGCATGAAACAAATTATGCATTTCTTATTGTGGTTAAAAAAGAAAGAACGAAAAATGATTTAAATTTCAACTTCATTAACGAACCTCTGTACTTGGCGAGTAGACTTTTTGTGACCTGAGTTGTTCAATGATAAACTTGTGTTTGAAGGAGTCACCACTGTCGTCATCCGAGGACGGTGGTCGCGTCGAGACCGACAGGTCCATTGGACTCGACTCATTGTTATTCAGTCTCTGCTTGGGTCTCTCTTCCATCAAAGGTGGTGGTAACAGCAGCATCGGCTTCCGCTCGAACTCCAACACTTCGTTCGAGTTCTGTGTCATCTCTTCCGCAGTCTCGTTCATTGTCTCGTCCTCTTCGTCTTCCTCGTCCTCGTCATCCCTTTCGGACTCTTCCCTATCAGACTCGTCCGAGACCTCGGCCATCCGGCTGCTTATGGGTTTGAAGTTCTTGCGCTTGTTCCGCGGCTTTTGGATGCTCGCAAGCTGCAGCTGCGCTTGAGCTTCGAACTGGGACCCGTTGTCCTGATCGGCGGCTCCCCGACGGGATGCGTAGTTGTACACCGACTCAGAGAGCATCTCCGCTAATCATCATGAAATTGAAATTTTTTTTTATAAATCGTGTGCTACAGAGTGATACACCATTTTAATTACACGGACGAATTAATGCCGGATCATACCTCCCGGATAGGGTTTCAGACAGATTACAAGAACAATTTTTTTTAGAATGAATATGAATTAACTTTCTAGGGGCATTCTTTGTTGGTTCTAATGTTGAATTGACGTTCAAATAACCTCGCGTACAACTTGGAATGGACGTTCAATTTGCTTTTAATGGATCTTTAAATTTGATCTATTTAAAATGATCCAACACAAACATCCAAAGTATTCAGTTTAAGACTTTTTCTGTCCATTTAAGTGTAAATTAAATTACGGCTTATGTGATCGATACGGGATTGTTCATTTCTTGTTGGACTATAATATTCATTCCAATTTGTTTCAAAGTTCAAAAACAAGATTCCATTGAGATATGTACTCGGAGGGGGAGGGAGGGGGGCACAAGAAGCGAAGACAAAAAACTTACTGGGGCCATATGGACTGGTTACGGCGGACATCTCGAACTATGCCGGGTGTCTCGTCACTGCATCCTGAAACAGAAGAAAGTATCACTATAGACGACAGAAGAATGGAAATAATTCATATGAGCGGACAAAAAACGCTCGAGTGCAAAACAACAGACCAAACCACCACTTCTCCGTCTTGCGCAATAAAATTAACGCGCGAACCGCAGTCGATGGGAATTCAATTTGCGGCCGAATAAAAATATTTTTACTGTCCATCTCTCACGGAACTTTTGAGTGGAAAAGCGTAAAAAAGTATGCGTATAGTTGAAAACAAAAATATAATTCGCGTCTTAATTGCATCACTATGAAAAAAAGTGGCTCGTACCATATACGTATAAATATCCAGTACAAGGTATAAGGGCATAAACTCGTGTTTATATATGGTTAAACATGCTTGAAGAATTTCTGTCCGTAATGCTGCGGCAAAAATCAATTCGGTTGTATAATGGCTCGTTAAAAACGCAGTCAAAAACGAGTTTGCCAGGGCAGTTCGGACAAAGAGCGAGCAAAACGCGAGCGCTCGGAAATAACAGAAACTTTTCGCTCCGAAAGCTTGTGCTGGGGCTGTTTCGAAATTCATCGCTACTGTGACCGTTTTAATGCCTCCTTGCATGTTGTTTGTCCGCAAACTATGCGCCGATGTGAGCCAATTGTTTACTCGGCTTGTTCGCGCCGACCAGGTCATGCTCGAGAGAACCCAAGAGTCTGACAATAAAAGTCGTCTAGTTGCGAGTTATTGGAATGCGGTCTTTTAGTGCCCCGCGAATGCAAGAGCGCTTCGAAACTTATACTTGACATATCACCCGAGCGCACGTTTTCAATCGTCAACATATTGCTACCAAAAAAAAAAAAAAAAAACTTCAGTATCTCTCAAATTTTCCATTTGAGATACATATTTTGGCCAAAAATTGTTCATACAAAAATGAATACTCGATTATGTTTTCTAGCGATGATAATTGAGACATGAAAATTGTCCCCTGTGTGTTACAGTAAATGGCACCGAATTGAAAAAAACTGCGCTACACGGGACTTGGCATTGTAAGACGAATTTTTTTTTTTTTCGTGTACCTACAGCGAGAAGTAAGTTCTTCACGGCTAGTCCGGCTCTTTTTGTCGACGCGTACTACACAGAAGGGATTTAATTAACATCTGTTACACTGTACCTATAGCGAATGGGCCGCCCCCTTCGGTCCCCACCACGGCACCGCGGGGCGGACCTGGAATACATTACATCCACCCTCGTAAGTGTGCAAGTCGGTGTGCGCACACTTATGTCGTCGCACACGCGAGCAACGATTTGTGTGTGTGCGCGCGTGTACACAACGATCGCGGAAAGCAAAATCGTTTTGTTAAATTAACGAATTCGCTTTGACAGGCGCGCACTGTCGTTTGCATAATTCAATTTTCTTTAACAAGACACGAATTTTGCATCGCCAAGTCATTCCGTTTGCCCGTTAATTAGCGGATGTTCAATTGAATGGAAATGTCACGCTCGCGCCGAACGAGTTCCTCAAACTACGGCTTTCAATTTTCTAAACATCCTACTATACCCCACGCTCTTTAATTGTTGGTATACAAATACATTTTTAGTCTCATTCGGTGGAGGTGAATTTATTCCGCGAGCAACGATTCAACTTCTATTTGCGGGTACGGTACCAAAAGATTGGAAAGGCGAGACATATCCCGTGGCGAATCGTGCATGACCTACGGCATTTCCCAAATACCTGACTATAACGCCCCAAATTCCAGCGAGCAAGTCGTTCCAAGTTTAATCGGCCAGTCCAGAATAAACACTTGCAATTTAGAACACGAGGTATCCAGACCAGCGCGAATGCAAGTCGAATTTATATCCGCAGCCGACATTTGTTCCTTCGTCTAAACCGATTAACCTTGAAACTATCTCGCGAACGACGGATTTATTTCTCGTGACAATTAAAATAAGATGCTTTCGCGTCAGGCCGACGCACATTTTATCACTAAACAAGTTTACAAGAATAAAGGGAATTTCAATTGTGTATACTTCAGGGGAAGTAATTTATACTGGTTTGATATAGGCCGATGGATTAAGTTTAGCCGTGCGTTTTAAATTGGGAAACATCGTTTTTTCACTTGGATTAAATTGACGGTAATGAATTCGTAAAAATTGCTGGCAATTTTTTATGATAAACGTGTTCAGTTCTGATGATGTGCAAGTACAAAAATTAATTTGTTTTTCATCTTTTTATATCTTGTTTAAATTGATTTGAGAATTAGTTGCTTATTTTAAGTGGAAATACAATTGGAAATCGATTATAGGGGGGGGAGAAAAATGTGAGTGACAGATAGAGACGAAAAAAAACGCCAATTCGGTCAAACACGAGGCAAAAATGAGGAGGAAAGAAACGAGTAGGTCGCGATAAGTTTAATATATTTTAAGTCGTTGTCGAGACGAATTTGAATAATCCCTCGGTATTCCAGCAAGACACTCCAGAAGCCACGAGAGCCCGGCTGTCTCGAGGTCTGGCAACATTACATTCGAGTGTTTAACGTGCGGACGCGTTACTGTGCCGCCGAGTTTTTTGTTTCCTTCCTCTGACTTGGCCCAAAGCGTCGAGCAATGTCGAGTACTCTCATGGCTTCTGCAGTCTGTTATACCCTCCTCCTTCGCGCGTCTTCCCGCCGTCATAATTTCATGTATTTAATGTTGTGATTCGTTTCGATTCGTCTTTCAAGTGCGTCGCACTGAAACTTTTCAGAAATGGAATCTCGTTTCAGCCGCTGGCGAAAAATAAACAAATCCAACAAGTCAACTTGTTTGTCGTCGATATTTCTTATCTTGTCTATACTTTTTATTCTTGACGATTATAATTTGTTGTTTTTAAATACGCTTCTTCATCTCGATAATTGTTTGCTGATTTCGTAAGACTTTTTACACGCTGATTTTCATTCAAAATTGAAACGTGATCCATAATATGTTGTCCAGCTCATCGCCAGGCTGATCGATCTTAGTCGCACACGGGATCGGTTGAATTTTGGCACTTTTGTAAGTTCGTGTTTTTTCAGCGCCTACGAGATATATCTGCCAACCTTTTTGCGATAGCATTCAAAAAAACGCCCAATACTCTTATCCGGACCTATATAAAGAACTTGGTGTTTGTTCCCTTGTAAGACCAGACACGTTCTCAAAAATATTGGACTTCTTGAGAAAAAAAAAAAAAAAAAGTAAAAACGAAGAACAAACTTTGTTGAATGGTGTGCGTAGAAGGTTTATTCATCACTCGTGATGCGAATCGTTTATTTTTCATATTACTCTCAAGTGTGTTATAAATTTATTATCAAAGAAGAATTTTCGTCTTCGAAAAAGTTGATATATTTTCTATTTTTCATTTTTCTAAAAATGATTCCGTGAATGCGTTTCTGCGGTTATAAAAAAAAAAAGAGGGGATAATATTTAGTATGACTGTCAGTCATAAATATATCTATACGGATGGTTAATCCTCATACCTTTCAACCGAGCGAATCGTTTTATCTTATAAACAAGTACAACATTCATTAAAATTTCATTGACAGTCGACGGCGGGGTGGCGTATACAACAGCCCCTTTTCTTCTTCCTTGTCCCTGAACCGAGAAAGGAGCAGCAAAAGATGAAACGAAGGACAGCGCATGCGAGGGAGAATACGCGTTCATAAGATATGGTGTGAAACTCGAGAGACCGAGATTAAAGAATGAAAAACACAGAATTCTGAGAAGTGGTTTGAGTCATAACGTTCGTAATTTCAAGTACCGCGCGCGGACACACCGGCGTAAGTGAGTGCGTGCGAGTGCGCCCGTATGTGTAAACGCGCGCGGAAATATAAAATCCGTCTTTCATTATTATTATCGTCCTATTACCGATCTGGTGCATTATTTTGCCGTTTAAAAATGACCGCTCCGCACAGAACGAGAAAGTTAAGAAAAACAATTGCGCAATGGCGGCGGCGCGTACACACAATTTGCCTGCGTTCATTTCTACGTTGCCGGGTATATTATTGCGTTGAAAATTTTATGAAAATTGCTCAAAATGCGCGTTCCTCGCTCACGTTTCAGTATCGATTGTTTCCCACGAGGAAGTAGAGATTCTTCTGTTGAAGCACCCACTTAAAAATATAATTTCAAGTATTATATATATACAGTTTTAGGAACTCGTAAATTTGATTCTACAATTCGGCAATTAAAATTGCCTCGCGATCAATCACAATTATCTTGTTCTCATTGTTTTATATGCTACGTAAATATAAATAAACAATCAAAATAAAATTGGGAAATTATTATTTTTATTTGACATTGCACATTATAAGTTTTTTCTAAAACTTGCAAAAAGTGGGAAATTTGAATTGCATCGAATAAATGGACGGCTAATGGAAGCAAGTAAAAGTTGTTTTCCGACAAGCTGTCGGAACTTCTATTAAGACGTTTTAGCGCGTTTGATGAAGACTACATCCCGCCAAGGTTCAGTCGCACTTAAGAGGCCAGTAAGAACGAGCGACACGCATTTTCTGGCCGCAACCATATTCAGGTCTAAATAGTTGGTGTTACGCTAAGTACATCTAACTAGATTAGTAAGACGTTGTGTGCTCTATTTTTAACGGCGTTCGAATGCACCGTGTGTGCTCCGCTTTGCGAAAAGAAAGAATGAGAACGATTACGTGGTTCGAACGAGCGGCTGAGAGACAAAAAAAATTGGAAGATCGCATCGGGGGCGACCGCGTACTCAATTCGCCCTTAAAGCTCGCTCTTGCCGAACATAAAGAGTTGTGGATGCGAATCCAAGTGGTTTCTCAATTTGTTTGGGATCTATTAGTTCGAAGAAATGAGTGGCACTGAAAGACAAGGCTTGTTTGGCTAATTTTCTCTCTCGACCCTTTTTTGTTTGTTTTCGTTTGTTTGATTCGTCTGTCTGTTCATTTCACAACTAGCGCTTGAAATTTTCAGTCAAATGTACAGGAGTGGAAAGTACAGAATTCAAATATCTCCGATGATGAATCATATTTATGGTAACAAAGAGAAACTTAATTGTTTCATTTTGATTTGTGAACGTTAAAACTGAAATGGCATTTTTGAAAGAAATTCATAGGGTGAAATTTTAAATGCTATTGAACAAATTGGTTTTAAACTTTCATAATTTTGTATCAGCAATTTTGAACGTCACATTTTAAAATTTAAATGAAATTATAATTTTTTGATTCATATGGATCATCCTGTTCTTCAGGTTGAATTATTTAGGTGCTTGAAGATTTTGTAGTTGCCTGAAATGTGGATTATCTTCGACCATGCACGTAAACAGCGCAAGACTTGGCACATGGTACGTGAGCGTAATAAATCTTGTAACTTTTTATAGCGAAGACCAAAATCGCTCCCTCTATGGCCATGGTTTCACCCCTCTGATCTCTTCCTGACCCGGCCGACACTATCACCGTCATTGGCATCGCTGCCCCTGTCAGACTCTCTCAACTGATTTGCATACGAACATAATAGCGCGAACGACCTACCCTTTACTATTAATTTTATAAAATTATTCAGCCCATTCGTGGAGCATGCGGCGTTCTGCGGCGCAGCCGTCTTTCTATATTTCTTTCTTTTTTATCTCCCCCCACTATCCGACACCCCGGGCCAGCTCGTATTTGAATAACGGATTTTCAAAATCTCGTTTCATACCGAATCGCAGGGGATGCGCACGTGCACTCGCACTCTCCTTCTCTTGAGATTCGCCATTTTACTTTTACATTTATTTGGATCATCGACATACCAGTTGGACTCGTCGAAATAACTTGTTCTCGCATCAAGGGACAGATTGTCCGCGCCAACTCCATGCTCTCGTTCGATTGATTCTCGTTTTACGGAACACAATGACGTACCGACCAGATTCAATTTAATTTCGGCTTTGTGAGCGTTTTCTTCCGCATACTCGGAGTTCCGTATAAATTTAATTTTCGATCGAAAAGAAAAAAAATTAAAAAATACCCTACTGATGTCGAACAAATTTGACATATACTTCAGGTGACAAAAAAGAAGGTTTTACCGATTACGTATCTCAGTTTCCCAACAGATGGGAACTTCGAAACAATTGAATGCAAAAATACGCCGTAACAAAAAAAAAATGAAAATTTAATGACAGATTGCAGTCAATTACGACGAGACTATAAATTTGAATTTCACAATCCGAAAGGTTATTCGAATAATAAACCGCAGCTAAACTGAAATGAGGATGGCCTGTTACGAACTCGTTACTTTTTCTCCGATTCCATGAATTAGCATACATATAGTGGCGAGACTTTTTTTCGCGCTTTTTTTGACACTGGTGAGACAATGCTCGAGGACCTCTGACGTAAAATTTTTTCTTCCCCTCCTTTTTTATGCAATCTTTTTTTTTTTTTCATCGAGAACTTGTGTTAGTATAATAAGTAGGGATTCAATGAGAGTTTTTGCACGGCGCTCTTCCACGTAGTCGTGCGTGGATGCCAGCGCGCGAACAGACCTCGAAGCATAATTAGTACTTGTTCGCAAATGCTTCGTTAAGTCATAGGAGAGGAGGCACGTATAGCTACACCTACGCGATTATTCCTCGCCGATCTTATTTCTCCTTTCGTCGTAATTGAAGTCCGTCGGTGTAATTGTTTAAACTGGTATATTCGGATTGAAGGCTTTGGTAATGGACGGTGGTTAAAAGGTTTTTGAGGAAATGATGTAGAGGGAATTTATCACAGGATAGTGATTTGTGATAACTAATGGCCAAATGCATCAAACGAGAATCGAACGAAGAATTAATTTCACATTTAAATTCGAGTCGTGCCTATATTAATTACGATTCGGTACGGCGAGCCACGTTCCCGGAAAGGATACGGGAAGTTCACCATACCATTGGCGGAACGATTTTTTTACCCCGCTCGCTTTTTGTGCGAGAAATTAAAATTGTGTTTCCACGCGAAGACCAAATTTTACACGCCGGCTTGGGTCAATGATAAATGATCCGTGTTGGAACTTCGCTATCTGCGCCACTTAATGAATTAACATTTTGCCTAATTTGCTTCTACGGATAAACTACGCTCCAACTCTTTCAAGCTGCAAAATTTTCACTTTCAATGGTGTAATGTTGAAACTCACTCAATCATACGAGTAATTAAATATTGTTCAGAAAATTGAAACAGAGCGAAAAAAAAGAGAGAAATAATTAAATCGGTAGAAACTTAATTTGACTTATTTGAATAAGCGAGGTTAGTGAGAAAAAATTTTGTCAGAGTTAGTTAGATAGTTTTTAAGAGCTAAGCAATCAGTCCTTGAGCCAGATTTGGCGAAACGCGAAACTGAAAAAAAGAGAAAACGAGACAGAACGGACGCGCATAAGCATAAGGAGAGGCTTAAATAAAGCGATGAGGATTCCACGAAATGCAGAAAAATCCGAGCGCGGCCTTTCCATATAATGAGATAAAGTTGCTCGCTCGATTAACGTTCCCTCGGTTTGGGTTACCGCAGACAAAACGATCAGCGCGAAAAATAATACCAATATTTTTAAAACGCCTGATTCTCGGTAAATCGTTTCGGTAATAATCCTGCGATTTAAGGTGTCTCTGAGGATGACTTTTTTTTTCCTCGCACGATGGGGCCCCGTCGATCGGATAATTATTAGGCACTTGAGCCGCGCTGAATTTTTTTAAGAAATTGAAAATTTATAAAGTGTAACGAGCGGGGAAAAAATTGCCTCGATCTTGTGAAATTTAAACTTGTCTTCCTCTTTTTCTCTCTTGGCGGGATAACGTGGATCAAATTTAAGAATGCAAATTGAATCTCCATCGATTATCAGTAATTTTGTGAAATGGAAGGCAGTTTTTACTCTCTGCTACCGGAATACCAAATTTATAGCATAAAAGAGAACCCGACATCGACGGTGATGGTGTCATTGTCAAAGGAGTTTAAATTTTCGGTATATTTAGTGATGAGCGGCTGGCGAATCGGGGGATCGAAATAAGAGAAGGATGAGATGGAGGTAAGAGTCTGGTAATAATAATTACAGGAACCGAAGGAGGGACTAGACAATCGTCCTCGAAGCCGAATTCGAAGAAGGGGACAATATAAAAGGATTCAAATAAGAAGAGGACCGAGGGTCGGCTCGGTCGGTACAAAACGACCGCGGAATCTCGCGAAATCATGAAAAATTCCGTTTCGCTTATTGTCTTCCTGAATAGGATATATAAACGACGAAAGATACAGTCGAACTAACTAACAGATATTTTTTCTTTTTGCAGAAGAATGTTCGAGGAATAAGGAATAACCAAACGAGAATGTGTATCAAAGGAGCAAAAAAAGAAAGATTCGGTTGTGTCTGCGCTCCTATTCATTAATTTTCATTTGTTTTCGGAAACAGAGGGGATGAAAGTTCCCTTTTTTTTATGTGAAAAAAAAAAAAAAATTCGAACATTAGATATGGCAGACAAAAAATGCGGTTCATCGACTTGGCGAAATCTTTTGGTAAAAAAACATCCATCAGGTTGAAGATTACGGTGCGACTTTGGATGTATCCTTTTTAAAGGGGGTTTTGGCCTCGGAAAAAGGAGATCTAAGGATTGGCGAGATCCTCGATCGCAGGAACAGGCTCTCTCGAAATGACGAATCGTTTCTATTAAAATACTTTTTTGAGCAGGGAACGAGCAATATGGGAGAGTCGCGGACGGAATTTATTTACATATTTTCAATCTGGATTAAGAGGTATGGTTGTGGACAAGAGTGCCCTCCCGCAGTGCAGCCTCATTGCAGAGCGTAAAGGATTATTTATCCAAAAGGCATATATCGTCTGCTGACTTCGCAAAATTGTGCCCACGTATACGTTAATAACGACATTAGAAACCGAGCAACAAAATAACGATTTCTCGAACCCATTAAGTTCCAACAAAATGTAACCTTCTGCGATCATGAATTAGATCTTGTCGTTTTTTATCGTCCTTTCAAAAAACCACCAAAAAAATTGAGTCTTGTTGGATTTCATCCATCCTGACGTAATCGGTTGACGGTTTAATGTCATTGCCTGTGTGAAACTTGGACGTTAGTGTTTTCAAATTTGGATGAAAAATGACTCGACGTTCGTCAAACTTGAGCAAATATATTTAAACGCCACGCACTCTCAACGGTGATAAATGATTATTCGAAGAGCAATGTCCTGCGTCAAAGAGAATTCAAATTCATATCTCACAGCAACAAGTGTTTGAAAAAAAAAAAAAGTTTCACCATTTTTCTCTCAGCATAGATATATTTCATTTCTATTTTTCCTCCAATAAACTAATAATTGTATTGTTATAAAAGTAAAAAAAAAAAATTTCTTCGTTCCACTTATCTTGACTAATTCAAGTGTCATTTTCTCGCTAAGTTTGAAAGTCTCCACGTTGATAATCTCATCAATCGATCAAGTTAATCGTTGCCTTCTTGCATTGTAGATTGCGGTTCACTCCTTCCGCGTGCAATATCACAAGCGATTTGAATTTCCAAGTCTAGCAATATACCGACCGGGTACAAAACAAATGAATGACGAGTGACGCAGACGGGGTGGAAAGAAAGAAGAACGCAGAAAGAGAGCAAAAATGAAAGAGCCAGAGCACACGGGCGTGCGGATGCGCAAGCAGAGCCGCGAGCGAGAGAGACATACAGTCCCGAGCTATCAAGTGATTAATGGAGTCTTCTCGACGAGCGAGAGCCCCGATGGATAAGATCTCTGATGGAATTCTCTTGGCTTTTATATTGGATTTCTTTTAAATTCGTTACTTTATCCAGCACTATGTTAATAGCGCTCGATATGAGAGCTCGCGGTTAAGAGGAGTTCATTTATCATTTGTACTGGCTCATGGCGCACAGCCTCGAACCTCGACGCGACGTGCATTAGACGCGATTCACACGTTCGATTTCGCTCAACATTTTTTTTTTCGCCACCAGCGTGTTTACGTTTCAACGTCGAGTGCTCTGCCAATTTTAACTGCTGATTGATGCTCGGCTAATTTGACGTATCCCAGCGTCTGTGAAATTTCGTCGACTCAATTATTTGGGCGATGGGAAATTTAGAACCATTGAACAATTTTGAAAATTTCGAATTTCGAAATCCAAACTTACCTGACAGTTTATTTTACTAATGACTTTTCTTTTCTTATCCTTTCATAATTTTTTTTTTCTATATGATATCTGAAAACATGTTCAGAATAAAAACTGGTCCAGAACTGTGATTTGACATTTTGTTTCAATAGATTTGTAAGATCATAGTCATGACGAGTTTCAAGTTCTCATCATTATGGTAAAAATAAAAGATTGTATTAAAAAATGGTATACTTGAAATTGAACTTTGGGTTACAATAAAGATAATGATAATTCGATGAGGAAATGTTCCTAGATATCACAATTTTTGACAAAATCGTTCATCCCAATGGACATCACAGTTCACGAGTCGGTGAATCGTCGGACAAAATTAGATTGATCACGATAAGTGAAAATGGAGAAGGAAAGTAAACCGATTCAGATTAGAAAATCATATTGTTAGATGAAACGAGGTTCTCGTATATTTCGATGGATATCACTCTTGAAATGTAACCTTCATTCAATTTCTAAATCATAAATTAATTAGATCTTAAATTCATAACCAAGAGACTGAAAAAGACAGGAATAAAAATTTTTTCCGTCTGATTGGTTTTACCTTGATTGCGACACAAATTCAATGAGGAGCACTTTGATTTTTGTTTGATCGCGACAGACATCGAACAATTTTAATAGTTCCGTTTCTAATAAAATATTTTTTTTATTGCGAACGGCATGGAAGCTAAAAATGGTCGAGTGTAAAAGACAATGGAACAACGAAAAAGGCGCGAAACCAGCCTGCGAGGCAGCTCGATTGCGAAGGTGGGGCACGTGCGTGGCACGTCTTACAAATAAATAATTGACTGCTTGTGGAAAACTTGGACGATTCTAAGTGAGATGCGAAGGGTTGCGTAAAAGGCGCGATATGGAGGACACGGTTGACACGCCATTGTCATACAGTTATGACCAATCGCTTTTATGGAATGAACGGTGGCGCGTGATAGACCGCGAAGAGCACATTTGCAATTTGAGCGTTTTTGAGCTTCGATCAGCGTGCGTCTTCTTTTACGCGACATTGCAGTCGCAGGAAATAGAATTCGCATTTGAAGTGTGCCGAAAATACGCAAGGAAAATGGTTTCGTCGAATCGGCGGCATTTTTGCTCAACGCGGGGCAAAAAAGACGAGACCGGGACGATGCTTTTTGAAATACTATTTTTAAAACGCTAATGCAATCGTATTGCAATTTGCTGGCGGTTACTGAAAACGAATCCTAATCATGATAAAGTCAAACGAACCTATTTTTATATTATTTTTTTATGAACAAAACATTTTTTAACGATTAGAAACAGAAAAAAAATTTTCATAATTTTTGATTGTCTGAAACTCTAATGGAATTATTTTTTGTTATTTTGTGAAAAAAAAACTGAAGGATTTCCATAATGACTCTAACCTGAAAACATCAAAAGTGAATATCAGACAAGCTTACATGTCTCGAGATTTTGAAGAAAAAAAGTCTTTGAAACGCCCATAATATGTTTCCGCGTTCTGAAACTGTTATGATTAATAGTGTCGAATTACGAAATCCTTGTCGCAGTGGTTTCTAATCTCTCCCAGATCTAAATATCGGTACCCAAAATGAATCGACAAAAATTGAACCGATACATCATACAAATCAATCTCTATCTATCAAATTTACATACCACACAAACATAAAACTGTGAAATATCCATTGAGTAAACAGAAATTCAAAAATAATTTTTTTCTAAATCAATTTGATTTTTGTTTGTTTTGTTTTTGTTTTTTTTTTCCAATCAAAAAAGTATTTCCCGTAGTGTAATTGGTCACTAGATAAATACGAATGGTATTGGGAAAAAAAGTCCATTTGTCATAATATAAATGGTGAACTCAAACGAATGATCGGGTAGGAAAAAAAATGTGCCCGAAAAAGTGGTCAAGTGTACGAAACAGACAGAAATGGTGATTTTATCAACACGCTGCTCTGATATTACTTGGTAATTGAGCATTGTGAGTGGCGAAGGAGCAATATGTATAAACGAAGTTGAAATGGGAGTCCGGCTGTGACAAACGAGCGGCGCGCCCCCGAAACGTCAGTCAAGCGTTACTCGACGGTTCCTCAACTGCAGCACATTCCACCTTGCTTCGAGTCTCGGATCCAAGTCCTTGGCCATCCTCCGAACGATTGATGAGCGCGGAGGACCGGAGCCCACGAGGCAACGTTACTTTGACGAATGGTCCAATAAGCGAACGTTGAGCCGCATTCCGTATTCTGGTTTAACTGATCGGAACGGCTTTGAGCCGTCGCAGACAATGACTTTGTGACTTTATCGGTCTCCTCATGACTCGCGGACACACCCAGCCCACGAGATACAGGCTATTATGATTTATTTGATTGCGCGATGCTGGGGCCTGCGGAAAAAGTTGCTCGTTACGACCGCAAAACGAGAACATATTTCGCCGCTGTGGTTTCTACATAGATTTTGTGAGTATTGCGTTGGCGTCGACAACTTCGTTCAAATTACGACGCTTCGCTCCGGAATGAAGTGCGTAAAGACAGACAATTTACTGATTCTATCGAGTTTACCAACTTGATTAACTAGAACAAAATTAAGTGAAAAAATTTTGTTTATCTCGACCATTATTAACAGTTCTTTTTTTTTTCTCAGAGTCCGGGTGTTTTCTTGCTTTTTATTATATAAGAGATGAGAATTTTTATGAGAGATCTGTCAACAGGTTCCTGTCATAATAAAAGAAACTGGTAATCGTTTTCGGCAGAAAATATTTTTCTGCCCAATTGACGATGGATAATTTTATTAACATAAGTTCTTTTTTTCCTCTCTCGCTATTAGAACTTTTCATCATTCTTACGATGGCGTCAAAAAATTTTGATCTACTTATAACAGAAGGAATTTGTTCAAGATGAATTTATTATGGCTGATGTATTTATTTTCATAACAGATTGACTAATGTACACATCAAGCCTTTTCTTAAAATCCATTACTTTTCTCAGCAATTTCGATTTAAATAACAAAAAACTATGTGACGTCATTTGAAAGAAGTATTTTAAAAGCTTATTAAAATTAGTCGGAAATTGGAATGAATTCAAGATAAATAAGGATTTTGTAGAACGCGCATCAGATTCAATTCAATTGTTTTGTCCTGATTAAATATTTCATACCCAAATACACTCGTCATATGTAACAATATTGTCAGTTTTTGGAACTTGATTGAGGATTTATTTATATTATTCTTAAATGCAAATTGTTTCGTAAAAATGACTTATTATATTTTAATGATGAATTTCTTAAAAAATTATCTGAATTCATTTATGCATACATAAAGCCTCATTATCATGCAAAAAATAATCTCTAAATTCGTTCCAGAAAAATGAAATATTAATTTATGAAGAACCTGGTTCTCTTTCTTCCAGAACCACTCTAAATCATATTCTGTGGCGAGAGGTGATAATTTGACTAATTGCATTCGGAAGAAAAACGAACAGGAGCCGATCATTTTTATCTTGAAAACTGAGCAAATAGCAGCAGACAGGTAGCAACCCGCAAGAACTCAAATTATAATGTGATAATTACAAGGTTGATTTATTTCCTATTTTTTTTTTTTTTTTTTTTTTTTGGTAATGGGTCGCATAATTGATGGCCTCATTTAAGAAAAGTTGTTCTTGTGGTGACAGTTTTCTGTTTGTCGTGTTTTCAATTTGTCCGATCTTATATATTTGCGGAAACCAAGATGTTTACATTGCGATAGACGCGATATTGTACGAACAGAAATAGACAAATTTGATAATTCAATATATCATTTGTTGACACGTGTACCATCGGTCTAGCAAAGGCCATAATCTCAGCTATATTTATTACAGAGACAGCGCCTATGACCAGAATAGATGTTCAACATTTAACAATATTTTGAAATGCATTCGCTAATGTACATTTGACCGAAATAAATGGCGTTTATCCATCGAAATAAATGAGAAGTTTGATCTAATACAGATTGACGTTTGTGAGAATGCAATCATATTTATAGGTAGCGACATTTTAGATCCAGAAAATTAATTATTTTTTCAATTATTAATAGACAATTATGGCACTTTTAACAGGTGACAATTTTCAATTAGATTTACACGAGTTCAGTTATGATTTATTTAAAAGATTCATTGTTTCAAATTTAACTGTTGTAAAAAAAAATTTTGTTTAAATAAAATTTCCAACGATTGTTTAAGAGCGACTCTGTATTTCCCCGTAAGGAGATTGCGATCTTGACGCAGCCGATTTTTATGTCGATCGAGCGACAGATTAGAGGTAGTCGTGGACATGGCAGGATGCGCGCCAAGTTCCGATATGCGAGGTGTAAGAAGAGCCGTGAAAGGTGGGAGTTTCCATGCACCATGGATCCCGGAGTCTGTGCGAGTTCAGTTGACTCCGGGTGACGCGCCCGGCGTGCACGTACGCCGGTGCAATGCGGCCGGTATAAATATTAATATTGACAATAAAGTAATTTCCAAGGCGGCGCACACACGCCAGCACACCCAAATTCAATGACCCGAATTGTCGCAAACGAACGGGTCGTTAACCGAATTTGAATACACTGCATAACTGTGACATTTCAGAATGATGACTCTGCAATGATTCATGACATTTTCCAGGCTTCTTTTACCTTTTTCATAAGGTTGCGTGTTCGTAATTTGTAATTTTCTATTTGTCAACATGTTGAGATAAAGAAACAATTTTTTCTTTCTTTCTTGTTTTTTTTTTCATTTGTGATTGAATTTACAGTTAATGGAATAATTGAATGGAAATTGCAGTACCAAATGAATCTTTTATCAATTACCGGCATAAATGTAATGGGTGTTTAATTAACTAATTAATCGGCACAATCGATCATTTCCATTTGAATACAAAAATTGTTCAAAAATGACGCACACTGATTGCGACGTCGGTGAACTCCGCTGCGAACTCAATTTCTTCTCTCATTATGCTTTTATTGTGTTTGGCTCTCACGAATCCACTTTCTTGCCAAAGTGACATTAACGTAGAGAGGCATCTTTCTCGAAAATTAAACGCACATACATCTAACTCCAGCTGGAGATTAGCAGCTCAGCGGGAAGCCGACTTCCGGCTGTGGGCGTCGGTATATCGAACAATTAACTCTATGCCTGGATGATAAGGCTTGTGTTAAATCAAACAGTCTCGAGAAAGGTGTTTTTGCAGATCACTCTCCTTGTACAGTTGTGGGTCGGGTTGTCCACTTTAATTATTCTATGATGACAAGAATTATGCTAATTTTTTCGGTATACAATATTTTTTATAATCGAATTCATTTTTATCCCATTTATACGGCGAGTCAAAATGTTTCCCAACGAAAAAGATAGGATCATTGAAAAACAATTTGAAAAAGTCAAAACAAAAAGTATGTACATAAATAGATCATGTTCGTTTCTTCTATTATAACTTATCGTGGCAAAAATCTGTTTCAAGTTACCGTTACCGTCCATCATAGGAATAAATAATAGCGAGCTACTTTTCTTCTCGTAAACGACGCTGGTGTGTTTCGATACGTCGATTTTTGTTTTCTCATCCCGCATTCCATTCTCAGACACAAAGTATTTCAGATGTTTTACAATTACACCGTTAAAAAAATAATGGACCGTCGGTATTGTACGTCGATGTAATATTCAATATAGCTTTAATTGACGTGACTTGTTCATTCCTGTAAGGAATCAATGCGTCGGCGTTGGCCGCTAAAAGATTTTTACCTTGACGATCGACTGTCACTGTTCGGCGTCTCGGTAAAAGTCCAAAATTCGCCGAATAACGCTCCAAGTGACGCGAATGACTCACCGTACATTGATTGCTTATTAGAAGCACCATCATCAACTCTCGACAAAAGATCGATCGTAATAGCGCAACGCACTGTGACTATTATTATCGCCTCATCGAACGGTAATCATATGGAATTAGCATCTCGTCTTGACTCCCTGGAACCACTATGTTTTACACACTTTCCTCATGCAAATTTTTCTGCATTTTCGCAGGTAATCATTTTTTTTTAGATCAAGCAAATTTGTGACTTGATGCGATAGAGAAAATGTGCGCGCATGTTCCATTCAAAAAGCATTTCAAACACCTGTTTCGTAGAGAAGAAAACACTGTTTTCAGTTTTCTAATATTGAAATGTAAACAAATTTCATACATGCAACAGTACATGTACAATTTTCCGTTTTATGATTTCATGTTTCTTGTTTTTTTTTTACATCTAATTTTTCGAAATTGTTGTGAGTTTATGATGCAAAAAGCGATATTTATATTTCAGGATTTCACCCGAACCTCGTTCCATTTATGACTCGTTTGAATTGATATTCCAGAAATTTGTTATGTCACGATCGATATGTGCTTGAATGATTCATGAATATCTTGATTCAAAATTCGGTATGAATAATCGAGTAGGATTTATTAATTTAGATTTTTTTTTTTCGTTTGTTTTTATTACTTCATTTAACTTTCTAAATAAACCCAACTCAAACGTTAAAGTGGAAAGAATATATATATGAAACAATGAAATTGTTTTGTTTCGTAAATAGTAGATGTTACCATAGAATTTTCCAAATGTTTCTTGTGCAACTAATTGTAACATTCTTTATTTACACGTTTATAAAGACAAGAACAGACAAGTACACCTTATACTATGAATGAGAAATGTGCTGGTAATTTGTGCACCAAGTCATCACGCACAAATTCGCGACAAGCGCCAGAATCGAATACCGCAATGTTTTGCAGATCTTGGCAAGGGGCACGCGAATTCGCTAGTTCGTCGCACGAAATAAGCGTCAGGGTAATTTATCGTTGTAGATTACAATTACAATTCAAGAAACGCGTTGAAAAAACAAGAAACAACTGAAATACAAACGGTCATCAACCCAAAACAATAAATTTATTCATTAAACTCAGAATACTAGCATGACCTAAAAATAACAAGGTTTAATATAAAATTGACAATTGAATCATAAATCACTGTATATAATGTTATTAGGAAAAAAGTATAAGTTTAAAAGTTAATGAAAACACTCTTTCCAGGATGTATCAAATGGAAACAAAAAAAATGAACAAACATAATGATTGATCAATAAATAAATGAATAGTGAATTTAAATAGACAATGAAAAATGATTGAGATGCACAAATAGTTCGTGAGGAACTCCAATTGAATAACTGCATTATCAAAGAGAAGGGCCAATGACCGCAACCGATGCACACGTCTGTCAGCGATTTTTTTCGCAATTCCGCAATTCCAATTTTCACGCGCCCATTTGCACATAATCAGGAATTTATAATACAGCCGCAGGACAATGAACTTGTTTAATTAAAACGCCCGGCGCGAACTTGCAACAGTTGTGTCATTACACGTCGACTTAATCGAGCGGCGACTGAACTTTTGAGCGCCTTGCCTTTTTTGAATGAATCGCCGCATGGTAATCGCGACGCGGCGAGCACGTGAAATTATTTTCACGCGTTCTCATCGCTTGGAGCGAAAGGGGCGAGCGGGGGGAGTGCGATGCGCGAAAAAGGCTCGTGCAATTCCAGGTATCGAGTCATTTCATCCACGGCTAGTAATTTGCCGATTAGTTAACGTCAATGTTCGAGAAACGATGCGTTATTACACATCATATTAAATGCTTGGATGAACACGGACGACGTGCAAGTAAAAGCAACGAAAATTTCTGAGACGAAAATACATCCCGAGCGTTTATTGTTGCGCGCTCTCTATTTTTTCTCCCTTTTCTCTCTCTCTCTCTCTTTGACTTTAGTGTATTTTGTTTCGACCGGTAAATCTTGGATAAACGCAATTTAAAATGACAAATGGAAACGCGTTTCCCTAGAATAGTTCTGTTGTTGCCAGAATTTGCGTCTTGCCACGTGAAATTTACAATCAAGATGTATTTTCGTTATTGTTGTCTTCGAAATTAAATTACGAATGATTTAAACTGCACTTTGCGACAGTTTAGTATTGAGCTGTTGAACGAAAATGAATTTATTGAGCGAACGATTTATATCGTTCGGTGGTTGAAAATGCGGTTGTCTGAAAATTGCATGAATTGTGGGTTGTCTCGTTGCATCGAAGGTCAGACGAATTTTGCACAGTCGCGATATACGATAGTCCCATTGGTGTCACCGCAACCACGTACGTTTTACCAATGTATGTAAATGTACGAAATAGAAAAGAGAAAACTACCGGCCAAGCTTGTTTCGCGCATACACATTCATTTCTGGTAACAGTATGCACAAGACGCGCACATATAAACACGTACGTTTCGAAGTACCCAACTGCGTGCGTTAGAAATGAAATTGGAGCAAGAGAGAAGGAAAGTCTTGAGACCGAAAACGGTGACAAGGAGATAATATCAAAGAGAGAGAGATGGAAAAAAGAAGTCAAAACGAGCTATGTCGGGGACAGCTGGTGGCAGGAATGTGGGTTAGGCTCCCCATAGGTGGGCCGCTCTAATTATGAATTAATTCTTGAATAACGGTCGAACTCGTGCGACACACACGAACCACACGATGCGAAGTGATTGAAACACGACTTCCGCGACTGCAAGAACGAGAAGAATACCGAACAGGGAAGAGGGGAAAACCGGTCACAATGTCGAGGGTGTAATCTGCGTTATCCTCCGCTGCAATTTCATACTGCTCTCAATTTTCAATCCCAGAATCACGTGTCGCTGTTCGTACTTAATTCGTGACGATTATTCGAGAGACGTTTCGCGTTTCCGGTTCAAGAACAGACGTACGAAAAATGTCCAAATTTAAAAGTATCATTCTGTCTGACGGGAGATTGAATTTCTGACGGCTGTCGTGTGAAATGTTGTATAACCTTGGATGCTTCATAAACGAACGCACACGTTACACGCGGCTAAAAAAAGAATTAAAAAAAAATGAATTTAACTAAACAATTTTATTTTAAAGTCGTAAAAAATCGTTTCAATAGTTTTAGGATTGAAATATTTTATACATTATTTTCTGTCGAACGATAAAAAGACGGACTTGTAGAATCAACAAAAACTAATGAATTCGTGTAAGAATTTATACTAAGCCAAAACCGCGAGTACAATTCAGGTTGGTTCTGTTAATATCACACGTCGTAACGGTTTCACTGCCAACTGGTCGCGCGATAATTAATAGCAAAAAAATGCTAATACGAATTTATCGTTTTTGAAATTCGCGTATCACGATATGTCATAGCGTTTAATTAGAATCCAAGTTTACGACGCGAAACGCAATTACGTTTCTTCGTTTCTGCGAGAAAAAAGGAGCTATTCAGCAAATCGTTAATAACTTAATTCCGCAGGGATGTGTAAAAAAAAGGCGCGCAAATTCCATCCGAGACAAAGCTCAATAGTAGCGGGGCGGGGGGGGGGCGGAAAAAGGCACAAGGATCAATCTATAAAAGTATATGAAATGCTGGACGAACGGGGTTATAAATTTCGCGTTGATTAATGTCACACCAGGCGTAATCCGCAAACAGCCTTCGAAGGGCCATATAATTCCAGGATCGCGCTCGGATGACCCTACGCGGATCATTAAAATGGTCCGACATGCATTAACCGGGAACAAAATCGTCCCGAGTCTCTTTGAAGAGCGAAATAAGGTGGCTTTTTTTCCCTGGCACAACGACTGCGGTCGCTGTTTAATGGCGATTCACGTCGATAATTAAAATCGATAATTATCGTGAGTTAATAACTGGTCGTTATCGTTAAGCCTAACGAATAGTATTGGGGCTGGCTCGCGTCTCGCCTCTCTTTCTTGTTCGTTGTCTTCCTTGTACGGGCTTCGCGCGATCTCTTATTTTCGTTTCTTTATGCTCGCATGTCGATCCACCGAAAGAAGGGAAGAAGAAAGCACACAGCCCCGGGTACGGACGTAAACACCGACGCGGGACAAGGACGCGCCGCCGTGAGAGACAAAGATGCAGTTGCAGAAGAGCAGAGTCACCGGTTTAAATTGGAGAGAACACCCGCCAAGGGATCGCGAGACCACATATCGAAACCGGGAATAGATATATATATATATAGGAGGCGCGCAGGTTCCTTCATTTATCGCGGGCCCGATTTCTCTGGAGAAAAGAATGACTTCGCCCGGTGCAGGTATCCTTTTTTCGGAATTTGGAATTGTTGATTCTTTATATATAGCGTGGCGCTCGCTAAATTATAAGCGACCCATTGAATGGGATTGCATTCAAATCGACCGCGTTCCGGGAAAGGATCAACAATACTCGGTACAAGTTAATTAAATTTATATAATCGTTTTTGTGTCGAGCGATAAAAAAAATTGTTTTGATCGAGCGCAATCGCAAAAATAATACTCGCGGCCAGGTTTTTATCTTTGCTGTTGACGATAAACTTGTTCACCCACTGGAGTATCTCAGGCATTCGGATGCAAAATTCTTGCGCCGATTAAATCAAGCGAATACTGGGATAGCAGTTTTATGTACAAATTACTTTATCGTACGAAAGTATGTCTGTCAAAAATGAAAAAGAACCACAAGTCATGAATTTTCAGATATTCAGCGTTGATCTTGATAACATTCTAGCCGAGGACTCTGACCCCGAATCTGGATGATCAAAACACAGATTAGGATCTGAACAGGAACTGGCCAATGACCGCGACGAACGTTAAACCAGAATTATTGCCTTTTCAATCCGATTTTCTAAGTTCAACATGTCACTAATCCATAAAGAACAAAAATATTCGGAAAAACTCCAGTTCTCCAGAGTTCAGCGATGTCTGAAAATTACTTCCATTTCACGAACAACATCCTGAGGATAATCAAAATCAAATTACCATCAACTTGATTCTTCTCATCTTTCAGAACCAAAAAGCAGTTGGACAGGGAGGATTGGAGTCTAGCCGATATAAATTTGCATTTAGCTTGAAAGCGCAGCGAATAAAAGGGATCAAGGTAAAAAGATTGAGTAATTACGATGTCCATACACAATCAGTGCGACAGAGCAAACTTCAGATGTTAACCAATAAAACTGCGTCCGATGGATTTAAAGTCAAGCAGAAAAGTTACCGGTCTTCATAAGGACTACCCTCCAGCTCATATATCATTCTCTGCATCTTACTGTTCAACCTGGCGAATTTTTAATCAACCCTAGGCCAGAAAAGGAGAATGCATTCGGCAAAGAAAGATGGAAGTTAATGGAGACGGAACACGAAGAAGTTGAGACTAGAGAGAAGCGGAGAGAACGAAGTGGAAATGGTGCGAGACCGTGGAATCGACCAAAGTAGCAGAAGAGGAATAAAAAGAGAAGATGAAAAGGAGAGGAATGTCCAGACAAGCGAGGGGGGTGGGAAGGGCCCGAAAAATCATGCGTGGTTCGTCATAAGAGGAATTCCTTTGGCAATACTACCCCTCTCCCTTGACCCCGCGACCCCTCAGGCTCGAAGGACCTTGTGCTTTTTTACTGGTTTATGGGATTTTTTTCACGCGCTCCGCCAAGTCGTATACATCAAGACGCAGAGTGCAGTGCGCCTCTCGCTCGCACCCGATTCACCGGGCATCTCGCTTGCACTCTCAGGAACAATATAAAAATACGCCCAACCGGAGGAAAGAACGGATGGCCAAGCGCCATAAAAACAACCGAAAGTATTAAAAAAGCACGGGGTCCTTTTACCGCCGTGTGCTATCCGGGGAAAGATACGTCTCTGCTCTCAGGATAGGTGGAAGTGCACGCACAGAAAACAAGCGAAATTGCCATATGCACCTGGAACTCGATGCAGTCCGACGCGGGGAAATGGATCGTCCATTGTTTCGATTGTTGCGCCAGTGCGCGATTTTTTTTTTCTTCTCAACCTTTCTTATTTCTGGCGGATGAAATTTATCTCGATTTTATGCATCGTCGGAGCACCGCGTGCTTTGATTGTTTTTATGATGATTGGGGGGCTCCCCGAGTTTTATTCACGTTTAGGCGTCGCGCGAACGCGACAAGACTTTTGTAAACTCGTTCAATTTCAATTACACACAAACTTTTCAGTTACAGTTTAGATTATTGCAAAGCGAGCACGGAACCGCATGGCAAAGACTCGGCGCGCGCGCAATCATGTGTGAAATTTGATCTAAATAGATCATATCTCGCGGATGGCGAGTTGTTAACAATTTGTACGCCGAGTCTATAATTTAGATGCGTTCGCGAGATTTGCGCCGAGGAATTCCAGGCCTCGGAAAACTCTGCTCGGCGTGATTATTAATCGGTTGAATTGCGGGGTTCTAAATTTTCTCGCGGTAACTCGGAATTAATCATTCGACGTCACGCAAAATTTTTCGCCGTCATTGTATGCATAATAGTGTTATAAATTCAGCAATTGCTCCGGCTAAGTATTAATTACAAATTATCTATTCGACCGAGCGGGGTATAAATTGTTGGGCTCGCGCGTAGGTAGCGGAGCGCGAGCGGGCCTGAAAATAAATGTACTCTTGCACGCACCCAATTCATCGCGGAATTCTAAGAGCTCTGTGGCACGTACAGTCAACTTGTGACGTTGTTGTAAATTTTCTCGCGCTTTGACAGCAACTGTAAATTTCGCGACATTGACAATAAAACTGACAGGATCTCGCAAGGCGCATCCTCTCGTCGCAATTGTCGTTTCGCGATGCTAATTGAGCAACACAAAATTCCCGAATCGTAACAAAAACAGCCCGCTTGCTATTAACCAGACGATAAATCATGCATTGTTACTTCGGGGGGAAACATTTTCGCAATGCGAATTCGTTGCCCAGACGATTTCACAATGTTTCTTGCTTGTTAATGCGCAAAAATCGTTTGCTAAACGACAACCATTGGTATTGCCGTTTATTAGATTAGAAGCAAAGACAGAGCGCGTTTAATGGCCCGGACAGAAATGCAGATATAGGCCTCAAAGAGCGGCGAAAGAGTCGAGGTGGGGATAACGCATGCAGTTTATTCATGACTCTTTAGTCCCGGTAAAGCACCGTCCTCCGCGGTGTACCTGCGGGCCACCTTACGCGGCCTCTGGGAAGCCGCAGTAAATCACGCGTATGAACAATCATAATTTCCGACCAGATGACAAAAACAAGAGACACTTTAAAGCGCGCCGATGCCAGGCCCGATGCAATACGACCGCCTCCGCTCCAATTGTTTTGTGATTTTCTACGTCATCCTCCCACGCTCCGTCCTGTCCTCACCTTTCCCAACAATTTGATAATCATTGCTCGTTCTTTTATTCTTTTTCTTCGATTCACAAATTTTTGTAACTTGCAAAAATGCACGAATATTTATTCATACTCGGACGAAAAAGTGCGCGAAATGGTTTCCTCAAAGATCAAGATTTCAAAACGTCACGGACAATCAACTGCGGGAACCCTCGATCCATCTGTTTTACATCTGTCGACATTTTTTTATCCTGCTCGAAAAAGTTCCATCAGGCGTTTCTATATAGCTGGGAAGATTTAGTATTTACTGTTGGCAAAGGTGCGAACAATCGTTGATTATTTGAATGCTTGTTCTAATCAACTTTGCATCCGACTGAATTCGGTATTACTTATATACCGAGAGTCATAGAAATGCAGCTTTTTGTTTCACAAGTATGCAAGATTAATTTATCAAATCAGCGGCTGATCGATACGTCAGATCTGACTTTGTCGAGATAAGTACACGAACGAGCGAGGAGGAGGGGTGATTTATCGAGAGACGTCACTTCACCCTGCGCGACTGGACGAGTAAAAAGTGTTTATCGACAAGCACGATTAGAAGCGTCGAATTCCAGGAGGATTCCAGGCAAAAGAGAAACGATGAGAAATGATGCCCGGAATGAGTATCTAGACGTGTCGACATTTTTCGCATCGACCCGCGCATTAGTAGAGGTGGCGCAAAACCTGGTCGTCGTTGCAGGCCTCCTCGCAACGGATCAAAGTCAGCCTCGCAGGAGAATTCCGGGTCCCCCGAGAAGAAACTTTGAGAGATTGTCAATTGACACAAATCGCTCGCCGAGTCATTAAATCAGCAGTGAACTTTGTTCTTGTGTTTTTCTCAGCGCGCACACAACTAATTTAAGCGGTCTAGGACTTTTTTGATTTTTTTTTTATAGCCGAAATAAAATTGATGAAGCAAGTTTCAGTTTTAAAACACACTTTTTGTTTCGCTGACTCGCTGTACCATTTTGACGTTACATTTTTTATAATTAACACTCAAACGCTAACCGGCGAGCATGCACTTGATTTAAAAAAAAAAAAAGAAGTTTAAACCTCGAAATTGTTATTCCAGTTGAAATTGGGTTGCATAATCTATGTAAAAATTTCATTTATTTCGTAGAAAAAATAAAAAAGATTTGAAAGAAAAAAAATTCTACCAGTTATAAAGCTTAAAAATAAAATATAATCAGCACGTTGAAGGGAAATAAAGTTTTGTTTGCACAAGGCTGTAAATTTCCACATTTGAGCAACTTTATCAAACGTTTGAAAGCGAAGTGTTTGTTTGCACTTCCACACACGAGTTACTGAACAAACAGTCGATGTAAGAAGGCGTTCATGAGATCCTGGCTGTGAACGGAACTCAAAGCTGCGATATGAACGTCCTGATTCATAAAAAAATCGGAAGCCGTGGGATTTCCGAGAAGTCGGTTGAAAGTTGAGTGATTCGTAGGGCACACGCGTAAACCGCACCGAAAGCGTCAACGTTAAACGAAAAGAGAAATGGGTTCCTCTGGTCTGTGTCCATTAAAAAAAATACCATAAACGCGCCGCGTCCGCTTGGAGAATGAAAAAAACGTCTAGCCTATCGTTTTATGGTCGAAAGGTCGGGACGGCTTTTTCGTATCCAAACACGAAATTTCGTTGCTTTTCCTACTGTTTGACACACATTTTTATGCATACACCCTGGTCGTGTAATAAAAGTAGAATTGTAATTACCAAGTTTATTGATCGTTCTAAAAAAGGCGTTTCGTTTCTTTTGATTCTCGCGCAATCAAAATGATTCCCTTTTATGATTTACGTGGAAGTTGATTTTTATATGAAACGATGCGTGGAATTTTGAGACGAAATTTCAAAATTTATGTACGCAAAAACGTGGTAGGATAATTTCGTGTCGTCACGTTTTATTTGCCTACTCTTTTATTGTAGATAAATTTTGGACATTGTTCGTTTTGAGTAGAAGGTTAACGCGGACAGTAAAGGTAAAAATAACTGCATTTTACGACAGCTAATAATGACTGTATTCCTAATAAACGTGGACTGTAATTATATAACACACGCCACTTACGAAGTCATATGTTACACTAATGTTGTGCACATAATATTTTATTAAACAACGTTATTGTTTTCTAATAATCAATTTTTTTTCTTGTTCGCGTGTGTAATTATATACGTGCTAAACATTTTGCAGGTACATCGAATAGCAATAAATTTAGCGTTAAAAAATATGCAAACTAAAATATGCGGTGCTAAATTAATTTATACTTGATTAATAACGTTAAAGTTCGAAAACAAAACCGGCTTAATAAAGTTGTACTCTACATTGTTTTCTATAAAACCGAAGATCTGCTATCGAGTTAAGATAGCACTGTGTAATTTATTGTGATGTACGATAAAAACAACAAAATTAATATTTGGTTATCAAACTAAATTATTACTATTAAACTTGTTATCTAAATAACGTAATCCATTACTTATATATAACCTTTTACAATTATGCCATCGTTTTATTAATAAATCAATCTTGACCAGTCAAGCCAAACGAGACATTGTGTTATAAATATTTCGTCTATAAATGCTGATTATTTATTTAACAATTGAACGTCACTGGCGATTTGAAAAAAAAAAAAAAAAAATTGATATTTCTCTTTAAAACAACGTTTATTGATCACGATCAAACTAGTTTACAAATTTAGAACGATCAGAAACATATATAACGCTTGTCTCGTCGTGACATACGTATAACCGGAAAATTGCGGCAGCGTAAATTTTTCACAAACGCACATTTACGAGAGTCAAATTATCCATTTATGCCTACCTCTCACATATCAGCATATATTCAGTCCCTTATCCAGTTCCACGTGTCGCGGCTCTCGGTAACATCATAGTCCTCAGAGAGTTCCACTTATTCAATCAATCTTCACTACCAAACTACGTCATCCGTCGTTTACCTCGTTCACCCTCCTTTGCGAAACGAGGAAAAAAAACTTTTTGATCCAAAAGAAAACCAACAATCAATTAGCGAGTCATGGATAAAAAAAACCAGAAGGAACCAGATCTAATCACCCTCGCAATTGTTCCTGTTCGGCTCTGACCGGTAGCACTCACATACGCCGTAATAAGCACTCACTCACAAATACCAAAAAATCTCGGTTCCGAACTGCAATCACCTGAGTCGCCGGGCGGGTTGATTTTGCGTGTTTATTGCTACGAATAACGGACAATCGTCTGTTTCGCGACAGCGTTTTTGTCTCGTTGTTAAGTTGGAGCAACGTCGATTGAGTTGTCACACGCGAAGATGCAGCACGACACCCGAAAATGCGCTACCAAAAAGCTCAAATCTCGTTCCGGCTGGCTGCGAGACTCGCGCGCGTGATCGGGGGTGACGATTCACGGGGTCCCACCGCGACTGCGGCGGCCGCGTTGGCCTTACCGTCAGCGGAGACTTCGTACGGCTCTGGTGGGGCAAGGGGAGGGGGCACGCTCGAAAGGGGAGATGAAGAAGGACGCCGGATGGGTGCACGCAACGGGCAAACACACCGATCTAAGAAGGAGAGAGAACCGAGTCGACGTGGTGGGGAGAGGGTGGGTGTGAAGCCCCACACACGAAGCAAATTATCAGAATTGAGAAGACGTTGCCATGGCTTGAACCGGTCGATTGATTTTTTGACGTTTCTACTCTTATTGACCTGCAAATGTATTTTTTAAGATACAACATGTTTTCATGTTCCCAAGCTGCTTGTACGCGGTTTTGTTGATTTGAAACATTTTGAACTTGATTTTTTTATAGTAGCAGCAATTGTGAGGGAACACATCAGTTTCTTATTTGGATTATTTATTGATTAACAAAAGCACTTAGTTGTAGTCTTCGTACAATTTTACAATTTTATACGATGTGGAAAGATTGGAGATTATATGTTTCAAAATTTTATTGAATACTTTCTCTGTAGAGGATAAAATTTTTGAACAATGTAAAAAAAAAAAGAAACAGTTGTAGAACAAAATAGTCATGTCTTTTATTGGAGGTAATTTTGTTTATGTTTTCCGAGAATTCGTGAATACATATAAAACGTTGAAAGAAAGTAATTAAAATTTGAATTATACGTGAGAAAAGTCAAAAGAGGACGGCCGAGAGCGGGAACATGAGTAATAGACGAAGATACAAATAATAAAGTTTTGATTACAGACCGACTTAGGCGAACTTACATGCACACTGTGGTTGCCACAATCGTAAAACTCGCTCGGTTTTGAATTCGACTTAAAAGCTGTGGTTAACGCAACTACACATTTTAATTATAATTTCGCACAGTTCCCTGCGGTTGTTTCTCCGCGGTGCTTTCTAGAATTGCACTCTATCGACGTCTGAGAAAACATCGGCCGAGAAATTATATATTTTGCAATTTGTGTTTCTTCGCGCGTCTTGCGAATCGGTTACCGGTTTGCATCAGTTTGGCAGTGGCAAATCGAATGAAATTTAATAATAAATTGAAGAACGCAAATCCATCTATATGCATCTCGGTTTGATGTTATAAATACAATGGATGATATCCGAAATTTGTTGCGCAAATTTATTGGAAAACGCTTGTCTCAGTTGCGCAAACGTTACATAAAATCGCGATCAAGGGTGGTAGAAAAAGTTTGTTTATTTTTAAACTTTGTTCGTCAACTAGTTGATCGGATATAAACCAAACATCAATTTGTTCATGATAAATATAAAGATTCTACCCGGAACTGATCTCGTTATAATTTGTGACGGTATAAATTATATTTTTATTTAAAAAACTATGTATTAATAATGCGATATATTTCAAGATGAAAAGTTGTTCGTCGTTCGTAAGTTGAAAACATTTTAACAAAGGAATTTACGTAATTAGCATATCCATTACGATCGTAATTTATAGGGAGTATAAAATTTTAAGTAACTAGTTGAACACGAACAACGCCGACGACTCAAGGGTCCATAATACTGAATAATTACTTTTAAATGAACAAACGTTTCGTCAATCTTTCAAATGGCAAAGGAATGAAAAAACTATACATATTAAAACTTTTCACAGCGAACAAACCCTCCGAACATAAAAAGAACCCATTCTCTAATTAAAGCAGAGAAAAGATGAATTATTGAGTCGATCTCAGGCTTTGTACGTTTTTTTTTTTTCATTGTATCGGGCTGGGTGTCAATGAGATCGTCGTATTTTTAAATTCAACAACTTTAATTCGGTTGTTTTACGAGCACAACATGAATCAAATTAATATACAGTCGGACGTAAGATTTTTATTATTCTTATTTCTACTTTTTTATTGCAATTGAAATGTTTAGCTTTATACATCTCATAAAGATCTTTTATTCTTTTGCTTGGTCAGAAAATCTTGACTTTGCGGATGAATGTTTCATGAGAGGTGGTTTAAAAAATTGTGGAAAAAATCATGAGATTATAATTTAGTAATTGAAATTAAATATATGTATAGCTCGACAGACGCGGGATGACTGAACACGAAAAAGAGAGGGCATACAGCGTGTCTCTGACCCCCACTCCGAGGCGTTATTCATCTACTTTGGTGTCTCCCCGTTCCGCCTCTTTGGTGCCTGAGAGAGGGGGGGATGCAAAAGTACAATACGCGACTTTTCCCAATTCTCTCTATCTTACTGACTTTCGCTGAGTGCGTCTGTCTTGCGCCTTCTCCTCGATTCTTTTTGCACGAAGTGGGGCGATCAAGTACCGCCTCAATGTTTTTACCCCCATTTTAGCACGGAACACGACGGCGCACCACGTGCGTCGTGAATATCACAAAATTTAGCGAATTGCCAACTACGAGGGTGGCTTTACGGACGACGCAAACGCACCCCTAGTTAGCCGACTGACTTGTCCACCTGCTCACTATTTGTTCAGAATTATATCCCGGAATTACCAGACCACTCCCATTTTCTCACTGCGCTTCAACAAGTAGACTACAAAAATTCTTGACATTGGAATTTTTTTTTCATTTTTTTTTTTTCATTTTATAAAATTTTAAAATTTCAGATATTAGAAAAATACACTAATTTGTATTTGTACAGATAACAATTTTAGTACCCAATATGGGGCTAAGTAAGACACTGAGACTTGTTAGAAAAAAAAAATAGTGAATAAAATAATTTATGTTTGTTCTTTTTTTTCTGCAAAAAATTGCTGGCGAATGGTAGACAATCAGATCTCGTATCGAATCTCAAAGTTCCGTTCTTTTTATCAATGATCGGTCTTTATTTTACTTCATCAAATTGAGCATTATGCTTTTCTTCGCATTACAAATATACTTGAAGAAAAAAACTCAGGGGCTGTATTAGTTTCCCCCAGGTCCTTTTTTTCCTTTGCTTCTCATCGGAATAACAGAAGAATGACGCAAGTACCGTTTCGTTTGTACTTCCTACCTAGGGTGCAGGTAATTCGTGAAAAGTGGAATGTGGGAAAAAAACCTTCCTAACCCGTTAGTTTCTCAGCGAAAGGGTTGAAAGACGCCGAAAATGGGTCAGATTAGAGTTTTTACCGTTTTCTTAAAGAGCCCTTTAGCAACTATAAAGTGTCGTCTTTCCGATTTAGACTTTTTTTTTGAAAATGAAATAAAAAACGAAATAGACCCAACAGGAACTTTTTCGTCCCTCCGTTTTCAAGAAAAATCATTCGTCATTCATCAGTCGACTTACTGTTATTTCCCAAACGTTATTTGTTATCACTAAAACCTAAAAATTAAATGTGAAAATTACAAATCATAAACTTTATAACAATAAAATGAATTTTAATTTTGTTGTTTATGTCATATTCTATTATGTGAAACTTTATAATGACAGTGTTACATTTACAGTGTTCCATTTACAATTCATTTTACCATTCAAATAAGTTGGAGCTATTAAAAAAACATAAGTTTCTTTGTATCAGTGTGAAATTTGAAATCCTGAAAACTGAGATGTAATTATAGAATTTAATCGAACAGTCGATATTCTTTTTACAGGAAAGGGTTGTTGACTCGGCTAGACAGATGCCGGGATTTCATGCGAGAGAAACCATTAGACCAAAAAACAGGCCGACCTCAAACAAAAACCGTTGAGGGGTGAATCGTAAAAGGTGAAAAAAAGAGGAAGAGTAGATGTGGTATTTTCGTTTCCGGGTGGCGCGCTAGACGAACCGGCTTTTTATTGTGAAAGACTCGGAAATATATATCCAGGCGACGCAAGAGGGGAAACGTCAGCGAAAATATATTTTATCGGGCGAAAATTACGTGTGTCGACAAAAGCACCATTTCGAGTTTTGACGATGCGATATTTTATGTGCAATTTACCTATCGTTATTATATCATGAAGACGTTATTCTTCTCAACTCGGCCTCTGCAAAAAACTCTTTATTTTTCCAATCATTTCCAGACAATCAATAATAAAAATCCAACACGATAACATTTATTCATCGTCGAGAATTTGTCACAATGTTAAATTATAAATTATTAATGCGTCCTAAACAATACCAGTTGCAAAAACTATTTCACACTCGAGCGCTCAACACTTGTTTGGTATAGAAGTCTCGGCACGATCGAAGAATGAAATAAGAAAAAAAAAAGGAAGGTGAAACAATGACGGAATTAGCATAATTTGACGAGGCGATAAAAGGTTGCACGCGCGTAATTCATCGACTTATGCTGCGCGCACAAAATAAAATACAAATCGTGACAAATGAGTCTGTGTAAACAGTGTCAAAATAATTCGAAATGGCCTATGATAACTATGATCTCGTCTGTGGCTCAAGTCACTTTCATCAAAGAACCACTGGAGATTAGCTTTTACGAATCGTTGACTCGCATTAATATAACTCGGCGGATCGCACGATGAAAAGAGAAAGAGCATCGCGGTTGCAACGAGGACGGAGCGCGAGAGCCGGGCTCTTACGAGCTCTGGCAAAATGTCGCGTTTAAAAATACCAAACGAGCTGAGCCCTTCTAATAGAAATATGAATTTCTTTATCTCCCCCTCGGGCCATATGGCACGTAGGTGTACATCCTTCCAAGCGCGCACAGGAGCACGAAGAAAAAGCCAAGAAACGTCATCGCGTTTATATTTTTGGAGTCGAATGGCCGAGCTACCGAAATCGAATTGTGGCAATGAAAGGGTTAGGAAACACATCGCACCCCAAAAGTCGGACCCTCCAAATTCTGATTGCGTTCTTTTTCTTCTTTTTTTCACCACATCTTGAAATCGTGAGATTCTCGCGACAGCTGCTCGCAGAATTCTCAGCTTTATGTTTTAATTTAAGAAAATAGAAAGGGCCGGCAAGAGCGAAGGGTTGACATTCTGTTAATTGAAAAATCCGCTTTTTGTCGATCGGTCCTTGAAAATTACAAGACGCACTTGACTTTGAGCACACTCGCCTAATATAAGAGCCAAGATTTAGCTTTCTACCATTTGGCTTTATATAGTAAAATTCATCTCGCTTCTGCGAATTCCCTCGTACGATAATCCAATTACTGAGCTTATATATACACGTTAAAGGTCAATTTTTTTAATGCCGCACCAGGGAAAAATGCGTACGTTTAATTTCTCTTCTCTCCTTTTCGTTTGAATTACTATACGACACGCGTGTGCATATCGTGAAAGCGTGTACGCAGCTATCATTGACCAGTGTACTCGTCCGACATGGAATGTGGTCCGCCCAGAAACGTATATACATTATAAACACATATACCCCGACCATTTGATACGCTGATGCATACATTTCACGCAAACATTTATGCATAACATTCATTGCGTACAAAACTTGAATACCTAAATCTTAAAATTTTTCATGCCTCTCAATGAAAATACATCAGAAATCGTAAGAACCGAATGAAAAAAAAAGCCAGTCCGGGATTATACGTGGTTTCTATATACCAGCAGATATGAAAACGAGGTGTGTACAAAAAAAAAAAAAAACACTTCACACAGGATTAAGTCAAACTTGATTATTTATCTGTGGAAATAAAAATGTAGTTGCAACAATCGTCGACACAAATGTTTCGTTCTTTCGCTCTTTATTTTTCGTCGAGAACATTATTTACGCAAGAAATCAAACTCTGGTAACGTGCATAGGCGACAATAAATATCTATCTGAAACGGCTTTTATGAAACAGCGAATTAAATGCAAAGCACATTATCGCTTTCACAGATCAAACACATTGTACTACCACACGCAGCTACTCGGATATTAGAGGCATTGTACTTTTTTCCTTGTCCTTTTCAAATGCATTAGAGGTGTAATATCCACACACGTTCAGCCGTCCACATCACCGAGAGATATACGGTATTTCACGACGTGGGTGGACGTCGGTCGACCGGTCGCGGCTACTCGTTCACTCTCGGTAGGCTCTGGCAGATAGCTGCACTTCGTACGTTGTAATTACATGTATCATTATTTCATTCGGTTCTCCAAATCTTTTCCGTCTGCTGTCCCTTGCCTCTATCGATGTTCATTTAAGATATTCAGGGATCCTTTTCTTTTTTTGCAACACATCCTTTTATATATTTCCCGGTTATGTATTTATTGCGACTTTTTCATCCCATAAACATCAACGCACTTCTCACGGTTCTCCCCCGTAAGAAACGATGTAAAATATTGTGTTATGATTAATAATAAGTTATTGTGCAGCTACAAAATAATTAACCAAAAGAATCTGATATAAGAGGTGACGCGCGATTGAATTTACGATTCAGCGATGTACATTTTTGAAAATCGCATTTTGTATAAGAGAGGACAAAAAAATCGGGAGACAAAAAAAAAGTCTACCCAAGTTTGCGTGCGACCTCGACGAAAGAAGAAGAGCGTTATGTCGGGTAAGCGTAATGCTCTAGCCGCGTGATTAATTATGCAATTACGCACACAACAGGTACACACAGGCAATTAGAATCCGCTGAAAATTTTCAGCGCGTATTGATAAATTCATGTTATATCCCAGCGATCTTTCACATTCTCCTTTAATTAACGCTTAAATTGATTAACTGATGTTGAACGATTTGATGAAATTGGATTGCAAATTAGAAATAGCATTTTTTTTTTTCGACTTCGCAGAAGGCCATATTGACGACGACTTGTTGACGTTCAATTTATCAGAAATTCATACCGAATGAATGATTCATTCAATTAGCCAGTGAATTTTTTTTACATATTCGTTCTTAATCCACTATAGAATACGTTTCGTTGTTGTTGCTCCCAATAATGGCTCGAAGGCAGGGAGTATAAAGGTCAAGATTACTGCAATAAACCGACAGTCCAATAAAGAAACTATTATCCAATTTGTATAATCGTTCGAAAAGAATTGCTGGAATACCATGAACAAAAATTTTAGTGCCCTCTCTCATCGGTTAGCTCTCTAATTCGCGTGCACTTTGACGGTAATCTAGTTACATCATATTAGTTGGATTATATATTCCTCGGCTAAACGCGCGAGGCCCAACGAAATTTCAGCGAGCGAATTCTTATGATTACACGGTACATTGTAATGTAATATTGCATCATGAATATACAATCGGTGAGGATAGTTTCGTGGAAAATTTGATTCATTATCGGAGAAACAAAATGTAGATATGTAAATGGTCGTTGTACGATGGCAGATAGTTTTGTTGTGTATGAAAGAAGAATGTGGATCGAAGGAGTACAGATGATTATTTTCAGCGCCATTTTTGCACCGGCGCCATAATAAATTACGAAAAGAGCCAGTTGGAAGTCTCTCGCGATATTAAGTGAATCAACACTTTTTTTTTTTTTTTAGTTTCGATCAGTAAAGTTTGTGTACTAAGAAAAATAAATAAATAGACATCGCGATCGATCGCGATAAGATTAGGCCTCGATTAGATTATAGACTTTATGTTAATACTCTTGTTTTGATTCAAAAATGTTTGTCCGATGATGTAAACGTTTGTTCTTATTACAGGTTTGCAAAAATTCTTACCGATTTCTTTTCTCCGATCGCAAACAAGTTTCAGTGCACGCTCGCACCGATAAACTGGACACGGGACAGAAATATATGTTTCCAACTCCGGGTTGAATTTTTCATTCAAAATCGTGTATGCGTCTGCGCACTGATGAGGTTTGCACTAATCCGAATTGGCATAACAGCTGCAATCTCCGAGGCAACCGATTCAAAACGTTCCTCCATTCATGTTTTTATTATCCGCACTAATATACTTATCACTCACCCTTTCCCATATCACCCTTTCGCAGTCTCACAGATTCTCTCAGTGAGAGAAAGAGAGGGAGCGAGAGAGAGGCCAACCGAAGCAACTCTCGAGCAATTATCTTCGAGAGCAGTGCACCATTCAGATCAAGCTACCGAAAACATGTCATCCTCAATCAGGTTGACTTGTCATCTCAAAATTTCCGATTCGGGATGGAGCCGGGCGTAATCCAGAAAAAGCCAACTTGGAGGCCGCAGGAAAAAAAAAGCGTGGCAAAAAAGAGGAGAATAAAAGTGACACGAGGCGAGCGCTCGGTAAGGTTTTCGATTGTCGCCGAGATTCCTGATCGCAGCGTCCCTGTCTGGCGCGGACATCTCTCTCGCCGTCTCTCTGCTGCGGATAAAAGAGGATTTAGTGGAACGACAATTCCAGGCCGATCAAGCGGCGCGTCCTCGTGTGGGTGCACACTCACGCGCAGTACACTCGCTCCGGATTTAATCTTACCTGAGCCTGTTCTGCGGAGAAAACGAGCGCGTATACACACGCCCCCGTGACACTACACGCATTCGGTGCTGAAATATTCAGTGGCTCTCTTGGTCTGGTTGTGCGTGCGCGAACCTAGGACTGGTTCTCGCTGTATGATGATTCACGTACGTTAACTAGCTTCGATCGTATTGGTGCGCTCGTATATCAAAACCAGTAGGCACCCCCGACATTGCGATTCTTAAAAGCACTCCAAACCTCACCTTTTTTGCCTCTTTGCTTATTCCTTATTCCGTCCCAGGTTTCGCTTCTCCGTACCGTGTGTGAGAGAGTGAATGGGTGGGTGGGTGGTTTGTGCACGGGTTCCAGTACTCACTCTACGTGTATTTAATTTTTGCAGACTACCTTCAAGTCTAAGTCGTTCCATTTAAGCGAACCCGTGGAATTAAGTAACGAGGCGCTGTCTTTCAGCGCCACATCCGCCTCCGATCTTCTTCTTCAGGTCTTCTCTCTTTATCTGCCCAGCTGCAATTGTCTCTTTCTTTCGTGTCGTCTCGCTCCTGCTTTCCCACTCGGGCCGTGTGATCTTTCGATTGTTGTCCGAAGATGCCTGCCCCTTGTTCACAAGCTGGTTACAGTTTCGGGAATCCGTTGATGGATCTGCAGAAATTTCAACCATCTTCTTGTTACCTCAGATTGCTTCCAATAAATCTTGAAGCTGGTCAAGGTTGTACTGAAAAAAAAAAAAAAAAAAAAAATAAGATATTCATACAAACAGAACAGAAATAAATTATTGATTGTGATTCAATATTTACAACAAATGATGAATAATATTGAGATGAAATAATGAATAAGCCTAAAAAACAACAAGTTTCTATAGGAAAAAAAAAAAAAAACAAAAATTTATTGGTGTCTTTCTTCATAACGACACTTTTTAAGTAACTTGAATGGATAATGATTGTAAGGGTACATATAAACTATATTACTTGCTTGTCATTTGCAATCAAGCTCATAAAATTTCATTTATAAATAATCAGGTACACATCGTAAAAAGCGTGCAAAGTCCTCTATTACTTAGTAACCTAATGTTCAAAGACTGTTACATCTTATCTTCGCGCGTTTAGCGTTCGGACATTAAAACTACCAAAGCCTATTTGTTTACGCTGCGCTCGGCAATAAAAAGCAACGATTACTCTATCACCAAGATATGAGAAACTCAAGTTTCCCATATTACCGCTTATCGTATTCCGTTTATAGACGAACGCGTAATAATCCGGCTTCATCGCCACTCGGCATGATTTTCTATTCAACTTCGCGATAAATATACCGTAATTGAAGCTAAAATTGCCTCCTCGACGAACGGTACATTCATTTCTGGATAAGTAGATTAAGTAATTACACGTCTGGCCGGTGAACGATCGCGGCTTTTGGAACAACAATCGAGCATTTAAAAATCAACGGAAAAGTGACGTTTCATCACCGATTTATCAATCAAAACCATCGATCTGGATTGCGGTTTCTTTGGCGAATTTCTCCGAGGATTCTAAAAACGGCTAATAATAACCTCACGCGGATGACTATGTTTCATGCGGCAACATTTCAGCTCGACGGTCACTTTCTAAGGATTTAGCAGTGAAAATCACTGTTTCTTGACTTCGCGGTACTTGCTAGGATAAGTGGACTTTGGTATGCAACTGAGTATTATGTGTCTCGTGGAAACGGGATATCCCCCGACCTGACTCTCGGCAAACAATCGATACCAAACCAACAAGTCGATATATAGAGTCTAATGCCGTGTGTGTTTCCTGCGTACTCTGATCTCGTTTGCTATAACTCGATAGATTCCCACGCGAATCGTCCTCTTATCGTGGATTTTAATTTACCCTTTTTCTAAAAAACATTAATAACTTTCAGAATCATTGAGTAGAGCAATTTACCAAGAAAATTGAACAGTTTTGTTAATTAAAAATTTTTAATTAATAGTGATGAAAAAGAAGTAAAGGAATCATTCAGATTAGTATTATTTCAAAATTACGAGGATGCAAAACGTGAACGTTAACGGACTTTAAGTAAAGCTTTTTCTTCTTTGCGTAAGTTCTTTGACACCTATGATGCGGCTGATCCTCGGATACTCTCGCTTGTTTCACGTACGTGCAACACGTGTGTCCCGCGAGGAAATACTAACGAACTGGCACATGCGAACGTCTTTGCCATTTATATTCCACGCCTGTTTCCAGAGAAGCATGGGCTTTTTCGTATACACGTTCAGTCGTATATCTACATTTTGGAAACGAAAAACATCGCCAAAAGTGGCGATTAATGGGAATATCGTGGAGAACAAGTTCCCATTGTTTTGTCATGAGAATAATGTACAGTCGTGGTTCAGGAAAATAAACGCGCAATGAATGAATCGAAACGTAAAAAAAAAAGTGAAAGACCATAATTATCATAAAATAATTCACAGACAATGTGTTTTATCTCTAAAAAAAATCATTTTTGTTTTTAACTTTTGTTCCATAGTCCCCCGGTCTAATGGAAATAAAAAAAACGAATCACGCGTCGAAGTTTGGACAACAGTTATAATGCAATTGGAATTCTGCACAAGTTGCACAATATCTCCAGTCAACGATTCGAGATCGATCTTGAAGATTTGCGATTTCGGTTCCATTGAATCTCGTTTATTAATTTGCCATTCGAGTGTTGGTGCGTCGTCTCTGTGCTTGTCTGCATTGTGGAATGAAAATCAGTGAGATATAGGGGAACTCGAAGAACGGAAGCGGAGGACGCGAGGGATGCTATAAGTACCATATATTATGCGCACTCTGTCACGAGTCATAGCTCCCACGATTAACTTGGTAATTGCCTGTGTGTGGACACAGTCATGTGTACGTGTACGCGTATGAAAAAAGTATTGACAAAAAAAGTGTATTGACATCATCTAATGGACAGGCACAAAACAATAAATGACAATAGGAATCACTCTCAAACACAGAAGGCATGGTTTAACAAACTCAATAAACATTCAACATTATTTTTAGAGGCAGTTAATTTGGATGATTGTGCATGACCCGTGGGGTAATGTTAAACTATCTCAGTTGGGTTCACATATTCATTCAAAACCATTTTTTCTTGATATTTTAATTAATTCAATTGCATTTCTATCAAACAATTTGAATTTTTATAAAATAGAAAGTTCATCTGATTGTGATAATTACCCAAACTTGTCACAATCAACATCAACTGTCCGTACATAGTCTAAAAGACTTTTCAAATTGAAATGAAAAAATTGCAAATAATGAAGAAGGAATGTTGGAAAATGGAGTTAAAACGTTTTGAAGCGCCATTGTGTACACCAACGCCCACCTGAGCGCTCGGGACATATGTCTTTTAGTATTTGAACGTCGGCGCACACGTGTATGGCCGATGTACAAAAGAGCTGGCACGTCGGCTACTTCAATTTCCATCGAGATGCACATAAAACGCATACATCTTTAATCCAACTGAGCTTTTGAACGCTTGTATTAACAAACGACGCATGCAACCATACACCGAGAGAGGAAGATACGTCATGAAACGTCAACGACCTTACACCGACAAGGTCTCTCGGTACACAAACGAGCGAGAAAGCTCCTTATCATTTAAATCCCTCGTAATTTTTTTACGCTTCCGATCATGAGTTGCCTTCTCTCGTATATATATCGATCTTGCTTTGTGGCCCTTCTTGATGGTCTTCCGCTTGCACCCGAGAAACGATTCGTCATGTCTCATACGTACGACCGCCAAAAGCCGAAAGAAGAGTTGAGTTCCGTACGTTCCTGGATTTCGCGATTCGAAGAACGCGAGATATTCGCCAACTGATCTCGATGCTAAGTTGTTTCGGCGTTCCACGCCAGGATAATTATTAATTATTATCGTGAGACTGGAAAATTTTTTTGATTTCGGCAACGTTTAGCTTTTTGCAGATTGGTCCGAGCACGTAATTAGACTGTTTTTTATTCCTGCGAGGGATAAATTTTTAAGTGGCATTTGAGCAAGAATTTTCGTAGATTTTAAAATAAGGCACATTTTTTGATACATTTCAAAAATAACATACATTGACTTGTAGAAATATTTAACAGAATATATTTTTTTTTATATTTGGACATAAATATATATTTGTCAGGAGAATCTCATTTTCAAAAGTTTGTTTCTGTTTCTGATTTATTTGTGATGGAAAAAATTTTTTTGGTTATTAAATTCTAACTGTGAAAATTCGATGACCTTTTTCGAACTCTGTAACTTCAAGAGATCTTTTTTGTGTTCTATATTTTGCACGGTGTCATTTCTACTCGACCACTGTGAAATTTTATTTTCACACGTAATAAATTTTTTTTTTTTTTTTTTTTCATTTTCTTTTGAACCACAGAAATTTTTTCTTGAAACGTCGTGCCGTCGAATTCTGCACTTTTTATGACTCTTTTTTAGTCTCAACAGATAGACTTATCTTCTCACTGTTTCCCCCATATCGTAGAAATCGATACCATTTATTTTGTGTCACAATATTTTCACGTTCCTAAAGTATGATATTGTCATATTGAATTACAATACATTTTAAGAATCCATTCAGAATTCTTACCGAAGGTTATCTAAAAATATAATACAAACTTAAAAATTCCAGATAATTCTTTGATTCCTAATTCTTTGTTTTAATACAATTTCATTTCAAATTTTAATTTCAGTTGAAAATAATTGTAGATTTTCGTTTTGATGTCCCTGCCAATTTTCATGCAAATATTAAAGACGAGTAATTATGAAACTTAAATAGGGATATTTTGATGTTAACATGTTGACAAAGGTTAATGTGTTGGAATATTGTGGCTATTTTGCGAGACAGGATTTTGCGGGGGGATGTTGGTACCTTTCACCTTCAGGGTCAGTGTCCTTCCAACTGTCTTGTCAATGAAGGTCCGGGACTCGATAGAGCCGGAGGTATTAACGGCTCAATTTCACAGCGGGACATTCGTCCGTAGACGAAGGCATGCACGTCATCGGTGCAACTCTCGAGAGTCAGCTTCCTTCCGATCAGGTGTTAGCGAAAATTTTTTTCCTCTTCACGCCTCGCTTCTCTCTCAAGACCCAACCAATTCACACCCAATTC
The DNA here is from genome assembly GCA_030523145.1 of Trissolcus brochymenae. Classification (NCBI taxonomy): domain Eukaryota; kingdom Metazoa; phylum Arthropoda; class Insecta; order Hymenoptera; family Scelionidae; genus Trissolcus; species Trissolcus brochymenae. Next base: position 309,399 of record JAQQRF010000018.1, read on the forward strand.
GCGTCTCACCCTCGGCGCACCTTTTTTATCAGGTGAAAAAACGACTAAAGACATTTTTTGCGTCGGTTTCCACAATTGAGTGAAATGAACACTACCTTTTAGCAAAATTTATTGGGTTTTGAAAAAAAAAAACTTTTTTTTCCCCGAGCAGTTTATTACCTTTTGTCGGAGAATAATTTGGTTGGCTGTATTGATTTCATTAGTAGACAAAAAGAATTTTAATGTGATTAATTTCGAGGCACAAAAAAGCGAATAAAATAAAAGAAGTTGTAATTCTATTAAAGGTTTTGTTTTTTATAATGTTAATTTTGAACGACTGATTAAAACTTGTTGATAATGAGAATGCTGGATGACTTATAAATTTAATCGCTCAGCTGATACAAAATAGAAATAAGGTGGTTTCTAGTCTAACTTGTATATAACTGCACATGGTAGCACTTGATCGTGTCTTATCGTGTCTGGACTACTTTGATCGAACGCATTTATTATGAATCATAATACGTCATACACGTAAAATTCAACATGGATAGATTATATCAAATTTAATCAGACATGTCCGTGCCTAATAAGCCTTAACAAAATTCGTCTTGTTGGATCTCTACAAGACGGCACAATAGCTGCGACACAAATGATATACATTTTCTTTTTGCACCATAGAAATGTTTTAAAAGATAATTCATAATTTATTCAGAAATTCATCATCACCGACAAAAAAAATAATAAAGAAAATAATGTCACAAACTTTTGTTTGAAACGCAATTTTATTACACTCGAATGTGCAGAAATGTATACAAATAAAATCATTTGCAAGGCCATAAATCTCGTCGTTATCTCGCAAACAATGTATTTTTCCATAAAAAGCCATCAAAAATCAATAAATCAATTTGAATAATTTTCAACGTGCGTAGACAAAAGCTCATAATTTAACCTGCACGTTCAATACCTGGGCATTAAAACTGCGATTTTTGTCCGAACGATATATTATTTCATCACAAAACGAAAAAGTGCGTCATAATTCACGGCTTGTCCGAAGATTAGAAATAAGCTGACGAGCGTAAAGTTTTTAGGGTCGAAAACACGAGAGCAAAACTATATTGCGAGCAATCGAAAAAAAGTCCGAGTTGATTCGAGCGTGGTGTTTGGGATGAGGGTCAAACCAGGAATCGTTGAAAAATTCGTAAAGTCGAGCGTCTGGCCGAGAACCATAAAGTGTCGGCGTAAATCACTTAATTTTATGGTGCTGCGCGTTTGCCAACCTTTGGCTGATGAATTCCTCGTTTGGACACACAGTGCACCACCATTTCTACTGGCCTCATCATGCATGCACCTTTTCGTGGCTACAATCCCACACGTCATTATCTTTTCATTTAGCTCCTTATTCTACGAGGGCGAATATCAACAGAAAAATTAATCATGCACGTACCACTTTTTTCAACTCAAAATATATGAGATAATTGACGCGATTACGAGAAGGTGGAATGCATATTTGATTTCGCTTACCCCGCGTTTTTTTTCGAGCCATTTAAAATGTGCTGAAAATAATTGGTTAAACATAACGTTTGTACGGAGATATTTATTTTATGCTGTGCCTTTTATTGTGATTCTTAAAATGAATACGAAGCACTTCATCAAAAGTTAAATGAAAAGATTGAATTCGACGAATAAGTATCGCAGGCGATGTATATTATATGTGGGTGTTTTCTCAAATCACTAAAACCGTCTCAGTTTTCATCAGCAAAATAATCACGCATGTGTAAATATCTAAGAGGAATTTTATTATCGGCTCGTAGTGCGTTATTCATCGTCACAGTTTTGTCATTTTTTTCTCTTCATTCAAAGTGATTGCTTAGGGAACTGTTTTTTTATTTATATTTCATTAGATTATCGATAATGTCAAAAGCTGTTTTTAACATATCGGTTATTCATTGTTTAATGAGTGCGATTGATTTAATTAAGAACAAGTTTCAGTTCGTTTCGTCTTATCTAGCGACGAAATCACATTTAATTTTAACGATTATTTCAGAATTTACTACAATGATTACCTTGATATTAATTTAACTTGGCTTTGGTGGAACGCGATCACATTTCATATTTTTCCAATTAGCTGGTTTTCGCAAGTTAGCTGGTGTACAGTAATTACTTTCCCCAATCAAGATATTTAAATGCTGCGTTTTCTACATTCTAAATAGCAATTAAAGTAAGTAACAATTAACAATTTTTATTGTATGATATTTTTAAATACTTTTCATACGTTAAGATAATTTTTGCAAATTGTAGAAAAACACTTTCAAAATATTTATTCCAAACTCGAGACATCAACCAGATCTAATAACAGTTTCGGTATTATATTTCTTACCATAACTAATATGCAAGGATTGGAAACTGTGAACTCCTCACAACAATTCACGTGAGTTTCAAAGAGTTCCGAGGAGTTGCGAGAAGTTCCAAGAAATTCCAGCCGGTTTGATTGTGCGAACTGACCTACATTGATATTATTATAAAAGTTACTTACGCCTACTTTTTAGATCATGTGAAAAAAGCTGCTGTCGAAAAAGCTGAGAGAACATCAATGCTTGTTCGGTCAGATGGATGCGCGCGTTCATATCTGTAGTTGTGACTCCGAGACGAAGCAAATTTGAATTGCCTAGTGTATTTTAATTATTTTTAATTTAAATTATATTTCATTTTTAAATTTGATTAAAACTCAATTGAAGCTATTATATAAGAAAACATGAAAATATTTCAAATATATAGAACTTTTTTCCTCAGAACTCTTCAGAACTCTGCGGAACTTGTGAATTCTTATTTGAAATCGTATTTGCTTGAAATTGCAAATTTAATTATTCCAACTTGAAACATTTAAAGTCAAATTTGGCCAATTGAATGGTGAAAATGTGCACAGTTTATTATTATTAATAGAACAGTTCAAGACCAGAACCAACTTTGTCGCTCATATTAACAGTTCAACTATCGTCATAAGTTTGCAACAGGATGAAAACTTTTTCCATAAACCATGTTCCATTTTCAGCTTTTTCCGACGATTAGTAACGTGAAATCTCTCGAGAAGGTGTCTGCGCCAGGACAGCTCCGTTTTCTGGATCCGCCCTAACGGCGTTCCGATTATACAGATATTCAAATGAGCCGGCTTCTGGCTGCAACAGTTACGTATCATCGAATTATTCTAATTTTCGCGCGCAAAACAGCCCGTGAAATGGAACTTTGGATTCTCACGGCGCGGCACTTGAGAGGCTAAGCTCGTCAAGTAATCGTTGCAAAAACCAGCCAGGTGCCGCCCAGCGCGACATTTTCGGCTGACAAACTATCCCGCAAGTCATTGCTCTGCGCAGATCCACGTTGAGGCGTGGTGTGTTATCTACCCTCGAGTTTTTTTTTCCACCCCAACCACACTCGGGGGCGTTCAGTTTCAACGATGCGCAGAATCGCGTGAAGGTTTCCCTATTCGCAAAATTTCCCTGTGGGTGGTTGCAATTTGAACTCAACGACGATTGGATGAAGTGCGTCAAATTAAAAGCCAAATTTGAAATATAAAAATGTTGAATGAATGAATCAAACTTTTGTTATTTCTCGATGTAATTATCGATTTAGCGAACGGATAGAATCTAAACTGTGTTGAATATTATTTCTTGATTGACCTTCTTAATGGGTACCCGTTTGACAGTTTATCGGTACCCTAAACTCCGCCCATACTAATCTGATTTAGCTCAAACAATATCAGCATGCTTTATCTAGCGCCAAATGAACACACATTTTTAAAACTTTTATTCGCGTACTGAATCTGAAATTTGCGCCAGATACCTTAATCAAATTTAGCCACTATTAATGTCGGCCTATTTGAAGCTTTATAATGTATCAGCATTGCGTCACGTGAATGCACGTACGTGAGCGCGCCTGTGTGTAAAGCGAACGTCTTATTATTTGTAAAATTCACATTAAAAGGGGACACTCTCGGCCCGTTAGCTTCCATTTGCGATTAATGTTTAATGAACGGTCCAATGACACGCGGACTTAACCGACGCTCCCCTCTCCTCGATAATTCGCAAATGTCCCGCGGGGTTCAGTGCACGCGAAAAGTGCGTACACGCATTGCGAGAAAAGGACGGAGGCCTCGGCCCCGGTGAAACAAAAGGCTCTCGATACACTCGATTCTCGATTCTCGTGAACGCCTCCGCTCCTTCTTTGTACGCTCATGAACTACAGATCTTTTTCGCATACTATTTCATAAGGCCCTCAAAGCCTTCATTATATTCGCCTTGGCTCTGATGCGGGACCTTCGAAGAATTTTTACGACTTTGTATGGCGCGATTTTTCACAATCGAAAGCAAAAGCTTTTTGTGTTCGCGTTTGCCCCGGATATATGAATATCATACATATCAAATGCCCGTCCCTGCGCGATCTGTTGAGTCACTCGCGTCGGGGATCTCTCTGTGGGCTGACAAACATATTGGGGAGTACTGAAAATGTGTAATTATGCGGTGTGCATGGCATTTAAACAAAAATTCAGATCCGATCGGTTCTCGCTCGCAGATGTATTGAATTCAATGACGCATGTAATGTTTGATCGTAAAATAAAATACCGATGGAGAATGACGTGTGTTTATAGGTTGTTTTGTACGCTGTGTTTTCTAATTTCTAATTTTAGATTTTGTTAGTTTGTGATGACCGAACGAACTTTCAACTGGGGTTTTCATAACAATTGAACATGTAAATTGAATGAAATCTTGAATGATAGAAAATAAAACGATTCAAAAAGTATTAACAAAATGAGTGGTTCTATTTTTAGTTATAATTCAGTTACCAGAAGTCAGCAGGAGAAATATGAATTCTCTAAACAGAGACGAAACCAATAAAAAGTCTGAGCGAACAGAGACGATCAAACAAGAAAAAGTGCATACAGATAAACTCAATGTGCATCGTCGTTTCCCAGTTAAGGCCTTCTGCGGTTTGAAACACGATCGGCCTGAGAGTGTTCCATCATACGTGTCTATAAAACATGCCCGTACTGGCAAAGTATAAACAAGTGCATCACATTCGTATACTAGAGCAGGTCGTGAGTTCGCACATGCGCCAAATTGGACCGACGTTTTCAGAACGAATCACTGCGAATCACTGGATAATTAATTATCGTCCTTGCAAACTGACAAAGCAATGTCCAACTGAGAAATTCATGTTATTAAAATGCAAAATCTTTATACCCAGCAAATTAAATTTCATCATCTTGCAAGAGAAAGTCACTTTGTTGATGATCTGAAATAAAAACATAAAAAATTTGATAAATAACTATCAAAACTATAAACTTAATTAAACCAAATCCAATTATTTCTCATGAAGTGCATTTTTTTTGTCTTAGCCACACAAGAATTATACGTTTTATCTCAGGTGCTTGACTCGCGAACAATGCACCGCATAAATATATAAGCGAATTTGGGAGAAGAGGTTTTGTTTTCCGCGTCGCGCACAGCGTATCGCCAGTAGCGAGTGAGTTGCGCCAAGCACACACGCTTATAAAAACTACGTGACGTCCTCGTTCGCTTTTAATATTCCTCTTCAACGTTTAGGTTCAAACGGAAATACATTTTTTGTCGTTCGACGACGCCTCGCTCGTTTACGTCACACGCGCTTTTGCCATGAAACGTTCGATGACTTCCTTAATCGTTTTTAACATCGATCGAAGGCGGAAGTCACCTGTCGTTCGTGAATCGCTTTCGAATATTTCCCAAAATATTTTTACACCCAAAAAATCGTCACGTAAAAGTTCACATATACTGTATACGTAACTGTTCGACTCACTGGAGAAAAAAAATTGCACACGCTGCTAAATCATCGGCGACAAATTTTAATCGACGGAAAATGCATGTGTATAATTATGTCAGATATAAATATGGAAGTAATAATGATAATAACTAAGGGAAGAGGCAAGGAAAACACGATTCAGCATCGTGATCGGACTTTACAGTCAGCACCGAGTCACGAAGTAACCTCGAAATCTCTCTGCACCGCCGTATTTGCTGTGAGCAAATCTTCGGATCGAAGCGCTCTTTATAGACCGTTCATAACCGTTCGATCTTATAGATTGTATGTAATAATTTGTACATGCACGTGTGTGTAAGACTTACGCCGATGCTCAAATGCGGATCGATTAGTTAGCTCGCGAGCTTTGTGGCGGGTCTCCTTTAGAGATCCGCGCGCGGATAGTAAATTAAGAGATTTTTGCATTGAATTGTAAAACTTAGTACAAATACAATAAAGAATGAAATAAGTTTATAGTTCTTTTAAATTTTAAATTTGTTTTTGAAAATAATATTTTACTGCCTTTGCAACTTTTAATTAGTTAATAAAATAATTCATTGAACTAAAAAAGATTGTTTACCTGGATATCGCACGGTATCGCAAAGCAAAATTGCTGCTAAGACCTCGGAACCTGTTTTTGTTTTGTCGTAAAAATGTAACTGCATCTAGAGCACTAAATTGATACTATCGTTTCTAAGTATTATATTTTATTATAACTGCACGTATGAGATTGAAATTTTTTCATACTTATTTTATCTTTCGATGGCAAAAATTTTCATTCTGTTCAATATCCAGCTGATCTTACAACAAAAACCGACAAAGCATTCCTTATTTTACAAAAATATTGCTTCGCAAAAATGTTCGAATCCATATCACATTTCATATGTGTAAATAAATAAACCTGTTGCAGAAGCATATGTATTTCTTCGCAAAAGTATAATTTACGAGCAATAACACTCCTTACCAATAGTTTATCTTTTTTATTTTTGCCAGAGTGATCTAAGCCAAACAGTGCCTGAAACAAACACAACATCTTCACAATTTATTAACCCATCACAAAGTCGCAATTCACACCATTAAAATGCAAATCGACGCCAGATGCAAAATTTCAATTTTCACCGCGCGCGAAACATCTCTTTCGAAGCCCCTGAGGGCAATCGGGCGTTATTTCATTACCACAACGTGCAATCTCGAAAAGGCGATCTCGCAGGAGCAGGGTATTCCTGATTTCGCGCTGTTTCGCCGATTCCCGACATTACGGTGTTTCGATATCGAAAAACAGTTTCGAATTATCGATCGAGGAAACGCCGCGAAATCGCGATAAAACCGGGACGTCCAAGCTGGAGCGCGGGGACCGATAGAGGTTTTGATAAAACTGGAATATCGGGGCCACGTTACCACTACCATTAACGCCATTATCAACGGCGGCAAAATTATTACAGCGCTCGGATTGCCGATGACTGAGCGCGTTTTACCCACGTGTGTTCGCTGCGCTGGAGTTGCCCGAGGGCCGAGACAACGCGGACGTGCATGCATGACCGAGCGGTATATCGCAAATACATGTATTTGAAATGCATTAAAAAAAGGCACCGCGGCTTTTCAATTTACAATAAATACGCTGATGTGTACAAGCCTTTCAGGATATATACTGCGAGAGATTTATCGCGCCGGCACGCCATTTCTAAACGGCAATTAGACCCGTGATTGTTACACTTACTTTTTTATCCGCGTCGATGATTTACTCCACTTTGTTGTTTTAGCTCGAAGAAGTTATTGCGAACTAGGCGGCTTCATAAATCGTGCGCCGGGCTGATTGAATAATCAGCGTTGCAATTCGAAAAGGGATGGTGGTGGGAGGGAATGAAAATTCGTTTTCTTGCGCGATAAATCGCGATTCTATAAATCCGTTTTCCGAGTGTCCGGTAGTGATTCACGAGGGTATAAATAAACCCGTTGCGAAATATTTATTAACTCGGGTAAATACCCGAGTGTACATCATCGCGTTTTTAATCCCCGACACTTCTCTAGGAGCAAGAGAAAAAAAAAGAGAAATAAAAGAGACAGTTAGTCAAGAGCAAATGAAATACGACGAGTTGCTATCTTCTGGTTTGGAATTAGAAGAATAGAGCGAGGTTTGTAAAAGTTGATATTATAATGTCGTTTCAAGATACTACGTATATCGTATTCATAATAAATTACGCGCAACTGGCTTATTACCCAGTCCGGCAAAGTGGAATGACCAAAGTATGTGAAAGAAAGGCGCGCGTATATATAAGTGTCGCCAATCTTATTTTCATTGTAGACCAGCGCAGGAGTCTTTCGCTCCTTTGTTCGTCGCAACTCAACCGAGGGCTTCGTTTCTTAATCACTCAGTTAGACGATAAATTATTGCAATCAGCTCCCGAGCTCTTTCGACATATTGATTTCATATCAAAATACCGACCGTCATTTCAACGTGATCTAAAATGACTAAACTTTATTTTTCATTGTTATTCATTTTTGTATTCAATTCGTTTTTTTTTTTTTCCTTTTTTCGTCGAGTGTAAATAGATTCTATTTCCAGATGAATTGTATTCCCAATTATTTTGTTATGCTCTGGATGATTGAAGAAAAATTGTTTTAATAAATGATGAGGGTATAATGAGATATAAGGTCGAAAATAATATCGCGTCGGTATATGAAACTGATGCAGACGTGACTTGGTTGCGCTCGACGAGCCAAATGATTGCACTCGATTAGTCGTGAAAATCACACGGGGCGAAAAGACGATTGTGAATGAGCGTCTTCGTTTCGATTAATCGACAACGAAATCTGCCCATTTTGCTTTGCATTTTAATAGGAGTGGAATTCTGGTGGTCTGTGCGATTTTATCGCACTATATGCCAAACCGGTACGGGGAGGTCGTCTTTAATCCGGCAACGATTAATAACCGGTGAACGAATCGTCGACCTCGTAAGTTTCACGCCCGTATCGCGCGTAGGCAGAAAGCACACTGATTATTTTCAAGAATGCATGAGAAAAATTTGCACGGTCCAGTTACAACGATTAAAATTTTTGTCTGATCTTGAGAAAACATTTCTTTTATTTCAAGTTTTCAATTCATCGTTTGTAGATGACTTTTGTTTCGAACACAATGTTTAATCAGTTTGATCTCAAGATTTTGATCAAAATAAATTTATTTCGTCGTGTATTATGTTATAAATTATTTTAGTTCAATTAATTGGATCTTTAATTAATTCGTGAACATCAATAATTTGCACTTAAGAGTATATTATGATTCGGTGTAATAAATTATATTATCATACGAGTCTTAAATATAATTCGAAATGTGTCATATCGCTGCACCTTCGTGTATATAAATTTATAGGCACTGCATACGGTCACGCGCGAGTACATAAAGGTATAATACGTGGTCAGTTTTCTGCCACCGAATTCCGAATATCACAACGGCGTGCATTTACTCATACATTATTTTACTTTTGAATGTTTTGTGTATGACTTCGTTCTGCCAGCGTAGCGAGTTTTCATCACATCTATAGAATTATTTCTAGGAGTGAATTATTTCCGAGCGATATTAATCATTGAATAACATATATAAATTATGATAGTTTTCTGAAACGCGCCAATTATTCAAATTGCGGCCAATTTACAATGATGATACTGAAATTTAGTTATCGAAAACAATTTGCATCTCATTTTGTACTATGCTGTTGCATTATGCATTTGAATTCAAGATGTTTGAGTTTCGTACGAAATCGTATTTACCCATTTTGATTTTACATTTATTCATTTTAATCAGACAATTAGAGAGTAACGAGAAAATGGGGTACATACATTTCATTTGATTTTTGATCTCAACGCGTCAAATCATTGCCGCTCGTTCACCACATAATTGAAATAACACGGCTGTACTTTAACACGCGTTCCACCATACCTACAATGTATATTTTTTAATCATTTATTTGTTTCGTTCTCTTTCCCAGATGTAATTCCATTTACCCAGATTGAAACCAGGTGTATCATTTACAAGATAAGATGTCAAGAAATTTTTTGCATCGCTCTTTCTTTTTTCATCTTTTATTCCAAAAATGATTTGCGATAAGCAGTGATTTGGTTGAAATTTAAAACGATTTATCAATTATTGAACGGTTTTTTCACGTGGAACAAGCTGATCTTGGCAGGATTTTTAATTGGATATCTCTTATCGCTATATTATAAATCAACGACATTTCAGATAAAGTGCTTAAAGTGGATGATTAAATTCGAGTTCACACATTGATGTGAATTTTTTTTTTTTTTTTCTGAATGTTTCGATTCTAATCAATTAGAATTTGTGAAAAAGAAAAGGAAATAATAAACTTTCGAAAGCTGTTGCACGATTGTGTTGGAATTGAATTTCCAGTATATCTGAAATCATTTGGCAAAGCGAAACGCGTATCTGTATTCAGCTTTGGTAAACGCAACGAGCACGTTCTCGCGTCGTTTTCCTGTTGCCGTCAGAGAGAACTTGGTTTAAATACCATCGACATCGGTGTATATACACGTTTCCGTAGGCACGCTTCGTTCGTTCATGAATGAAACGTAGAACATACCGTGCCGGCGGATAGACTTCACTGGATCATACCACTTGGAGAATCATTGTTGGCACACCCAACTTTACGACGGCGTTCCTCCAGACTGAAGAATTCGCAACATGCAAAAATTGTTCGAACACCGCTTATACGATCGTCATTATCTGCAAGAGCAAATGAGCAATTTTGTAAATGCGCATGCATGTGTGTTACATAAACTAGGAGTAAACTCTATTTTATTACTGAATAGACAGATGTGAATCAGATTCTTCTTTATTGCTGTCTACTTTAATGTCTGACTTTTTTAATCTTTGTTTTCAATTTCCATTCGATTTTAAATTGAAAAAAAATCACATGCAAAAAATGTTTAATTGATCAATCAAAAATGAACATTGAATGGTAAACATGTCTTATTACAAATAATTTCAACGAAAAATAATCGCATTTAAATCTGTTGGAAATTTTTTACGCGACTGAAAATTTGGAATGGCCGACTTGTTGCGGTCGAAGGAATGCATGAAAATGCACACGCCGTGCACCCATCTTTTGTCTTTTATCTGTTGTTTTTTCTCTGTCTCCCTTATTGTCCTACTTGGTGAATGGCATGGAATGGCTATATATGTGACGTGTGACACGCGTTAATCGTGTCGGTGGGGTCCTTTTCTCCCTCACGGCACACCATGCGATGCAGATAATGAAAAACGAGAAATCGCGATCAACCGAAATAGAAATATAGCACTCGGAAAAGATATTGCGGATCGATAATTATTTGCCGGAGCCTTGAAACGTGTCGCAATTAAAAGAGTGGAAACGAAAGGGCACCCGGTGTAATTAATTTCTGAAGCAAAATAATATGCATGTAACAAATTAATTTAAACGCTCGGTGTGTGAAATTCGTCGCACTCAGCGAATTCCTTGATAGCTGTTTCCAAAAAAGCGAGCAAAAAGTGCTGATAACGAAGAATGCGTGCAATTTGCTTTGATGCGTGTGTATTGTGACCAACGTTCGAATCATGTACGCAGTTTCTACCGATTATCAAACAAATTTTGCGCCGCATAATTGTGCGTCGTCCGCGCTTTCTAGTCGATAAAAAGGATATAAAGCTGTTGAAAAAAACGAATAATATTTTCATGCGCTCGCAGCGCATATCTGACAAGACACGCGCGAACGACACGGCTATAGTACGATGGCTGAATTCCGTCGGTTGCAACATGTGTGTCATTCAAAACGTGATTCGTTTGCTTATCGATTGATCGCCGTGACTTATTTGCGACTAACATGAGAAACCCGTCGGCAGGGCTTGAAATAAAAATACGTTATCGTCAGTTTTATTACGGCCACCAAATGCTTTCTTGTCGACTCATTGCTAAATCACACCACTTTCTGCAGATGCGGAAATTCATTCAATTTATCTCTTTCTCACTGCGAAATATTTAACAAGAAACGCATTCATTTTAATCGCAACATTTGTAATTCGATTCATCATCTACTAATTACTCGATTAATTCCAAGATAATAACAATTCATTAAATCTGTTTTTGTACTATTTGTCAAAAGAATTGTGACAATTATAAAATTATCTATGACCGCAGAACAGAAATAGAAAGAGGTAAAATTGTATAGCTTCCAAATATGACACTACAATCATGTTTTTTTTTTTGCATTGCCATTTTATACAAAAGTTAATGAACGTCTCAACCGCGTCAAGACACTGCATTCAAATCGGCCAATAAATATTCCATTACACAGTCCATCATTCACTCGAAAACGTTTGTTCAAATTTGGTAACATTATATCCTCTCATTTCCATGAATGTACTTGTTTAATGTCAACGTGTATACATGCGGCAAGAATCGCCGTTCCCTATAAAGAGACATAGGAAATCGGAAACGCCAAATAAGCCTTTGTTGTCGACATATCGATCAAACTGTCACTTCAAGAAGTCCCGTTCACGCGTGAATGTTACATTCGTATTAACGTGTGTGTATATCCACCACGTTACATACATACAGATGCGATATTTTGTGCCGGCTGTGTACGCACACAATCGTGCCTCGATGATGCACATTAGACGTCCATCACAACCTTTAAAACACGCGCGAACGCACTTTCCTACTGCCTGCTGTCATACTTATGCACATCTGAAATCAATGTATGACCAATAACAGCAACCGAGACAATGCCTCGCCGAGACGTTCTACGTGTTTATTCGCTGATGTTTCCACTCGCGCGTTTTGCTCGACGATTTCGATAAGTAATACGTTCTATGAAATGGAGACGTACTATTTCATATGTGCATGCATCATTGTGTCAATGATATTCCAAAATGAACGTTGCATTCCTTATTGTTTCAAACGTTTACGAATTAAAAATGAGGTTTTTTTTGGCAATTTGAAAAAAAAGGAACATTTGATTTCGTAATGATCGAAAATTTTGATTCAAAAATATAAATTTTGATGAATCATTTGTTTGCTACATCAAATAATGAGACATAAATTTTCATTAATAGAACAATTTTGTAAACCCGCATTGTTTGAAAGTTAGATTATAAATCAGACATTTTGAACAACAAAAGAATTAAAGATTCAGTTTGATTCTCATTGACGCAGCTGAATATTTTTAACGCACATTTACAATTAATGCATGACTAATAAAATGCAATGCAAATAGAATGAGAGACAATGATCTAAGAAATTATGGCTATTGTCAATTATACGTGTTTCCAGGGTTAAGTAGCTTATACCAAGTAAATGAAATTTCGATTTTTATGTGTAATAATGGTCCGATGAAAAATTAAAAGTTGCAAAGTAACTTGATAAACGAGAATAAGTATTTGAAATTAGATAATGACTTTATCCGCGTGGAAATTTTTTTTTAAGTTAATCGGTCGTTCAGAGTTGAGTCAGAATGTACATATTGCAAAATCGTGAATGTAAAATGTGCATCGTAATAAAATATGCACCCTCTCGCATCATTTATTTGCTTTGTCACTGTTGTATAGAAGTTTGATACGATTTCTCATCGAGAATGGCACTTCGTAACGAAAAACTTTTCACACGTATAATTCCAGCGTTCGTTACGCTGGTTATATTGTACGGACAATAATTATAATTTGCGAGCAAAAAATGAAAAACATGAATCACAAAAGTTTGATGACTATCAGAGTTTGTTTACAATCAAGATGATTTTCAAGGATCTATTGGAGGACGCCCAATCAACATTAAAAAAATTGTGCGACATAGTTTCCAATTAAAAAACATTTATGTTTCTCTATTATTCAAATTGAAAAAAAAAAAAAAAAAGAAAAAAAAAAGACATGAAATCATTTTTGTCTCGAACAGGTTTGATGTTTACTTGTTTTTGTACACAATTTGGAACAACATATTAATATTTTAACGATTTACTATATTTTCGCAGAAAATTTAATAATATATCAAATACACTTGAGGATGGATTATAAATTCATCCTACAGTCCAACTGTTATCGCGTATGCGTGTGGCGTTCCGGGCTAGCGCGTGTCCCGTCCTCCTCTTTCCCCGTAGATCCCGCTTCTTTGGCCAACACCATCGTGCACGCGCGACGCGTCGCCTTGTCTCCTCAATTCAACTGCACAATCGCAATGCTCCGACTTACGCCAAATGTGTGTGTTCTTTTACTTAAATGCAAACTCATGAAAAGTTGCATACTTCACTGACGCATACAATTGACACTTGTAACTGTAAGATTTCAAAAACTATTTAAAACAATTTTTTAATACAATTAATACAAACAATTAAATTTAAAATACATATTTTTAGAAAAAAAAATGTTTTTTGTTATAAACTATATTTGTTTTATTGTAGTTGACTGTCAGAATTTCGTGATACAAAAAAAGTGTAAAAGGAAACAAAAACTTGAGAATTGAAAAGAGAAGCAAAGCAGGTTGTTGGCAACGACTGATTGAAAGTGTTGTTTTTTTTAGTTTGCACACTCGCTCAACGCGTCGTTCATCGCGTTGATGAAAACGTGCCCACATTACGCGAGACGTTAGAGAATAAAGTTGTTTGTAGTCATACGGTACCAACATACGTGTACATTTACGTATATACGACGAACGCCCTGAGAGAAGAGAAGAATCGCTATCGACCGAGACTGCAACTTTTTCTCCGGACGTAAATGCTCCGCAGCATCGCTATATATAGATCAAGCCACATTGCATCGAGTAATGTACATCTGTTGATTTGGATTTATATCCAATATTTATTACAGTTTTGTAAACCTCGATTAATTAGTACGCACGTTACAGAGAATGTTATACATAAACAAGAATGCCAAACAAATCATAAATGTAGAACTCACCTTACTGATTTTTTTTTTTTTTTTTCAATTTTTCAACAACTTTCTATTGTTGAAAGTAAAGTTCACGTAAGCATGCTTTCTCATATACATTTCTGATGCACATATTTAGTTCCATTCAACAGGATAAAAAAATACTTCCAAGATCATAAATATTGAAAATAAAAATGACTCTGCAAAAAAAAAGAAGTATATAAGCGGTGCGCAACATTTGCCCGTCATTTTGAGTTTCCTACAAAACTAAAACATTCATTGTCAATTCAATTCAAAATAACCAAACCACAATGCGTAGCTGAATCGTAAACTTAACATAAACGTCAACGCAAAAACCGAATTATTTTCTTACCAAAGCGCGATTTACATAAAAAATACGGGAGTCATCATTGAATAATGTTTCATATTATTTGTAATATTTCAGTTGGCCGACGCGCGAATAACTATTGAAGTTAAAATAATGCATTTAACTCTTTGTCCCCCTTCTGCCTGATCTTATTCAGCCTCTGCAAGAATGTAACCCTTCGTTCCACAAAAAATGTGCATATTATACTGCAGCGTGCGTTCGAACGAATATGCAAATAAGTTTCAGTGCGTTCAGTTAGGGCGGCAGTGTCAATAAATCACGGGGAATCATTTCCAAAGCTTGTCCCGCGACGCGACGCCGACAATCAGGCCGCAGCCACGAGCCAGTGACACATAATATATATGTACTTATACATGCATATGGATTTCACGATCTGGCCTTTTCGTCTTTTTGCCGAATATGTGACGCCATAATCAGCCACCATAGTCTCAACTTGGTCCGTCTTTCATTCTCCCAGACAAAAAAGTCGTCGAGTGTGTTTGTTTGAAAAAGTATCGGAATTATCATTCAGTAGTTTAAAATTTTATGTCAAGCTCGCGTTTCTGCATTATCCCACATTATTCAAGAACCCGAGGGACGAATACACATAAGAACAAATGACAAATTATGGTAATGAAATTTGAGACAAAAAATCCAATTACAAGCGTGATCAGTTGTTTTTCATTTATTACAGGCTGAAATTCAAAATAATCTAACGTATAAAATGTAAATAAGTCAGGCAATGAGCCAGAAGGGAAAGTTATAATAACAAAGGTATACAGATCGTATATTAAAAATGTATCAACGAGATAGTATGACAAGACGTAATCTTAACTATTAGGCATGCGGTGCAAAGAAAGGCAGTAATTAAATTGATTGGAAACACGGATAAACGCCTTATGAACAGCGCAGGTGTTCGTCCAATAACCCCCTCCCCCAATATAATATTCCCGAAGGTATCAAATTTGTTGAACATGCCATCGAAATCTCGCTTTCGTACGAAATTATAACCCTAGTCCATTATTTCGACTCTGACCGTGGCGCAGGAGTCGATAAATTCACGTTTCTGTCCAACTGACACAATTACACGCAGTGTCCCAATGAAGCGACTCGGCTACTGAATACGAGGAACAGAGGAACGAGACAGAGAGAGAGAGAGAGAGAGAGGGGAAAAAAAAGAGACAGATTGCAAAGAACGAAACAGTTGTAACCCCACTTAATTAAGAGAAATATTAAAATTGTAACGAAGCGAGCGATAAATTTTGTTGTCCATAAAGAGAGGCATACAACGCGGAATGATCGGTTGCAGGAAAGGGTGCATCTGCATATCTAAATAATCGAACGTATGTGTTGTTGGAGGCAGTGAGGAAAAACAGAGAGAAAGAGACGACGAGCGGGAGAATAAAAAAAAGGTGGAAGAGATTTGAAAGCAAACAAAAAAAGGAACGAGCGTCGTGTGTGTGTGCGATGTTCATCGGGTACCCGGCGCTCCTAATTTGCATTGCAAATTCCCATTGGATTCCTTGAACCAAATCCGATTGGCTGCTGCCAGTACCGCGAATCTAGATCTATCTCTTTTCCATTGGCTTTTAATCTTGCATGGTCGCGCGGGGATGCGCGTCATTGATTACCGATTGACAATCATCCCCTATTTTTTTGTCCATCTCACTCGGGGACACATACGTTTTTCAATATTTTGCCTCTCCCCCAATTTTTCGACAATTTTATTGCACTCGATTCCCGAGCATCTTTTCCTTTTTGGTCTCTCTCTCTCTCTCTCCTTATTCCGAGTACTCGACTCATCTGCTCAGCCCTTTGAAATAACAAGCAATCGACATCGAGCAAAATGCATCGGCAGCTGCCGATAATGGATCGCAGTCGAAGTGTCTTTGTAACCTGATTTATCGGCTGATTTGCATTCGCGGAATCGTATGCCGGGGTGAGAAGTCGCAACACGTTATATACCATCGGCTTCCGGAGCGCTGTCGGAAAATGTGATAATGCGATCGGCCGAGATGAAATCGTGACCTGAGGCAGACGATTTATCAGTTTCGGACAGCGCAGCTTAGGATGGGAAGATTAGGATGTTTCAAATGGTAATTTTTTTGTTGAAGAGAGGGTTGTTTATGTAGTTCAAAGCTGTACACGTATCGTTTATGTGTCCTGGACCCAGTGTCAAAGAGTCTTTTGAATGAGAAAAATTTTAATTTATAACACATTACTACAGCTGAACACATTGAAACTGGTTACGTTAAATTTATATTGTTGACACTCTACATACACCGTCTTTATATTTGATTCGAAAAATTCGTGTACAGATTACATTTTCGTAATCTTACATTTAGCGTCTGAAACGATTTAGTAAAAATTGTCTAATTATTCCCATAACTTGTCTCTTGATGTGCATAGAACGTGATACGTTTCTGATGGCTGAAAAAAATAAATCGAGCAACAAAACAAAGCTCATAAACAAATAGCAGGAGGCCAATCAATTCAAAGTAGCACGGGTGTTACGCAATTTTTAGCGCCGATAAATGTTCCTTAAACGGAGCGTCCAGTGCATGTAGGACAGCCCGAACCGGCGCATTTTAATTAAACGATCGAATAAAAGAGACTAATAAACGTTGCAGGTTGGCGCAGGTGACATCAATGAAGCTCGATCGTCGTGCTTAGCAATCGATGAAAGGTGTACAAACAATCGGTCGCACTGAACGTGTCTTCGGCTACCTGTCGCAGGGCGATGTCGCAGTGCCGATCGACTGAACAGCAGCAGCACCCGCAGGCAGTCGAGCAAGGTGATTGCCCACACGAAACTTCTAGGCACGGGTTGAAGATCGATGTGTACTTACACTCTCTCCCAATGCTTATATTAAGACACATACGCACGCGTACACAAAGGCACGCGTGAAACTCGTTGTTCAAGATACCAGAAATTTATGTTGCCGTCCATATCGCACCTGAACCTATACAAAACTTGACACTGATAAAAATCCATTCACTTTGCAAATATTCGCCGTGTTGCATAAATAATGCTCCAAATAAATTTGCGCAGGTATACAAAAATTTTTTTTTTTTTTTGTTTATGTTTTTTTTTGTTATAAAATTAATGTTAATGAATGTTTGGTGATTTTTATCATATAAAAAGTTGATGTTTCAGGAGATGTTGCCTTGATCTTGAAATAGATTACGAGTGTGAGAGAAATTTCAATCGCGCCAAAATTGACACCGCAAAATGCTTGGATTCTCGTTTTGCTTACACGTTCGTATAATGTGTCGTGATTACGCGCGAATATATGAGTGATCGTCATTGCAACAAGGCCACTCTGTGCGGCACTCGTATTTCAAATCCTGCGCTTCGAATTCGATAACTACTACACATCGCGGTTCAATAGAGGAATCGAAGAATGGAATTTCCGAGATCGAATTATTATTTACGAATTGAAACAATAACCCTGTGAGAAACCAGCCGAGCGAACTTTCTCGGCACAAATTTTCTTGTTGTTTGAAATTTCTGCACGATTATTCACTTGTATCGGTTTTCATGTTGCTTCTATTTTAAAAATGTTTCAAAACAAAAAATATCCACCAATGGCTACAGTTTAAAGAACTCGCACTTGTTCTGCGAACGTCAAAAGTTTCTCTTTATTTTGGAAAAACAAATTTCAATTCAAAAATTATATTAATATAGATATAAATAAATGTCGCCCAGATGGGATTACTTTTATTATTATGATTACTATTATTGACACTAGAAAAACCAAGACAGAGACTTCCTGTTATTTAACGTCAGAACTTGAAACATATTCTTCATATTTATAAATTTCGTAATCAAAAGCGGAATTCTAACAGATCGAATGTGTGACGTAGTAAATGCCATATGGGACAAGGGAATCGTCTAAACGGTGGCTGAAATTGCAGAAACACGAACTCAGCCGCTTGATGTTTGATTGCTCGCCCACGCTGCATGCCGCTGTTATCTAGCCGCGTTGACAAGAAAGCGAGGTAATTATGCACATACATTACCGGCCTAAGAACCAACCGCATTGTTCAAGCGAAATATATCGTTGACGAAAATCCTAACACTGCGTTAAGAAATCTATTTCAAAGCAACTTTTAAATTATTACACTGATTTAATTTTTAATTGATAGTCATGATTCATATTTTCGTTTCAATATAATTGAAATCTTGTTGACAATTTTCAAACCCACGAGTAATATTCCAAACATAGACCTAAAATGCTCAGTCATTTTCAGATAAATTTTAGTTGTGAATATTTTTTGTTTCTGTTTTTCTCTCTTCTTTCTCTTCGACAAAAGTATCGATGGTCACTTAAATACAAGTATACACACGAACAGAGACTGTTGTGTCTCTATCGTGGTGCGACCGGATATCGCACGGTAATCGGAGAATTGAAATATACTCGAATATATAAAAAGTAAAACGCAAAGAAATTGCACGCAACATTGACCAGGAATCAGATGTACATTTCTGTTGAACAAAAAGACCAATCTGTCAATCAATGTCTTTTTTAATTGATTTATTTACATAAAACGTACATACTTTGTACTTTCTTTTTTGTTGAAATCGAAATCGAAGACGAAAGTATGAGTCGCCCTTTTTTATACGTGTAATAGAACCAAGATTGAATTCAAGATCCAGCTTATTGTGCGACGCCCAGACTTTTACACACCCGACCTTTTCATCCCTAAGACATGCTTTTTTCGGGACAAAACATGTTAAATACGTTCTCAGTTACGTGTACGCTACAACTCTGATCTTTTAGTATATGACGTCTGCGGTCGCGCGACGTCAGTCTGACACGGATTTCGTCACGGGGCACGGCTCAGGGGTCGCAATTTCACGAAACGAGAAGAACTAAATATCCGGATCACCTTTCCATAAATCTTCTGATCTCAACGGGTCTTTCGGAGACAATAAAAGCAAAATCGAAAAATCGGAAAAACGGACAAAGAACACGAGCGACGATTTAAATTGTATTTAAATGTAAACATCTCGGTCGTCACTTTATTGAATCATCCAATGATTAATGATTTTTGATACATTATTTCTCTCTCGGACGAAAAATTTTCATTTTATTAGTGGATCTCTCCAATTTTTCGATCAGGGTTAATTTTAATGACGATATATATGAAATATAAAAGTCATTCAGAATATATGAATTACTTCAAAAGGACGATGAACCTTATTGTTCTTTTGGAATAAAACGTAAATCTGATGTTAGATTTTTATCTCAAAACCATCGACTGATGACTCGTAAAAGAATTTTTGGATTGATAAAATAAACTTACATTAGTAGAGATTGTTTCTAACAGTCGAACAGACAATTTCACAACAAATTAAAAATTAATTTCAAATTAATTTCAAAAATTTGGAAATGAAGTTTGGTGAATGCGCTGATGTACTAATTCTCTAGCGGAAACAAGTACCTCGAGACAAAAAATATATTGAACCTACGTGAAGTTGTTCTGTTTTAGCGGCGCTCTACCTGCTGTTCTTTTTTAATTTTGAGAATTCAGTTAGGCTTCGAGATACATCGAGTTCATTTGAATAAACCGTGTAAGTACTAGCTCTCTTCGCCAATACGAGAGATAAAGATAGGAAGGACGGCGAAGACACAGATGAGGGGAACTGAGTAAGCGAGTAAGAAAGAAACGAAGAACGAGACCATATCGCTTACCATGAGCAAGCGTTCGACTAAGAATCAGCGAACTTATATATTACGCACACTAACACTAAGAAGCAATGCACATACGAGTTATGTAGGTATTACAGACTTACACATTATGACTCGTCATTTCAGAATTACAACCATCTCAGGACCGCCACGCCCTCTACGTGCAGAATTCTATAATTCGGACATACGATTTCCATTGAAGGGAACAAATGTAATTTATTTTTACACCGATGAATTTTTAAATTCGATTTCTTTATCAGTATTTGAATCTCAAATTGATTTTGAGTTTTTACTTGTGATTACAAAATAATATTTTGTGTAGAAATGAAAATATCAATTATAAAATGAACAATTATTTTGTTACATGAAAACATACAAAAGTCATTGTCATATGAAACTAACTTCTGTTTGGAAATCGATCAAGCAGAAAACATATGTTTTACCGCATTCTTTTGTCTGCAAAAAAAGCTGACTTTAATTTACTCGCGACAATAAATTTTTGCACATGTTGAAAACTAAATATCGTCATTGGACTTAGGAATGCGATACTTCAATACATCACATTCGATATTCAGTAGATATGCATATATTTATTACGCTCTGATCGTTAAATCACGGTATAATGATCAGAGTTTAGAATAAATGTTACAGGTTCACGTACACGCGTAAATCACTATCCTTTACTATAATCCAAAGAAAGTAAATCAGTTTTTATTTTATCCATAAATTTATTTAACTTTTATAACTATAATCTGACTGCAAGCATGTTTGATGTTTCGTTAATTCAAAAATTTGATAATCTCTTTGTGAATAATAACATAAAATTGATTTATCATCGATGACATTCGATCGAAGTGAAAAAACACTGTGAAATGAAACATTTTTTTAAAGTTTAATTCAAAGTTATTTCGAACGGAAGTTGTCAATTCTGAAATCATTTTAAAACAAGTAAAACTTGAACTGTAGATATAGTTTCATGAATGCCTGATGGGAAAATGTTATAATAACTGGGTAAAAACTTTCGAGCTTGTCTAACACAAGCCAAACAAACAGTGTACCTTTTCATCTCATTCGCAGAAGTAAATGTTGTTTTAAAATTTCATTCATAAAATACGAGTGATTTTTTTTAACTGAGAGTGATGACGAAAGAAAAATGTGGATCTTTTAGCGCACGTTGTATTTCCAGAAGAATAAAAAATGAGCTAAAATAAATACAAAGTATTTATTTGCATTTTTATACATGCAAATCGAATGGAAAAAAAAAGTTTAAATATGCAAATTGTAAAATCATACAACTTTATTGTAACAGAAAAAGAATGTTTTAAATTAATGCCTTCCATCTTCATTTGCTGTAGATCTACATAGATGAATCGTTAGGTTTAAAATATTTGTCAGAGAAATTGAAGGTTGAAAAACTGAAGACTTAAACTTAATCAATCAATGGTGAATTGCAGGCGCGTTTTTTGAAATTTAATAAAACAGCAGACCATTAATAATGATGGGAGACTTCTTATGTCAGGCGTGAAAAATGGTAACGTTAATGACTCGCTCGATACATTCAATGCAAAGATCTGCAACTTACGCTAATGATGTAATGGCGTCAATAATGCGCATAAAGGCTCTACGGCAACTAATTCTTTGATGTCGATTGGAATTACATCGTGATGAAAGTAACTCGGAGCGCTGATGCTCTTTATTCTTTTTGTAACCGTGAATATATTTGAAAAATTGTCAAACATTCATGCTGAACAAAAATGTTATTAGCTTTTATTTGTTTCAATTTGTTTTCCATTTGTGTTTTGAAAATGTTTTTTTCTGACTGACAAAACACTCCAAAAAATTTTATCACAACAATATTGGTACTAATTTCAACTTCGTAATTTTCATCATTTTTGGCCAAAAATAAAACAAAACAAAAAACAAAAAAAAACAAACCATAAATGAAAAAAATCAATACAAAATTATTTCGCAACGCAAAGAATGAAGACAAATGCGCGTGCAGAAAATGCGAAGTGGATGATAACGTGGTGAGGTCGACCCGGCAGCTTACGCGGCTAGTCTAAAAAGGGCCTCGAGTGAGACGAGAACGAAAACAATTGAAATGAGAAAGCCCGAAGGGACACGGGAACGGAGTGAGAGAGCATTGATAGAGTGCAATGGAGTCGAAGGCCGTGGAAGGCATTGCAGCAAAACGCAAACTGGACGCATTCCGCAGGACAAACGCCGAGACAACGGAGCATCGCGCCGGTGATTACAACATTAATAAACAAATGAGCCTCCGGGCGGGAGGGCAGCGCGCCCAATCAACTCCCGGAGGCGGACGGTGGGCGGAGCTTCCGCCAACCAACCTCGGACAGCTCCCTCCCCCTCCGAAGAGCGCGTCGTCGGCGTTCGCCTCCCCCCCTTCCCCCCGCCCCCACAACCTGAGGTTCTATCTCAATGGGTCCTCATCGCCTCCTTCGTTTTCATCTTCGTCTTAGACCATCGCCAGAGGGTACAGACAGTTTCTACAATACGTATTTGCTGGCCTCGCCGGTTACATTAACGTCGCGCTATAAATCTGTACGCCACAGGACGGGGATGAAAAATTTTGGCGCAAATGAGCGGATACTTGATGCACCGCGTTTTGCCCTGTATGCGCTATCGCTCCAGGTCCGCTTCTTGAAGAATTAATCTTCGGGGGATACTTTGCTGTGTGCGCTTTATAGTCTTTGTCTTAATGCACGTGGGAGCGTTGTTTTATCCTGTTGGGGCTTTTAATTAGCGTGATTTTTTCAAGTGTATTGAATTTTTTTTTATCATCGTGTGCCTCAACTGTATACATAAACAGAATTTCATAACTATGTTGCTGTGAAATTACTTCATTATTTAGATTGTTCAATTTTGCAAACGATTTCTTTGTACTTTTGTCAAAATTGTTTAGTTTTTATATTTGTATTTGTATTGTTTGATTTAATGATTTGGCGTAACATTTACAGGGATCAGGTAAACCGTGAAATGTTTCTAAACAATTTATAAGAATGTCAATGGTTAGTTGCAGGCGCAGATACTGGTTTGCGATATGCAATTGAATTTATGCCTCCATCGTCGATATAAATGCCGGTAAATAACGTTTTTGAGATCATGTTTTCTATGAACACATTAAATGGTTCTAAACATTTTAATTGAAATAGAAATTTTACCTAATGAACGGTGAAAGCTTGATGTAGTATCACGTAGATGGCTGTTTTATTCTTTTGAATATATAGAATAGGTATAACAAGCAATAAAATTGACCGAAGACAAGAGTCTATTAATAAAAGTCATAAGTCGATGGTAATGAAAGTTTTGAATATATAAAAGTAATAATTTCAAATTAAGTGTATTGAACGTGAGGATACATAATTTAAATTATTGTCGATGCATCAAACTTATCTCAACTTATCAAATTAACTTTATCTTTTGGTCGATTTAAATTCACCTATAGATATGTTGTGCCTAAAAATTGCAGACGGAACGTAAGACGAAATTTAACCTTATAATTTGGAAATTAGTGCAACATATCATTTGCTGTACTTTATGAACAGAACCAGCTGACAAAACTTGCAGGTATAGTATGCCGTTTCAATTACTACCTCAAGATGCAGGTGCATTTCAGAGCCGTTGCACCAAATAAAACAATCGCAAAAATCCTGATGGTTTGTTTCTTAGTTACGATTTTACAATCGCAAAAAATGACGACTGAAATGTTACTTCTCTTAAACCAAATTTCGTTATTACTAATTAAAGTGCACATATTTTATATTTATATCCCGTGCGTATATGGGGGTCGAAAACATCTTAATTAGTTTCATGAAGTATAAAAGTTATGCACAAAAGAGATATGACGAAGAAATATTTTCTCCGTTTTTAAAACATTCATATCTATCAAGAAATTATTTCATTATTATGACATTGAAAAGTAACAAAAATTAACGTTGGACATAAACACCTATTCATTCGTATTTTCAAGTTTGATCAACTTATTCAAACGATGGCGTAAATTCATTACGTTATGGTGGCTCTAATCGTGCGTCATAATCAAACAACCGCATTTAATTCGACCAGGACCCTTTTGTTATCAGATTAACCTACTCAGGTCAATTTATTCAGGCCCATCATGCCGTGTCTATATACAGTTTTATTAAATGTGTACTCTGTACTTTGTACTTTGAAATGAATGCAATTCACATAACTATAATTTTAAAATTAAATAATTGATTTTTACTGAGATAAGAAAAAAAAATCATAATGTCAATAATTATTTTTCATAACTTTCAGGAATATGTTTATCAGAGCTAAATAAGTCCGACCCACATTGTTCCATCAATCAAGAAAGTAGCTTGGAAGACTAAAGCATTATTGTTGAAACAATTGCAGAGAGTAGAAAAGCAATTGCGGCAAATCGTTTAGTGAAATCAGCAGAACTGTTAATCGAGCGCAGTGAAGTTCAAAGATCGCGGAAAATCTCGTGAGAAAGGAAACAGGATTGTCTCGTGTCACGGTACAATGAAATCAAAGAAGGAAAGAGGGTACGAGGGAGAAGACAATTCAAAGACAAAGAGACGCTGACGAGGCGATAAAGCCTCGCCTTAATCTTTAAAACCCGAATTATGTGTGCGGCGCGCCCTTTCCTGCATTCGATGAGTTCCCGGTCTCATTAACCGGAAGCGGCTCATTATCGCAAATTTAATAGTCCATGAAAACAATAGAATTATGTTGCAAATCGACAAAAATTGAGAGAGCCCAATTCACTGTTTCACAAATGTGTGCACAACGCAAAGCGGAGTGCTAAGGAAATTGACTTTGCGACGTTTCGGCTGACTGTCGCGCGCGGATATCAAAACAATTTTTGCCACATTTAAACCAAATGAGTATTTCTTATGAAGAAAAAAAAAAAAAAATTTATTCATCAAGTCACGCGTGTTTGCACAACATAAGGTTTTTGCATTTCATATGCCTGATACTATAAAACTTCCTTATCCAATCGATTTGATAATAATAAAGTTATTATGACGGTAATTTACGTTCATTGCACCAAACAATACAAATGTTTAATAGTCGAATTCTAATCGAGCCTATATTAGAACAATAAAATGAATGAAATAAATATCGATCGGTATCGGTACTTTTAAGTGAGCTACATTTTTCTTTCATAAAACAAAACAATATAGGTTGAGGTGAGAGCGTTCATTTTGTGTAATCTCAATCAATCATCAATAACCGATTTCACAATTCATTTCTGTTTCACGTGCGATAAGATATCAACAATAAACATTCATCAGTATCTCGAATATGTCTCTATTTGGTCACAGTTTGCTCTAGCAACCAAACGATTTTTCGCTAGTTGTAAAAAAATGTCTATTGAGGCACACTAAAAAGTGTCTTAGAATTGTCTGAATTTAAGACGCTTAAAAGCATTGACTTTTTTACAATGATTCGCAGAATAATGATAAGATTTCAAAATTTTCTGTCAAAGTGTCTTCTATTAAAGCTCTCGTCAGCATCAGATATAAATAATTGTATACCATCTGCAGAAAATCACTTTAAACGGGTCCTCATCTCATATCTGTATCAGTTCATGCAGTACTAGATCTTCGACACAACTATCGCACACGATTTTCTAACACAGACACGAATCTCGTCGCTTCCTAATTCAAATGGCGATGCCTCACGTAGGTCCCTTTAGCATAATCCTTCAGCGACAAGAGCCCTAACTATCGGTACGAATTACCCACACCCAGCCATGGCTGCGTCTCTTTCTCACCAACGAGCAGTCAATCTCATGATTGTTGTGGTGGCAGGGTTGTATTGCGGTTCTGTACACAACATCGGAAGCTCGAACAAGTGATTCCTCTCCCGTGAGTGTAGCAGCTACTGTAAAGCCAGTATCTGCTGCGACGTTGGGAATCGCGTTGTCTGATCATCCTCGCCCTAATGAAGGCTGGTTTATCTGAAGGCTTTCGATTCTCAGTATAAATCCCATACCCCACGTGGTGGAAGGACACCTCCATGATGATGCTGGAGGCAGTCGGCAACTGTACATCCCCGCACAAAAGTCAGGTGCCGATAAATAGGTGGTCCACGCCAGGAGGAAGATAAACATAATAGGCCTTGGGAATAATACACCAAGCGGATACCACCCGATAATGGCCACCTTCGTGCACATTTTTACTCACGACTTTTGATATTCAGTAGTTACTCAAACTGCCTCCGCTGATTATTCAGATATCTAATTACATCTCGCTCGCTGATGATACACGATTATTTATATATTAATTGGACTTATCTTCGCAGAAGCGCCCAGATTAGGGAAATTTATGATCCGAGATTCTGCATCGCCCTAAAATTGGACTCTCCCCCCCCCCTCCATCCCTCGTTTATCTCCCGAATTACCTTAACAAGATATCGGGAACCGATTTTTCAGTTTCATGATCTCTCGTCGAGATGTAGCGAGTAAATTGAAATTCTTGTCGAATTTGTTTTTTTTTTTGTTCGTGATGAGTAGATTTGTCTGATTTTCAGAAATGTAAGTGGAAAGTTTGAGAGGGAACTTCAAAGTAGATCGGTATGAATTTGAATCTTGGAAGATAATTCGACCTACCTGACGATCATGACAAAGTGTTCCAGCGGGCTATTTGTCAAGCGAGCACATTTTCCTTGTGTCTATTTTTTAGAGCGACTGTACGGCATGCAGGCCACCCAAAGGTAAGGCTAGTATCTCGAAGGGTGAGCGTGCGAGAAGCAGAGAGAACTCACGATGTTAATTTTAACTTAATTAAGGCTTAATTGAGAGAAAACATTATACTTGGCGATCGCGACACTGCAGCTCGGACGCATCTGCAACGCAAATCCGGATTTGAAATTTCAAAAATTGCGCGCCATAGTTGCTAAACGATACGAGGGTGTCCTAGTGGCGAGTCGTGGTCAATTAAAGAAGGCGGAGGATCGTCGAACTCGTCAGGGAAGTATGCCAGGAAGTTCTTGTTCTTGATCAATTGGAAAGAGATGGCAAAGAGCAGAAGGTCCGGAAAAAGACCACCGGCCATTCCGATGGGACGCCTTTTTTTCGGATTCCGTGTTTTTGGGATTAATTGAAGTCGCTTTAATGAGTTTGCCGTGTTAATTAACGAAAGTGCTCATTTTCGGCCGATCGGTCCGCGCGATTGGAACAAATGAATAAGCGGGCGTAATCTGTTCTGCCGATCCATGGAAGGCCTATACGTGATCCGAACGGTTCATTTTCCACGGAAGAACGACGCGTTGAAGGAATAATCTTTTTCGGCTTGAAATTTTGTGTCAATGAAACGAAGGATAATATAAATGCCTTGGACGGACCCTCAAAATTGATATCATCAATCAAAGATCCTGGCCATATTTTAAATCTTACACAATATTCTTGAACTATATTCTCACACGGTAAGAAAGGACTTCACGATTGGTATTATTATCATGACAATATTGAAAAAAAAACTTCCCTGAACGAAGACTTATGTAAAAAGCAGCGCAAAAAACCCATAAATGTTCTTATGAATGATATGGGGATATAATTTGAATGCAAGATATTTTTGAACAAATCGTCTTAATAAATGAAAAAATGAATGCATAATTCAAGATGATCTAGTCTAATGAATTGTTCAAATTTCGAGTACTCGCCTTATTTCCATACAATTAGATTTGACTCGAAGAAGAGATTTCATCATCAACAAAAGTTTGTTTCTCAAAATGCATTCATTCTGTATGCCTGCATCAGTGCGATAAGAATCTTGTATCTCAATCTGATTCGTGCATTTCACTACAGATCTTGCGATGCTGATAATTAATTAATCATCTTCCGAGAAGCTAACTCGTCGTCACGATTAGAGAATAAAATCGAGCGGACAAAAAGCTCAAACTTTTTGGTTTTTTTTTTTTTTTTTTTTTTTTTTTTTTTTTTTTTTTTTTTTTTTTTTTTTTTTTTTTTGAAGCCAAGAGATTTGAGACACCGATATGATAATAGTCACTAGAATTTCACAAGTGTCACGGGTTACAGGATTCTTGTACAACAGCGAGCAGAGGATAATTAGTCTCTTCTGGGAGACGTTGTTAGTATATGAGAGAAGAAATCACAATCTTCTGGGTGTTCTTCTTTGTAGTTCTCACACTTGAACGAAAAATTAAACAACAAATTTATATACAGTTTTGTTTTTTTTTTTCATTCGATCCTTATTTTTTAAATATATTACATTTTTATTCACATATAAGATTTTCATCATTTTATTGATACCAAATCAGATGTTTTCCAATCGAAGAAAAAAAGGTACGTTTCGTCTCGTTCTGTTGCAAGTGATGTAAGAGAGAGGCCACAGTCGAAATGTTGAAAAGTTTTTGAACGAGATCGCTTGATTTAATTATAGTCACTTGGTGAATGTTAGAGAATGACACTTCACCTTAATCGGAAAAGAAAGAGGTCGACGACTCGCACGGTTTTTGTTCGCTGATCGACGAAATGCGCTCTCGCGAGTCGCTGCATCTTTGCTGGGGCCCCTCGGAAGCTCACGTATACGTTCCCTGAATGGAGCTTAGTTAATTTGAAACGTTATACGAGTCCGTATAGCTCCGGTAAAGAGTTGTGTCCGATGCTGGTGGCAACGAGACGAGAAAGACGGAGCGATGAGTCGCGCTCATCTATGCTCCAAGAGTCGCGAGAGACTTTGCAAATCGAAACGATGAGACTACGGGGAAACGAGGGGGTCGCCGAAGGTCTGATTCCACGTACCTGATCATCGTTAGAGGGCACCATTCGATTTGTTTATTATTACTCGGAACGTATGAATATATACTGCACCTTAGGCGACTTTATATACGTTCCTTTCATTTTTGTAATTACCTAGCTTTATACCTCCAATGGAATAGATGTGGATTAATTAATGTTTAATTGCAAATATTCCGTGACAAATGATTTACGGCATGAATAAACTCAACAATTTTGTTTCGTTATTTTGTCGTTTTTTTCCTCTCTCTGTTTGTTTTCGTTCTTCTTTTTTTGCAACCAATTTAATTGCATAAATCAGTTTAACCTCTGGTCCAACGAATTTTTCTGATCATTGCACTTAGTTGTATTTTATTTATTTCGCTTTCGAGATTGATGTGAGAATATAAAATTTGCTCCGATGAATTCCCACATTCGAATTCAGACGTGATATACAATCGCACTGAGCTAAACAAAAACCGTCATTTGTATCACTAATCCATCATCATCAAGTCGCATTCAAATGATTAAGAAATTATCTCCTCTCAAGGGGCAGAGAGGCAAACAAACGATTTCAGTAAACGAATAAAGAACGAATACGTGCGTCGGGACTTGCGAAGTGTCTCGGTGACGTCATTTCCGTTTCCTGGTGTATACAACTTGAGACACGCTGTCTCGCTTATTTTATAATCAGCTGTTCGCCGTTGTGCACAACATTCGTTGGGAATCACAGAAAATGAAAGGGAACACAAATCGCGTCAACTGCGACTTGGTACGTTTTATGTACGTTTAATTACATGATAAATAAAAAAAAATTCTGATTAATTTGACCGTCTTTGATATATAACTTTTGATGATACAAATTTGTGAACTCGGAGTCGTTCAATTTGCGACGAACAAATTACGACCGACCGCGGTACAAAAGTAACGATCAATTTCCTACAAACGATGATCGGCGAGGGAGAATTGAAAGAAAAAATATCTGAGATTATTTTTTCGTTCACATCAAAGTCGCCTCCATCAATATTAAATTGATAATAAATGCACCATGCGCGCACGTTCATTGGTATATTTAGTTTCACTTTGAGTTTTGTAATTACATTTACATTTTTATTGGTTAATTTTTTAAGACGCTCTTGGTCGTTTTGTTTATAAGCACGCGAGCTGATTATAACGAAAACGAAAAGGCGAGAAGGAACAGAAGAAGTACACCACGTGGTCCAGTATGACGGATCAGCGGGCGCTCGTGATAAATCGCCCTGCAATAATTCCTGTCTCAAACGCATGATGAATCCGTGTCCCTCAACCCTTCTTACACTCCCTCGTTCTTGCAAATGCAATCTGCAACTTTTGATTCGATAATTCCCGGCTGAAAACTTTTCTTCAAACAGTTTTTATCTAATTATGCAAATTAAATAATATTCAATAAATATTCAAATATAGATATTTCATGTTCATTTTATTTTACCGTTTTCAATTTATACCTTTGTTTGATATTTTTTTTCTTTTTTTCAATATAACGTTTATTGAACCTAGTTTGAATTCGACATGATAAATCGAACAACACGTTTCATATATTACGTGAAAGATTAAATGCGCTTATTGTCTCCTCTGCAACCGAACAAGCAACGTAATAAATCACTTGAAAGTTGGTAAATGCATCACATCTTTTTGTATCAGAAACATCGTGGAAATAAAGTTAGCGTCGATTTACTATATAGTCAACCGATCGAACAGCGGTTGCTGAAAATGTAGTCAATCAATCGTTTATACCAACTTCTTATAGCACTTCTAACTTAATTTCTTTGATGGTATAATCAACGTGATCAGAATATATCTATAGCTCACCATTGTTAAGACGAGTTCATTGTCTAGAATATCGTAGGAGGAAAATTGCCTCTAGTTTTTGTTTCATACGAACAAAATTAATTGTTTTATTTTTTCTTCGTAACAAAATTTGAACATTGCATTTTAGACATTGCATCTTAAATTCTTTTATGTTGAGTGGCAAAAAAATCGAATTAACACGAACGGAAAAAATGTTTTGAAGAAACTTATAAACTGCCTGACTTATAAGCAAAAGTTTCGATTGTGAACTTTATTTGCTTAAAACTTTCACAGCCAATGTGAACAGGAACAGAGGCGAGACTGCTCTACAATATGATATGTCACCCATAAATAATAATATGATTCACACGCGCCTATCGATATTAGCTGTCAATAAAAAAAAATGTATGTTTTGACGCAGTGTTGACGCGTCATCGCGAAACACCAGGCATTCGAACATTTCAATAACAGTTAAATTTCTCCAATGATAGTGCAAAATTAGTCATCGTTATTCGATCGCACGGTTTGTATTTTTTCACAGTTTGTTTGGCACTGATTACAAAATTTGCCTGCAAAATATCAACAATCATATTTATCTTCCTCAGAATTATGGCAGACACTTTCGCAAGCATAGAAATTGTTTGATTAGTTTTGCTGAACATGTTTATTGTTTTGTAATTGAACACATTCATAACTTCAGGACAAAAATAAACTCAATTCAAAATGAAATTCGTACTCCAAAATATCTCTTGTCACGAATTTGTGCGCGCTCATAACTATCATTTGAATTAACCGAAAAGGGGGATAAAGAAAATAAAAGCAAAACTCCCACTGTAAATTGCATCGCACAATATCTAATTCCCTACCATTAGCCTCAAGTTTCCGAATAATACAGACACATTAATAACCCAACCGATTCGAAAAAGAGCTCTCTGACTGCCTTCCACATTAATCCTAATTTCATCCCCAAAACAAAAAAAAGTACCCATAACGATTATCCGCTCTCAATATTCAGCCTCTTCAACGTGCGCCCGAGCCCAAGTGTGAATCGTTCGGCCGCCGAAGGGGGCCCCAGCGGATCGCGCGCTGCCCCGCGCGGATTCGGCACAAGTACAAAATTTAATTATCAACGATCGGTTTCGCACTGGACTTTTGAATGTTTGATAATAACAATAATTGACGGAAAATACAACTTTCGGCCAAAGGAAAGGCCAAAAAGAGAAAATTGGTAACGCATTCTTTTGTTTTGAGTTCCTTGCAAAAAGAGCGAATAGAGTGCAAAAAAGCTGAAAAAGCGGCCCGAAAGGTATAAGAGAAGGAAAAAAAACGAGAGAACCGCGAAGCAAAAACGGGGCCGAGCTGGAATGACTACGGTCACTGCAGCCGCGGTATATAAGGTTTTATTTTCGAAATTTATGATTGTCAATAAATTTTAAAAGCGTTCCGTCTGGGGCCCTAAGGGCTCGCAGGGACGGCCAAATCGAAAGGCTCCAGTTCGCGCGCGCGGTTCCTGCACTCTTTCTCGATGCTCTTTGCTTCCCCGCCAATTCGTTTCTTCGTTCTCCTCATCGTCTCTTTTCGTATTTTGTTGACTGAACCTAAGTTACCTCCCTCCTCCTTCGCCTTTTATTTTGCCTCGCCTGTCCAAACTTTAGCTTTATCGCATTCGTTTCTGATGCGTGTGTGTATTGGCGAACGATGAGGACCCAACACTTAATTGCATTTAACGCAATCCGCGCTCATTTGCAACCATTCGAATTTTTTCTTTGTTTTCTTTCAAATTGGAAATGCGTCATATGACCTATTGATTAACATCGTAATAAATTTTTATCTGAATGCACATACTTACGCATGGATACAAACATAAGCTGGAAATTAAATGAGACGAAAGGCGGTTTCGGTTCATTTCAATAAAAACCGTCGTAAACATGGAAATTACGTTTTGTAATGATTTACGGCAAGGATATTGTACAGGGTGAGATGAATATACTGGGTGCGTTAAAAATGAAAAGAATAAAAAATGCGAATACCTAAAGCGAAAAATTGATCCAAAGCCAAATTTCATTTTACATGAAGAAAAAAAAAACAATTTAGTGAGTAGAATGTATATCTATAATTAAGTCATATTTTAAATCGTTTCATTCTCTTTCGAACTGTTTGTATGTATGAATTTTTGAACCTTCGCCAGCTCCTTAGTTATTTTTATTTATGTATTATAACTTAGATAAAAATACAGCGCAAAATATTTATTTCTCACACCCAAAATATATCAACAACGAATAATCAAAATGCTCGTTGAGAATGAAAAATAAAAATAATAATTAATTGATCTAATATAAAGTTTGTATCTATTTACTGATGTTTGGCTAAGATCTTTTCATTTATTTTTGCCAAGAAATAAATAATTCTTTCTTTCCCTGTATCATTAAGCAATCACCGAGAAAATGATGCTCCAACCTGTCGTATTGTGCAATAATTTTGTTTCGAATTATACGCAGAGCAAAATTCACTTTCTGAATGACGGGTTTAACTTTAATGTTGCGTTTTAAATTATTCAACTTATAACTTTCGACATATTATCATTCTAAAGGGTAAGAAACATTTAACCGGTTGTAAATGTTGGCCAAGAATCTTGTATTTCTCTTTTTATATTATTTCTCAGTTGTTATTATTATTTGTATAATATCCTAAGAACATTGCTTCTGGGTTGCAGAGTCTGCGTTTTAAAATCGAACATTTTGTTAAGAACTGACTGAAAAACCATCTCTCATATCTCGCTTCTTTCTCTTGGTTTTGGGGGATTGCGATCAATTGGTATAATTTCTCAGTGGTACAAAAATCGATATTTCATGGTTAATCACCAGTATTTTGAAGGCGTGGAAAAGGTGTTCGTTATTTATCTTGTCGCCGGAGGATGTCCTGCTGCCAATGAAGAAAAGGAGATCGATGAATCCAAGTGACGAAGTTGAAATCAAACAAACACGCTGCATTGGGTGCAAACAAACCCATCTACGAACAATTTTAATTCACTTTGGTTTCACATTCAGTAATTCTCTTCGCAAGCTATTAGAAAGATATCAAAATTTTTTAATCCCTTTTTCCTATGTCTCCAAATTTTCGGGAAACTTTGGACTCATGAAAAATAATTTAATGTCTAATTTAATATCTGAAAAAAAAAAATTGGAATTTAATTGGAATTTAATTTTCAATTAAAATGTATTTTGGCTTTTTAATTAACTTGTGTATGTAGGTTGAATTTATTTAATTTATTATAATGAAGAATGGAAAACCAACAATAACTTCATTATTGAATAATAATAATAATTGATTTGAACTTAAAATGAATGTTCATTGAACTGTCTAATGTTAAGTATAAACGACAACCAGTGCGAAACGAAAAGATGCAGGAAACCGAAAGATGTAGAAGGAGCCCGACCGGAGGTCTCCCAAAGGCTGATTGCCCGTGTAATCTTCATTAGGCCCCACGAATCGATTTCCGTCCGCGCGTTCGATATTCAAATAATCGAACAATGACTCTGGTTCTCAAACGCAAGCTCTTCGTCTTTCTTTCTGCCTTTGTTCTTTCCTGTTCATTTACCTCCCGATCCAACAAATTTCAATAATCATAATAATGATAACGTGGGCAGCCAACATGATCTTGGTAATTGAGAAAAGGCAGGGATAAATTTAGGAGAGCATTATCGTGATTGACCGTTCCGAAAAATTGTAATACGACAAAATGAAAGACTATTTCAACGCTCCAAATAGGAAAAAAATGACAAACGATACGTCAGAAATGCGGCTAATTTGTATCATTGTAAAAATGGATATGCATGTAAAAGAAAAGAAAAAGGAGGGGGGGGGGAGAAGAAGGGCCCCAAAAAAGGTCTCAGCCGGCTCAGACGCTCTTTATTTTTTACTTTCAAAAATCATGACGATGCTCATTTTTCTGACTCGTGAGGAATTCTTCAAAGTGACGTGTAACCAAACAGGGTTTTACAGGTCGACGGGCGGCCCAAAGGGGAGACTACTGAGCGAGATAAAATTCTGAACCCTGATGTCAGCTCTCCGACTCTCACATATTGCACTTGCGCTGTTCATAACCTGGATGATAGCTACTGTGATCTCTATAATAATGAAACATTTCATTTCAAAAGTTCAAATGCATGTTACAAAAAAATGTTTCAGCGAGTTGAAGTATGCATTAACATAAAAAATTATGTGTCAACATTGTAACCTCAATAAACTCGAGGTTGCAATTTTCCTTTGTTCCAAACAATTTTTTCACAATTCAAACTTGACATGTAATTATGTACATGTTCATATGGTTATTTAATCCTTTTCCGCAACTGAAACATATTCACTTTCTCGTCGATCGCGTATTATTGGGATATTTGTCTTGGTGAAAACATTTCTCGACCGGGTTAACAGGACTTCAACTTCCTGATTGCAGTACAAAACAACATTTCGTATACACATGTAAACAATATCAATCGATTATTCTATAATGGTATTTTCTACGAACACGCGCACTTCAATGTGAACGGCCACATGTAACGAAGAATCTAAAGCAAAGTTTGATTATGCAACAAACAATGCAACACATGGTCTATTCGTATCAAAACGTGGATTGGTTTTGATTGGACAACAAACGTTCGTTGTGAAATGTTCTGTGCCCTGCCAAAGTGACTTTTATTGATAAAGCGATCAAAAATATTTTGAGTATAAATATTTCTCATTTGGAATATACATCAGCTGGGATTATAAAATTTGTTTTTCGTTCTTTAAAAAAATCTAATTAAGACGTCTAATTGTTCTACACACCAGATGATTAGTCATGTCTCGAACAAACGGTCGATCAACGTCGGATAAAAATTTGTAATACCTTTCATTAGGATCAAGTTGGAATCTAAATGAGAGTTATTGACTTGAATCTTAAAAAAATATTAACATTCTTGACACATCTCACGGATGACCTGTCCTGAAAAATGTGATTCTCGGAAGGAAAAATTTAAGAACGGTCTGGATATTTTGAAATCGAATAATTGTTCAATAATTAGTTTCCCCAAGTCGGCCAGTTACACTTTGTTTTTAGTTAACCAGTCAAAAACCAGTGTCACATATATCTTGAAAAAAAAAAAAAAGGAAAAACTTGCAACCGAGTGAAAGCGAATGAAAAAAGGAAATTGAATAGGTATTACGAATGATATAATTTGAGTTTCGCCTCTTCATCCGGGGAGCACTAATCTTGCGCTTTTTTCTGCCCGCTCTTGTATTCTCGAAGCGCTCATAATATAATATTCATATTTCGAACGAAAGATGCTATCTCTTAAATGAATCGAACTCGCTCCGATTCGAGATATCTGTGTGCCGAGAAGGCCGCGCCTGCCGTTTCTTCGCCAGTCAGAACTCTCTTGGACGTGTATTGTAATGGGTATGCAGAAGAAGACGAAGCAGAGAGCAAAGAGGGAACGTACAACACACCTCGGCTTCATTATCCCTCTTCTGCTCTCTCGCGCGGCCGATTCTTTCCATCGTCCCGCTGCCTCTCTTTTTCTTCATATGCGTGTTAAGCGCTTAAAACTAATACTACTCTTTATCTCCTCACGCTTTTTCTGATGCCCCTTTTGGCCTTCTCCCGCGCATCGCACTCCTTTCTCTCTTTTGATGCCACAATGCTGGAGAGCCATTTCTCGAACTTGGCACTGCACTCTGACAGACCTCTCCTGGTTTGCCATATCACTCTGATTTTGTCACCCGTCCCGTATGCAAAATCTGCAAGATGACCGACGCAAACTTTTTGGTCTCATTCAAAAAAAATTGATATTATTGTAACTAACATTTGATACTTAGACCAAGAAATTTTGTGTAAAAAAATATAAACAATGCAGAAATGAGACTTTTGTCGCTCGGTTTTTTAATTCTAAAACGCTCGACTGAGAGATATTTCGGACGTTATAATAAATTGATCTTAAAATCATCTAGTGGCATACGTCGGATGCCACGATAAGCGGCCGAAAAACCGCGCGGTATAAAAGTGGACTTTAGTTTTGGTTTAATAAAAAAAAAAAAAAAAAAGACACTTTGTTACGTCAATCTAAATCATAACCGATTTACAATGCTATGTATATATGAAACAATGTTGGTTGCAATCAACAGCGAAGGTGATCCTCGACGATCGAACGTAACCTTATTTATCATAATAATTAATTGTTAGCTGCGTTATTCAAATCGATATACGCAACGCAAATTAACAAAGATGAATGTTTCAACAACGTGATTATTTTTGTTCGTAATTTTTTTCCACTCCGTCAGAGTTATGACTCGATAGGCTATTTTGCTAAATCCATCTGGCGCGAAATAAGTGATCGCCTTAGAACGCTAATTGTGAAACATGATAAATTCACACCGCGGATATTATGCATTTTTGAATGGAAGTGTATTATGTTGGTTTCAGCGAATTTGTTCTTCATGGAACGTCGGTATTGTCTCAACATCTTTCTCTAATACGCGACGTTTTCCAACAACTATAGAATGTTGAGATAACTTTTGTTTTCGCTCAGTATCGTTTCGTTTGTTCAAACCTTCGTAATAAAGGCACTACTTATTACGAGCATAAACATAAAATGTCTGCGATAAAAGTAGTTTCTAACAATGTAGATCATATTATTTGTTATCTCTCAGCATCAAGATAGCATGATTTGCAATCTCCGATTGATTTATATTTTTCCATTCATAATATGAAATTTGCATCGGAATTCGCCCTTGGAGTTTAAAAACTTTTTTTTTTCTGCGAAGGAGAAAATCTGAAATTCAAAATCTCGATTTAATCCTTCAAAAAATTTGATCGCATTTTGATGAAGTAAGAATTGGGAATTGAATTTTCTGATTTCGTAATGCGCACTAAGTGCTACAGTGATTTGATAAACAGGTCGGATTGTTGGGGGACAAAAAAAAATGAAACGCGCGGTTTGGTGAGTCCGAGCTTAAAGCCATTCTTTTTCCTCTTTTGATGTTATTCTTCGTTCCACGTCATCTCGTAAAGAACCACCATTACTGGTCAAAAGAGAGGCACTCTTTTTAAAACGCGACGGTTCTTCGACCACGAAGAAATATCTCGACGGAGCAATTAATCATATTTCGAAAATCATTCCGCGCTGAGATCTTGGAGCGCAGATAGCAAGGGAACAACCTAAACTTCAGAGTCATATACCGAGCCAGAGAATTTCAGCTAGCGCGGCCTCACCGACTGTTCAGGTGGTTTCAGATTGCGATCGCGCATGCGCCCCCTTCATTACGATACACATATTGACCAAATATTATGCGCCAATTGTCACGAAAGTATGCGCGATCGTTTACCTTGCAATTTGTGTTTTCATATCGCGCGCCGTGACCGCATGAACAGAGCCGCAATCATTCTTACTCAACGTTATATGAACATTAATACGGCCGTACAATAATACAAATTGTTCCATTTATGCACCGTGATATTTGCATGCCGAAATTTACATAAATAAGGAACAGGCCAAACAGAACAATGAAAGGTTTGGTTTTTGCTCCGCAGACGTTTCTACATTCTTAATGAATGGAAATTTTCAAGTACAACCTTACACATAAATGTCACATGTCAGCAATTTTTTGCTTTCTACATTTACTCCAAAAAAAAGTCTAGCAAGAGACAGAGACTCATCTTTCTCTTTTTCTTTTCACGCAATTTGCAATAAAAATTGCTTTTTTTTCTACTGAAATTAGATTTCTGATTCTGAAATCATATTAGAAAGACATTAGGCATAATGTGTATCACTGTCTGGAGGGCGAATTTTTAAATTTTGTCACGTTCAACTTTAAACACAGTGATTTGTCTTGTGATCTTCCTTTCGTGCGTCGTGCCTCAGCCTTTTGCTATATTGCTGATGTTAGCGTACGACCGTCTCCCACTCCCTCATTCAACCCTACACCGCAATGCCTCTCACTTGCTATTAGTTTGCAGCCCGATCCCAGGCTCTTTTTTTTTCAATTGCATTTTGTTCCAAATTCGAATCGGTCTTTCCCGGTCTGCAAATTACGATATTCCGCAAAATTATAACATCTGCCAAAATTCACTCCGAGTGATTGTTATGCTCAACACTCTGCACGGTCGACTGTCCTTCTGATACATGCGAGCGGAGCGATCGGGAGGCACAATAAGTCAAGTAAAAAAGCGTATCGCGGATTGAGATCGAGACGTCCAGAAAGACTCGACAAAAATTTATCGACTTGGTTCCGAGAGTCATTGTGTCTTATTGCAATTCGCCCCGTTCAATGCGACCCCTTAATTACAATCAAATTGTTTCGTTATTTAATGAAAGTGGCCTTTTTGCACCATACATAAATCCCAAGCCCAACGACTTGTATTAATACCTATTAAACGTCGATGCCGATTGATTTTTGGGATGAATTATATTGTACCTGACTCGTCGAATGAGAGATAAACAATTTTTTTTCTTCGTCAGGCGACGGAATGCACTTCAAATTCCTGACGCAACTGACAGTATTTTGATTGTAATTTGCATTATTTCAAGATTGATTGTAATTGATATACGCTATAACTAAAACTGGATCGTACGCACATATAAGGGTTACAAGTGTTTGGAGCCAGAATGTTAGCCTGCTCGAAATAATGAATCATATTTTCACAATTTGATGTTTCCCACGTTAGATTTTTGTCGCGGCAGAATAAACACAAGTTGGAATCGTGTTGATTTGAAGCATGTGGCAATCTTGCTTTTATCTTAAAAACTGTAAATAAACATAATGATGAAATTATGAATATACTTTTCGTGATTTTGGGCAAACTATTGATAACCAGTTGTATAACAATTGATATTTATAGTTTCCAAGGACCGATAAAAACAAAAACGTTCGTATCAACCTGAATGTTTTTTTAAGAATGAATCATTTTTTTCCCGCAAAAATTTGATCTCAATACGTGAGTCACTCAGGAATAATAAAAAGTTATAAGTGAAAAAAGTCATCGACAAATATGTGGGAGAGAAGATGAAATCGAAAAATAAAAGGATCGTCGAGGCTATTGTTATTGAATTGCTCCGGTTGGCTGGAGGGGAGATCTAAAGTTGAGGTGGACCAGGGAGGGAATCAGTGAGGAGAATCGCGAGATGTGAATGTAAAGTATAATATTGTACCGCGCAAATACGAGAAGGCCCTCTGTCTCTTTTCAAATAATTCAAAAACCGGCCGATGGAACATATATTTCTGGGCCGACTCGTAGCCCGCACCGTGTAATTATCTTATAGGGGCCCAGAGACCCTGAATCACAGAATGCTTCAGTGGTGTTCAACCATCGCACATCGTGTAACCACACGTAGACAACAAAAAAATCGGTCTGGTCCAAAGAAAAACAGAACTGTCATAATGTGGAATCTGATATTGTGACAGGATCTCGTTTTTAAATGTCGTAGGAATTTTTTAAAAAATTTCATGCACTTTCGATTATACGCACTTGAAATTCAACTTGCGATTGAAAAAAAAAATTTGTTTCAAAATGTTTGAGTACTGTTCGGAATCGGAAACGAACAAATAAATGAATTGTAAAAGCATATTTATAATGCATAATAGAGGTGCACAAGGCAATCAATCAAAGTACAATAACCGGCCAAAGAACTTTTCCTGTACTATAAAATTCGAAATATCAGAGAAGCAATCGTAAATCTTATCTGAACCGATTCGAGTTTCTCGCAAATATAATTTACCGACAAGATCGAGATTAATCCATATTTTACATTTATAATCCGCGTTCAACGTATCATTAGAACGCGAGATGTACTCAAACATCGATAAAACATCTTATCACCGGCTCGAAATGACATCAAAAAAAAGTAGCATCGACAATTATAGCGAATAGCCATTTTTAGCACGATATTTTTAGTCGCAAAATAAGGTTTGCATCTCGATCGGATTTCAAACTTGAAAGATTAACGCCGCGATACACAAAAGAACCGCGATGGAAAAAAGGTGGATATGCAAATGCGAGGGTTTAATAATTACAAAAGCAAAAGTAAGACAAAAGTGATAAACTATCTTTTCCCGGCATCCGGTTGCTGTTAATTCCAATACCCCAGCGTAGACCATAAATCCCGCAACATGGAAATTAATTTGCTCTCAGAAAGCGATCGCTAAGGTTGAATTTGAACGCAGCGCGGAGAGTAAGCGCTACCGCGAACACACTGACGGACGAAAAATGGTCGAGGATTGTGGAACGAAAAGTTTGCCTCTGGCCTTTCGAAACGAAGATCCCTCTATGCGAACAGGATCGCGATCTTATGATTAGAACTGCAGCATTTGTATGTATAACTGTCTGCTTGTCCTTAGCCTCCCGGAATCTGTGCCGAGATGCAGCTGCCGTTGTTGTTCAAGGCCTTTGATGGATAAAGAATTTGAAACACCGAGAGTAAAGCTTGTCGATTAAT
This sequence comes from Trissolcus brochymenae, assembly GCA_030523145.1. Taxonomy (NCBI): domain Eukaryota; kingdom Metazoa; phylum Arthropoda; class Insecta; order Hymenoptera; family Scelionidae; genus Trissolcus; species Trissolcus brochymenae. Next base: position 351,193 of record JAQQRF010000018.1, read on the forward strand.
AAATCTTTCGTCCGAACCATTATTCCAATGATCTCGCATCTCATTACTGTGCTACTTTGTACATTTGGATGAAAATATTTTTCGCGATTACATCCGACACCTATTATGATAAGATCCATTTCTTCAAACTAAGTACATACCAGTTTAGAATTTTATTTTTTTATTATAATTTGTTATCTATTTTACTCAACGAATTTCATTATTGTACTTTCATTTTCGTCATTCATGAATGTAAATAAGCTTACCTCCGATGTTGATGGGTTTATGCAGCGGTAAAGAGGTCCAGTGAATTTCGAAAAACTTTAAAATTGAGATCATTCAATTTCATCACTGCACTAATTACTTTTCACTCGCATCCCAGCACCAACCGCACAAACAGCTAAAATAATTATGATAGATAACTCATCGATAGTATACCTTCTAATACATTTATCGTGTCAAATGTAATATACGTTTATCTTGATATCTTCATTTTCCAATACAAACAAGTATACTTATTTTCATGATCAAATAATTCTTTATTTATTTATTTATTTTTTTTTTTAATCAAAGCGAATCGAATTAAAATAATCATGAATATCTCACACACACATTTTTGAATTGCCAAAATAAGCAGCAAAACAAGAAAGTCTACTTAAATACAAGCGGAAGACAGAAAATGTCCAAGAGGCATCAGAAAAGTCATTTTTCTTCACACCCTCGAACGTGTCAGCACACCCTTTGGTGTTGCTCGCAAACCGGCTCTTTCAAAGCGTGGACCGGGAAAACAAATTTCGTTTTAAATTTTTGCGGTCGTTGCCGCGACATAGCCAATCGAACATACGATAACTCGTTTCGTAGGTCTCGCTTTCATCTGCGCACGTAAAAGCTGGTTCCGCTTTTTGTCCCATTCCGCTATTAAAAAGCTTCCTGCCCCAATCCTTTTTCTTCAGCAGGAAAAATTTAAATATATTACACCGCTCTCTCGTCCGCCTGCACCCTCTGTCACATCCGCCACCTTTCCCACGAATGTGTGCCATATTAAAAGAAAAATAAACATAAAAAACGCGAAACTATATGAAAATAGGGGTGGAACAAAGGCCTTTATTTGATCGTTCAATATGACCTCCAGCATCTACTTTCCGTTAACGAGTTTAATCATCGCATTCACGATTTTGAATAAGCGATATTTACATCACAAAACGCTGCCCAGCCAAGAGATATTATTACCAATTTTTTTTGTTTGACTTTAATTGGCCGAGTGTTTAATTGATGAGATTTTACGTCAACTTTTTTATTTTAATTTTTGTAACGATCATGTACGATCAATAATTCAAAAAATTGAACTGTAAGCATGTGGAATTTTTCAAGTGTACGATTTTCGTGATGGTTGTGATAATGATTTCACACGAACGGTTTTTTTATTTAGCAACGGCAAATCGTAACCGTCATTTCAGCTTGGCAATTTCAGAATGAGTTAAGGAACGATTAAAAATTTTCTCATAGCGTTCGATCATTAAAATTTTCACGCTGCCACGAACTCTTTTACGGTTCTCTCAATTTCTGATCGATGGATCAGAACCCCTTCGAGTGGTGAGTTTGAAAATTGCGTGAGAGGGGGCACATGTGCGAGTGTTAAAAAAGTCCGCAAAAAGGGCCGCGTGTTCATGCTGAAAATTTGAAAACGACACGCAAGAAATGCAAGAAGACGGAATACACGGACGGAAAAAAGCAGTCAGGTACGGGAATAAATAAAGCCCGAGATGATTAATCGATTCATCGCCAGGACCCCCCTCCGGATAGGTTCGACGTTGCATCTCTTTTTTTTTCTCCCGATATACGCTCTGTCAAGATCGATCGTGACGTATGATGCACTTCTTTTGTAGCATCATCTTAAAGAAAATGACGTTTCGATCTTACGCAGTATCGGAAGAACAATCTTAATTTTAAATCCAATTATTTTCCAAATGTTTCTCTTTGTCATTTTTCTAATGTGCATTTAGCGAGATAAAAAAACTAGTTCAATTTGGCTTTTTTCTAAAATTATTAATTATTTATTATTCTTCCAAATTGGATCTAATCTTATTATATACTACCAAAAAAAAAAACTAGTCAAGTTCGTGGGAACGATAGTTGGAACATAAATAAACATATGAGAAAATAAATAAAAAGAAGAAAACTTTTTCCAGCAAGTATAACGATTCGATGCCAAAATTGCCATGTTTCCTGCAATCTGCAGTCTCTCACATTTAGGGAAGATAATTGGAACACAAACATGTGCGGGTGTTTTTTTATCTCTTCTTTCATGGGAAAATGAACTGATGTTCCAAATAAACGAAGTTACAAGATCTCGAAAAATATGACATCGAATAATATTACACTAAATATACTTTTTGAATTGAACAAGTTTTAATGTAAAACAGGTTGATGTCGAAAAGGGGAGTTATATTTAGATTGCTTTCGTCATTTTCGTCTACTTGAAATCCTTTATTCGTATTGGAAAAAATTTTCATTCAGTTAAAATATATCTAAATTCATCGATGACAAAGTTTTTGTTCTTGATAATTAGTTACTATTTAAAATTAATGTACACGCTATTTTAGAATCTTATATTTAACATATACCTGGTTTAAAAGTCTAACATTTGAATTTAAGTTATACTTTCTGAAAAAACTTGTTCTTCGTATGATTCAGCAGAATTTAAGATGGGAGATCGTAACATTCAACCATTGTATCCGATAATGGTACAATTATGGTCACGAAAAAATCTTGAATTAAAATTCAATAAGATGGATCAAATCATTCCACTTGTCCGTGAATCCAATCGCCTTCCCACACGTACGAAAATATTTTTTCAAATATGTTTAAAAAATATATATCATATGTACATTTCAAATATAAAGCGGCAATATCTTTTATAAAATATAAATTTTTATATAAAATTTAATATAAGAAAATATATATACAATTAAAAAAAGATATTTATTGATTTATATTTTCGTCCCTGTGGGTTAATAAACGGAAAATAACATGTAGGAAAATTAGACAATTTTTTTTTTTTTTTTGAAATACAGTTCCTCTACTTTTGACATAAAAATTCTTCGACTGTTTATAGGTAAGGTTCTTTATTATCTTTATCATTTTATATTAAAAAATTGCACATTGCTTTTAAAAAGAAAGTAAACGAAAAAAATTAGATATGATGGTAGAAAATTCCCTCGTGACTTGACATAATACTGAGACAAAGTTTCAATGACCTCGTTTATAAAAGATCGTCCCAGCAGCTCCATTAGGCACTCAGAGTTCGGCAGCCAGAGTTTAATTTGTCGAACGTATTTGGAAATCTAAAATTATGAAGGATGATAAAACCCTTGCCTTGTGCTGGCCATGTGCGCTCTGGCTTCTTATGAATAAAACGGAAAACTCGAGTCCGATAGCGCAGGGATGACGTGCCTCGGTCTTGAAACACACCCGAAGAGCCTGCTAAGTCTCAAACTCTTTATCTTGAGCGAATTGCATTTGAGGATGACGAAGAATGCCAGGAACGAGAGGCTGCGCGGCTACGTGAAAGAATTGATTAACAGAACTACCCCGGCAATGATTCAGGCGTATATCACATTTTTAATTCTGACAGACTCGATGGCAAAAAAGGACCGATTTCAAACAAAGCGTCCACCGGCATATGAAATATATTGCACGCACTCGCGCGGGTATTAATCAAAAGTTGATTCGATGGGCTGATGTGTGTTTTCATTAGCTCAACGTTTCTGCCAATCGCGATAATGTATCAGCGAATATTTTTCAGCGATTCTTCTCGTTCTTTAAGACTTGCGGTCTCAATTATAAACAAAAAAAAATACAAATAAAAATTTTGCACTTATAGTTTGTTGCTTGTAGAATGTAAATATTGGTTTGCCAAGTTGTAAATAAATATAAATAAAAAAATTATTGAATCTCGCCAGGGCAACCGAAGTGGTAATGGGGAGTTCGAGTTTACATACAATGCGCTGCCAGCATTGGGTCTAGCTTAACAGTTGTTTTTTCTAATTCGAAGAGTTCGAATTCGAACTCTTGTTGTACTGTGTTGTGTTGTCCCTTAGGGACCTATTATATTTTCATTGAAAATATTTTTTTTTCTTCACATGTCTCGTAACGTTTTTGTCTTTTGTCTGCAAGATCTAAGCGATATGTAATTGTGTAAGTTTTTTTTTCGACACATTCTAGACAATAGATTGATTCAATCAATCCAGACAGTATTTTCAATTAATGAATTGCAAAATTGTGTTTGTAGTTTATTAAAAATTATTAACTGACTTCGTTTTAAATTAAAAATTAAAAAGGCATTGTAAGAAATTACTTTTTTTTGTAATAGAGTTCAACCTTTTCTTGTGAAAAAGAAAACAAATTTGAATACAAGAGCCCTGCTTATAACCCAAGAAGTCAGACTTAACCCCTAAAAGCAGCATTGAGTAATTAAGTCAATCTTTATTCTTCCGGCCTGAATAATTATACTTTGTCTACTACAAAGAACTCCTAGTCGGTCGGGTAACATGGACAGACATTTTTCGGCCGGCCGAATTGGCGAAAGACCTATTATTCGGTAGCACTCAAATCACAACAATGTGTCTACGGGGAAAAAAAGTAGTTTTGATAATATCGATATAGCCGAATAAAAGTTTGTTCCCTTCTCTCGAGTCGCGAGTTGCGTTTACTCGGCTTCAATAGTTAGTTACTCTCGAATACATAAGTCCTGGTGGTACAGCTGTTGCGTATGTTGAGCAGCTGACAGAAAAAAAGGGGTTAAGGGGCGACGAAGAAGGGGCGAAGAACGCAAAGTAGTCGCGCTTCACGGTATCCGCAAGAACCGAAGGGAGGCATTGACAGGAAAAAGAAACCCTTCGCAATTTTTGGATTTCCGCGTCTTTAGTAACCCGAGAACTGAAAACAGTGCAGGTAGATCATCATGCGTGGAAACCGAATACGCTCTTAGGACCGTTCAACCCCTTTGAGTGCGCGTCCGAATGAGATTTTGTAAGAACGCATGAAAGAAAGATGCAAGAAACGGGGAAAAAAAGGAGCCCGGCGGTGAAAAAAATCGCAAGATGACATCTCGGCCGAGGGTTCGTTCGCGCCGTCGACCCTTTCATCGCCTCTCTGTCCTCGGCTTAAAAAGTCTTCCAAGGAAGGACGACCTTGTTCCCGCGACAACAGCTGTGTTTTCTCAAGAGATTTCAAAATTTGGATTTCTAGAATCAGCTTTTTTTTTCTGTTGACAGTTTTTTTTATAGTTTTCACACTTTTGTGTTTAAAGGAATAGGAGTCGTGGTGGTGGTAAATCCTCTGCTGTACCGAAGGGTGACGTTTTTTTAAAGGATGAAAGGGTTACGTTAGATGACTATCTGCAGTGATTATTTTCGGTTGGTCCGAAATTGCGACTCAAATGATTATTCTGAATATACATACAATTTTTCGTTGCGTCTCTGTATTGTCAGGTCTCAAGATCATTGACGCGAGGAATGCTTTTATTTTTTCGTTGCAACAAAAATTGTATTTCATGCATAATAAATCATACAGATGCAAATCATCAGTTATACTCTTGATTCATAATTCAGAACGCGAAATTACTCTTTTCAAAAATCGCAATCTTTCCTTTGATCGCAATCATAACTTCGGTGTTCTTTTTATTACAATACATCAAGCTCATCCCTGTTTTCGGTGCTCGCTTTATAATTTCTTCGACTCTTTGTACCAAATTGCATTGGTTCGCATCCTCACTCTCACTCCACCTCGCGTTCGAATCAAGCCGGTTTTCTCTTTAGTTCCAATCGAGTTTGACGCTAGATCTCGATACTGTCGGAATCGCGGGAGTGCTGATCTATACCAGTAGGATGACGATGCTGGTTTTAATGGTATTGTGCGGCAACAGATGAGAATAAAACGTTCACAACATAAATCCCGGAGAGCCTTAATCCTTTGGATCCACGCGATGTACCGATCGCGGATCTCACCCCTCAATTATTAATGTCGGTCAGGTATACCCGAAATCTTTTTCGTCTTGTTTTTCTTATTCCAAGACAACGAACCAAACAACAGCTTTTATTTTGCCAACCGTATGATTCTTTCCAGACTTTGAAATGGCATAAAACCATAATGATGAAGCATTGTACAATTATTCAATTTTAATTTAAAAATGGTATAGCAAAAAAAACTTTCTTTAACCCTTTAGAAATTTTTTTTTTATTTTTCAAAAAGTCATTTGAAGGGTCAGGGGAGACAATGGATCGAGTCAATGCTTCAAAGGCACAATAGGAAATCTTAAATCGGCACCATGCAGTAAAAAGTATCAGAAATGTTTGATTTGAATAAATTTATGAACAGACGCAAGATATTATGCGCGATCGTTCAAAATTTACAAGGATATTTTCCCAGGACTCAGGTATAGATGAACCAACGGGAATCTAGGATATCTTGTGTCTATTTGAATAAGATTCGCCGGGTTTATCATTTTATATTGCCTCCATCTTTCTTTCTTTTTGTACCCATAAAACCCTACCGATCGGAAGCCAGTAAGATTTCGCTGGTTCACCCTTTCCTGAAAGGGAAAGATTCGAGGCCCACGAGAATTCTTTTCCCAAGGGGTGAAAGTTCTTCAACCATCCGGTTTCAATGTTAAATTAGTATTTCGTAAATATGCACTGCGGCGTTTGAAAATTTGTTTCCTATTTGCCTCGAGGTGTATCTTTATAATGATCATCCGTGTGCCTTACCGATCTTCCCTCCCTTCAGGAATTTCAAATCAAAAGGTCTCACAAACTGAACATCATTTGTTTTATTTACAAAATTTCCATTCCTTTGATTTTCTTAATGTATTAATTCTGATGAATCGAAACCGTTTGATTTTTTTTTCTCCGAGGGCTCCGAGATCGGTTACGTTTTTTTCGATTAAATCTAAAAAACGACGATTAAAAGACGAAAGGTCTAATGGACGCTTGCAAGGGAAAGTGATTTCTCATGAGACGAGGCGCACCGACCCCCTGCGCCTGGATGACAAATGAATTTCGGAACATCAGAAGACTGATCCTGTTGGTACTTGAATTCAAAGTACCCGTACAATTTTGCGCAATTTTTTTTACCATTTTCCCCTTTGCAGAGTCGTTTTCTTATCGTTCTACACACTTGCCGAAATGTTTGATGGATGATGAAATTCGATCATGCGTGGAAAATGCCATTTCTCACAATTTTTTTATATGAATCATTTATATACCAACCGATCGAGCAACAGGTTTAATTATCGTAGATTTTAAATATCGTATTAAAAAAATTATAAATATCAAGTATCAGACATTTATGTTTTCTAAAATCGTATTTTTTTGGTTAATAGAATTTGTATTTATTGTTAGTATGTCAAAATGAATGACATATCGTGTATTGATGTTAATATATGAATTACGGATAACGGTAGCTCCAATGTTAACAATCCGCTGATAAAATCACAAGAAAATAAGATACAAATTCTTCTGAGTTGATTAGTATAAAGTATAAAAATATTAAAACTTAAAATTCTTTTTTTTTGTTACTAAAATAGCAATAGCAGCAAAGGTAGGTAGGCTCGTCAACGAGATTCAAAAGCGATGTGTCATGATTTGATGTTGCTTTCGATGTGATTTGAAATTCTTTCAAAAAATATTCATCGTTTCACAAAGAAAACAAAAAACATGGGCTTCCAAAAAACGCTTGTTTTAGTTTCAAATGCCTGAAATCTTTAGTCGCTTTTCTCAATCCTGTCACTTAATTCCCACTACTGTTCGAGAGCGTTTGAGAGCGTTCGAGAGCAGGACGAACCAGTTGCGATAGATCTGATTAACATAAGCGACTGAACGGGAAGTTAAACTGTTGAAAATAGACGCTGCTTTTGACAAAGTCATATTAAATTTGTGTCAACTGTTACGGTAATCTCTGCGGTATAATCCTAAACGGAATACAAACAAGAAAAAAACGAAAAATTAATTCTCATGATTTCAATTTAAGTTTCCATCATATTCTTCCGAGGAATCGTTTTTAAGAAATATTGATAATTTTAAATAGCATAAATTAATTTTACCTGTGTTGGCGGTTAAACAACTCATTCAACGAAAAATCATTAAGCATCAAAAGGTAAACACAAATAAATGGATTTGCAAAATTCGATATTAATCAGAAGACACGACAGTGTCTCTGGCCTTCAAAAATTTCTTCAGGATCACCACTATCACGCGATCAGGAATCGTCTTTATTGAGTGATTACACTCATTAGCCAGCACGCGATGCTCTTTAGCACTGACCGCACCGGTCGATGAGATGAGATAAAACCTGAAACTCTTTTGCCTTCCTGTGACATACGAAGCTGATTTTTAATTGACAAAACGAGCTTTTATTTATCATATAGAATTATCTTTTTTAACGTGTTAAACGAATAAACTATAAAATTATAAAAAACATAGATATCTAAAACTAGTTTTCCTGTATTAAAAACGTAAAGAAAATCGTGTTCCAACAATTTTAGAACTTTTCTAAAACTATTCTAAAAACATCTGAAGACACATTGTTATTGCACAATGGACACTGCCAAACGAGGGAAGGTAGCTTAAACAAATCGACAACATTAGCATGTAAAGTAGTTGTGACAACTAGAAATGCATACTTCGATAACACAATTACTATGAAATATGGTTACTGCAATCAGTATTAATGTTCTCTTCAAGCTAAATGTAACTCGTTTCTTTGGTCGATGTAATTGACTGAGCGAACATTTGATAAGCTGAAAAATTTTCAAATTAGCTCCGTTGAACGTCCCTACATCGATAATCGTGTTCGCTCGTTTCAATGTCATTACTATTATTGATTTATAATTAACAATTGAATCAGGTAAATAATTCGTAGAATAATAATGTACTTACTATTAACTCGCGCAAACATAACGAAGTCGTAAAGGTCTTATTGCAATTGCGCATTTCTGCTGAATATGTAAATTTAACAATCTAACACCGTATGAATGTTTTGTATGCAAACGGTATATTATTGTTAGTAAACTTTTTATGCAAATCGAACGACATATATTCCAGTATTTGATTAATTGATTAGAGTCAAATGAGTTGACTTTAATTTGTTGAGTTCGCTAATGATGGTTCATGAACTTGTGACTGATGAATGAACAAATAACATGGTTTATTACATGGACGTGAAATTGTTTCGTCAGAACAGTTACCACTTCTCATGTGAATACGTTATGAAATAATTTCAATATCACGAAACAACAATTATCGATCCAATTCTAATTCGATACGGTTAAGTAGAATTTGACTTCCTTCGAAGTTGTGTAGGCTTTCAATACAAGCAAAGCCTACACAATCTATGTTTCTCAAGTGGCAACACTATATCACACATACCCTATTCTCACGCTACTTACATCGTTGTTATTATACGTCTTGCTAGTTCTGCCACCATAATCGTAACGAAAAATTCGTCTCGATCGATTTATTGGAAAGCAGAAAAAAGTAGATATATCACGATAAGTGATTCGGAAATTAAAATCAGCTGAGTAACTTTTAATTGGACCTCGCGAGGGTTCATTGAAATGAGCTTCCCGCCCCCCCCCCCCTCTTCCCCTATTCTGCTGGTCAATTTTAGTCTTGTTTGATTATTTTTAAAATCATAATAATGAATCCCCAAAACAGAGATCACGAAATTGAGTTCCAATGCATAAAACCGCACACATTTTTCTTGTGTTCGCAAAACTGCGCTGTGTATAATTGGATGCCCCTCTGGAGCCTGAGATGTTGGTGGACGGCAGCCAATGAGCGCGACGGAGAGCGACTGGGGAAGCCGGGCCGAAAGATCAGCATCCATAAATCAATTAATTTTAGCCAGCTCGATATATCGGCTAATTTAAATTCTTTCGGAAGCCTCAAGAATTATTGTGTATAGTGCACGCGTGTGCAAGGAGGACGGGGACATCGTTGCTGCGGACGTTGCGGCGTCGCGACGGCCGGAATGACGCGGCTGATCGCGAAAATAAAGAAAGACAATGGCAGTCGGACCGAGCAGACGCCACCTTAAGTATTTCTGATCGAATTCCGAACGGTTGGCTCGCCAGCTCATCGCTCGTGGTAAGAGTTCAACTCCCGGGACGTTCATTAACCGTCAAACGCACAACCTCGATTTCAAACGCAAAACACGCATTCCCCGATCATTCCTGACGGGCAAAAACGCCCCGCTGATCACTTGTGTTTGATATATTACTAAATCACAACCAAGTTTGAACTCATTAGAAAATGAAAAGTAGAATCGAACGCGCGGTGAAAAAATTTATGACGGGGAGGCAATAAGAAGAGTTGCGATGTCGGGCCAAAAGCATTTCGGCCGCGCTCTTTTCTATTCTGTCATGCAGATTTGATGCAAAAAGGAAGAACCCAGAAATTCGTTAATCGTTTTAATTTCGCCGGCTCATTATTTTGTCCTTTGTTTCGTATTAAATATCTGCCATTTAACTTCAGTTAACTCTTATAGTTCAATTAACTATGCAGGCCAATTAGCTACGATTCGCATCTTCCGACAAACAAACTTGACTTTTGTTAGACCGTTGCAAATGAAAACTGTCTGCCTTTAGATCGTTGAATGTTTCGTTTAGAACTCTTTTTTTTTTCTTTCGAGTTGAACAACGATTTGTTTCAATGAGGATTGTATAATATTATACGGAAGTAAAACAAAATGAAACCATTGTGGCGTGCTTCACGTTTTCATTTGATAAAAGTCACATTTTTTTGTGTTGAACATCATTTAAATATTTTATAGCAAAAGTTGAGTTCAAAATTATGTAACGACTAGTTGATTATTATGATACAAGCTAACATTTAACTGTTATTGGTTATTTGTTAGTCACCTGATGTCACAGGTGGTTATTTATTACATTGTTCAATTATTTATCAATAGCTTTTTAAAAGAACTCATGAAACTCGAGTCGATTTCATGCAATAACTGCATTAATTTAATTATTTATTACTCATGATTGAAGGTTGATTAAAAACGCTGCAATTTGCAATATTAATGAAATAAGTCGTATTGCAACTGATACGATTTATAGATTGACGATTATAATTAATTGTATTAAAGAATTGTATATCAGTGATTCTTTTGTAATTGTTACATTCCAATTAATAGTATTGGGAAAAATTAGTTTCGATATGAACTTATTTGAATATCATGAAAACCATTCAAGTGCATAAATTGACTCCATCTATATTGTGTCGTGAAAACAGTACACCAAGCTAGCTGAGGAAATTTATGGGATATAGGTATGTGACTACAGTGCCGTAGTATTAGCAACTGTCGATAAATCAGAATTTTGAAGTGAAACATTTTTGTTGACAGTCAATTATTCTGTGATACCGACTGATAGTTACAATTTCAAATAAAATGTTAGCACAAGATAATAAATTACTTTTCAAATTATAAAATAAAATTACTCTTAAATTACTACTTAAAATTTATTTACTGAAATTTTAATTTGATCCTAAAAAAATTTCTTTGTATTAAGATTATTTCTTTGTCGGATATATTTTTTATTTTTTAAATATGGAAATAGTTTCATACAAGAAATTTGAATTAAAAATTAGAAAATTGGAAGACCATCCTCCTTAAAAAATAAGCTATCTTTACGATTTTATTTTTAGAAAAACTAATCAAGCAACAGACGTTAATCTTTTTGCACATTATTTATCTAGTCTTTAATTACATTTACTAATTTGATTTATCATTCTAGCGATCGTTGAACTCCTTCCCCGGGTAGCCAAAGTTGTCGTATCAAAACCGAAGTGCGTAATTGATGGCGGAATGTCTACCGTCTGAACATCTCATCTGAAATTGAAAAATAACAATCTTTTTGAATCCATATGATATTGTGCACGGAGTAATAGCAGCACAGTTTTTAAAAATTCAAGAAAATGAAAAAACTGTGAGATATTGAGAAAGAAAAAAAAATTTTTTTGATTGATTTTTTTGGCTTCATTTTTTAGCAATAAAAACAAAGTTGTTACTGAATTGATAAAAAAAAAGTCATAAAATACAGTTAAACACTAGTCAAATAAAGTGCAAACAAATTATTGTTCATTGCCTTTTTAGTTTTTGCTAAAAAAGAATGTTAAAAATTGCTGATTTTTTTAAATTAACTAAGGAGAATTGACCTTAAAAAATTGTTTATAATCCCAATTGCAACATTGTCACATATTATCCTACGTGTTACAATTACCATAACTGTTCGTACGGTATTAATATATTGAATAAATGGTTTTGTACACTGCATGGAATGATAATGGTAAATTAGATTTTTAAAAATTCATGATAAAATCGGATGAGCTGCATATGTGAACTTGACAAATACTGATGTCATTTTTCCATACTGTGAACGTTAACTATATTATATCATCACTAAGCTTGCAATATGATAAATGGTTTAAGTGTCAATACTGATGAAAGCTCTATATAATTACACTCTTAAACAAGATCAAGGGCAAATTCTAAAATCATAAGACAAAGCAGCGTGTCTTATTATATGAGAGCACGAATAATCTATCTCAAGCTCCCTTCATCAAGTTTGTCAAGTACTATGGGTATACACTCCTATGTGAGCCACGGTATAGAGCACAAAAAGTTGAATCAAGTTAAAGACAAAAGCAAATTGATTTATACTTGGTAATCTTTCGTGACAAAATTGTAAGTTACAATAATTTATTATTACATCATTCTTGATTCATTTTAAATTGAAAACATAAATTTCGATTCTCATTCTTCTTTGAAAAAATGAGATATATTTCTATCATAGTTAACTACTTTTAGCGCCATCGAACGTGATCTATGCCTTTTGTACCAAAAAATTGCCTTTTTATCAAATCATTATTTACTTACGTTATAAAAAAGTCAATTCTCGTCAAATTGGGTTCACTTTCATGTCCGAGCCATTTAGTGTCTGAAGAAACCAATCAAACCAAACTGATGTTACTGCGACAATCAAACGGGATAATGCAATTAGCAATTCTCCGCTGTATTGCCTATCATGTATCAAACACGCTTTCGGTGCGGTCTGAATATCATGAAAAATTCGCAATATCAAACCTTCATATTACCTCAAATTTGGTTTATCGTTTTCAAATCGTCGGTGACACCTATTTCTAGATTGGTTTAACATTGTTTCAATCATTTTTCTAGTTTTTATTAAAGGTTTAATACGGCACATATTGGCAGTCATTTATGCCAAAGTAAAAAACAAGTATAAGTCCTCTATGTGGCATTCATGCAGCATATATGCAAAGCATAGGTTTCTTCTTGCCTGAATTATTGGAGTGTGTAATTGAATAACATGATGTAGTTATCATCTTTATTAATTAAACAGCTATTCGAAGTTACCCGCATTATGCTAAAGTCTCATATAAATTTGACTTACCCAACATACTTTATTGAAATAAAGAAGCTGTGTCTTTTTTCATACATATGGATTTCTTTGTAATCCTGTCTTGCACTCGGGATTCAAACAATTAAACTCTTGGTAACTTCGGTAAGAAGTAAATTATGCGCGAAACGCAAACCAATATTTGTAAATTAGGTAATAATCAAATTTTGTTCACAACGAACGTTAATATAGCATACATTGTTTCCGAAAGAAAGTTTCAGAGATTAACTTTGCTGATTACTTTGCAATTATAAATTCAATCTAATTCGTAGATAATAATCAAATTAGACATCAAATGATTAAATAATTCGAGTAAAAATACAAACGCCTGATTATTAATTGAAAAATGATGCTGCAAATTTTACTAAACAAAATCATGAAAACTTCATAACAAGAATTTTCGAAAAATCCTCTCAAAGTTGAGTCCGAGTTGAATTTCAGCAAACTTTTATTTCCGATGGACAAATTTCATCGGTTTGATCAGACATTATTAAACATACATCATGCTGTACATTCTGCTTGATATTTTATATTCTCTGCAGAGTTGTGGTCTCATTTTCTCCATTCATCGGGAACAGGGTTTTGCCACACTTTTGCATTATTTCGGTGAACAAACCATTTTTTCGTCTACTCTGGATGAGTCTTTTGTTATTCCACTTTTACGTTTCATATTCGTAAGTCTGTTTCCCTTTCTTTCAATAATTGCTCTTTCGTTCTTTGCCTCCATTCATCATCTCTTTTGCGACTTTACGCCCGCTACTTCCACATGTGCTTCATCATTCTCGCACACATTGTGTCTTCACTTATAATTCATTATGACTAATTTTTTAGTGACCTCGTGTAAGTTACTTCCCAAACATGTGACGTTTTTTTTATTTTCCTTTTTCGTTTGTTTACCCACTTGTCTACTTTAATTCACTTAAAGCGGTATTTTTTACAACAAGAAATAGCCACTTGTGTTTTTTTGGATCTCTTTTATCTCTAATTTATTTATTTTATGACACTTTTTTCTTTTCTTTCTCTTTGTGATAATCACCCTTCCATCTCCAAGAGAAAAGTGCCTTCACGTGTCCAATTCCCATGAACACATACCTCATCGTTATCTCTTTTTCTATTTCTTTTTTTTTTTTATTTCGTGCGGGTTATACGCGTTTCTCCGACTTTGTATTCTTTATGATTCTATTAGATCCGAATACATGCTGGGATCTAATAAATTAGTCACCACGCTCTCTTTTTCTTGATTTTTCTTTCAGATCAAGGCACTCGTCTCGCAGATGCATTTTTTATTTCAGCAAAAAATTTTGCACGATATTGTGTTGTGCATTTTTAGTATGTGTAAAGCGTCACGTCTCGTTTCGTCATGTAAAATTTTGCACACTGTTTTCGTGTAAATAAAACAATACTGCTTGCTCGAATGATAATAATTTTTCTGACAATATAATCAACGAGAACGATTGTATCTGCGAATTTTTGGACAAGCTATAGCGCTCTTTTATATTATTTTATTTTCCTTCAAATCGATAATTTCATTTTGTTCTACATGGGCATACATAAAACGACTTTTACGTGAATCGGAATGCAAGTTTTCTTCTACAAATGACTTTGTATTTTTCTAGAGCAGTTTTTTAAGAAAAGCATGGCTAGAACGTTTCTGAGTAATTTTTCAATTGCACGAAGCTTTTACGAGAATGTTTATCAATATATGAAGCATTACAGCAGACGAAAGGAGTCCGAATAGCAATTGCTTGCTAAGTTTCGCGAGTAAACTTCACAATAGCTTACTGCGTTTGTGATGGCTTTACATTTAGTATTGTGCTCAGGTCATAAGGTATTCTCGAGCTTTCTCGCTGAGACTTTCTTCTTCTGAACTAGAAATAGGCATCTTTCTTGCCCCGAACTTGTGACCCAAGTTAGAAATGATTAGATCGAGAACCGGATAAGGACCGAAAACGGTTCCACCACACACTTCTAATTAGAGGAATTGTTAAAGTTCGCTTAAGTCTGTCGCAGTAAAACTATCTGCCAGGACATCAAAATTTTACTTAATTAAAATCTCAAAATCATCGTTGATAGCAATACTGTCGATGAAATATGTATCTCTGTGATCAATTGCAGCAATCAGTTAGAACAAAGTTAAAAGCACACAAAATACATATATACTCGACAGATTTGTTCAATTCACGAACGATATCATTTGAACGATCACACTTTTACGATTTGAACGATTTCACATAAGTGCATCTTTTGTGATGCGCTCGAAATTTATTAGTATATAAACAGATTTGAACTGAGTATTGTGAAACATTTTTCCGGTTACGAAAAACATGCAAAATAGTAAATGAATCCCGTCAAGGTGAGTTATGAAGTAATTTTTTAAAGTACTGCTTTATGAAAATTTAAAGAAAATGAAAATTGCAACGAATAAAAAAGTGGCGAATTGAACACAACTCTGTCGTTGCCTGTCAAGGTTTATTAGTAGCTCTCAAAGTGTTTTCGTTTTTCAGTATAGAGTGAAACATTTTTAAATTCGTCTGAAAGCATTATTTATTGGATTTTATAATATAAACCGGGTACTCGAATATTCGACAGCAATTGAATGCAATTTCCTTTAAAACGAAAGATGCATAAATTTGTAAATTGTGAATTGATTACTTGGACGATTTGAGTAGCTATCAGTTCTCGGTTGAAAAGTCGGAACTGATGCCGTGAGTCTAAAGCACAATATTAGTTCTGTAGGATTTGCTTTAGTGAAACTATTGTGAATGAGATACGATTGTATAATCTTATAATGCAAGCTATACTCAATGATCGATAACATTGTACGAACAGACGACAAAGTTGATGCAGCGGGCCGATGGAGTGTGATAAAACTTTCTTGAACTTCAACTTATAAGATGACAAAAATTTACATATTATTGAACAAACTAGTAAAATTTTATTGACTTTGTTAGACATATTGCTTTACGAAGTGATTCTATATCATGATTATTTTTCCTCTTTGTTTAAAATTTGTTAAATCAGATTTTCTTACTTCGTAAACAAACTCTTAAAGAATGAAACAATCAGATTTCATATTCACTGAATCTGGATGGCAATCACATTCTAATAAATTCATTCCCACGTGTTACTTTCATGCGAAATAAAAAAAAACGTTGACGACCCTATTTTTTAACTTATAACATTATTGTTTTATTTATAGTTTTTTAGTTACTTCATATGTTAGAGGGCTGTGTTTGGTTACTTATTTATCATTTGAAATCTCGATGGAATTGTTACGACTCGAACCGTCTCGGACGAGCAATGTATTCTCAAATTGTATTTTAATGGGAATATCCTGTTTTGATCTTTTTAAACGAGTTTAGATTTTAGTATACATTCTTTTTTTACGACTTACTGGAATACATCCCGCGAGGCACATAATTCAAATATGTCGCAAAATTTTTTTGTCTATACTTAAGAAATACATCTGTAGAAAGATAAACATCAAGAATCTGAACAAAACGGAACTCAGAAATTAACATTTGAACATTTGTTTGTGCAATACAACAAAACGTTGGATGTCGTTAATCAAAGTGTTGAACAAAAATAAATACAAAAGGAAATCATCTTGATATAACAGTAATTAACTCGGATGTGCTTTTGTAAATCTTGTGTCTATATGAAATCCCTCCTCATAATTACCTTTTTATTCTTGGACGTCTGATTTCAACTTGAGCATACTCTTAGATAAACTCTCTTTTTGTCTTTGACAGGAAAAAGTTTGCATAATGAGATGCGTTAAGAATTTCTATAAAGAATCAAAACATTGTTCAAAACTCTTTTCACTGTTATTTTTATCAAAATGTGAGAAATGTGAAAAAAGTGAGCTGACGAGAATTTTCATAATTAATGAGGTTTAGCACTATTGGTAAACATTTTCTAAATCCAAAGCGGTAAATTGTTAAATCACAAGTGAAAAAATGCCAGAGATCCTGATTGCTCTACTGCTTGTCTCGTGAAATATATTAAAAATGAAAACAATGGAACTTTCAAAGGCTTTGGACTATTCTTCTAGAGACAATCTGTTCCCCTAGGGTAACATTTCTGAACGAACCACAGGTGTTGGAAAAAGTCAATAATAGACTCCGCCTGTGCCTTTGCCTTGCGAACTGTTTTAGGACCGACCTAGACTATCATTAATTCGAAAATTCTAAATTACAACAGGAGGCTTTAATGAAAATACTCATTATATTGAAAGGTGGCAGACGAAGATTACGTTGTCATTGATTTAAAATGCTATAAGAGAAATTAGAGTTAAAAGTAAATGCTTTTTTTATTTTATAAAATAGAAGTGAAATTGATTGAATAAAAACATCATGTAACCGTCTTTCATCAATCTTAATGATGAAAGCTAATCTTTGATATCCTTAGCCTTGGGTATTAACTCTGAAAAATTTGATCGTCTCAAATGATTTATTCGTAACTCAAAAAACGTTTCAAATAAAATTCATTATTTCAATTATTGACAAATTCGTTCAACTTTTTTATTCAAAGAACCTTTTATGATGCAACAGTTCAATTAAATCAAGACAATGTTGTATTCTTTCTCATCTGCGAATTTTGTCTTACTGCTTTTCGTAAAATATGGCATTATCAAATCAAGAAGTACCATGGATAAGTGCTGAAAAATTATTCATGCACTTATTCCGCAACAGTCATGCACTGTTAGGAACAAATATTGGTTTGAACTGCGTATGCGAACAACGTATGTGGATAAAGCAAATCATTTGTAAAATTAATATTAACCATTTACACGTTTCCACATTTACACTCAAAGTGATATGTAGCAACCTCAAACACGATATGAAAATTATCAATACAAGTACAGCGTAGAATACCAGATGAGAATAATGTTCACGTTTCTGTGAACAAAACTAATCAAACAATTATTCAACGGTATTAAATATTGAACGATATGGAAATGTTGGATCATATGTGAAAAACCGTGCTATTACCGATCGATCTACATAAATGATCGAATCTTTTGCCATTATATTATAAAGGGATTGACTCTGTACAAATTTTACACAAACAATAATTCACGAATAAATTTATGGTAAATTAACGTGATATTATTAGTGTATACACGAAGAAAAAAATGCATGAAAACTGCGAAAAAGTTAGTACAATAGATGAGCTACATAAAATTTTTATTTTAGTTCAGCACTCTGAAATTTGCGTAAAAAAATATATGAAAATCACCAATTTCTGATAAAACTTTATCAATTACGTATGATATGTATATAATAATTATTATAAAAATATAAAAAACTTCATTTTTTTTGATTGATTTAGTATGGATTCATTGTTTTATATGTGAACAAAATATGATCATTTTTACTAGAGTATCGTTAATTTTGCACCTCTGGCATATCAATATACAGATTCATATAGCTCCAGGGAGAAAAATTGATTACATTTTATTTTTTTAAATTCATCGAAGCGTCAGACCGTGTATTATCATAGCGTTTAATTAAACGACGGGAACGCTTGATAGTGGTCCGTGTCTTTGCTTATTTAGATAGCGATTGAATTGTAAAATGAAAATTGCTTGTCAACTATATTTCCAACCAATGCCAAAATTACACGACACACGACAGGCTAATGGTCGTAACAAAACTTTTTTTTTTCCTTTCTTCTCAGGATATCACCGACGTAAAAACACTCATTTTCGGAATTCATTTGTAAAACTTTGTAATTCCGCCAAACATTTTGTCTCTGATTACATTAACAATATTCCGCAAACATTAATTAGCAAATCTGATTGAGTTTCAATGAATACAGTTTTTCATAATTCAATTAAAATTAAAAACTGATTTTCTTTATTTTAGTGGTGGTTGTGATTAATTCAAAAAATTTACATTTAATTATTTAAAATTTCTTTGTTTTAATTAAAGTTAAAACTGAAATGTTTTCCAGAAAAACAAGTGAGAAAATAAGTTGAGTTTATGTCATTATTTGAAATTCAATTTTTTGTGTTACGTTTAACCAAGATAGGGAAAGAAAATATATTTGATTTAAATATTGTTCAAATGTTCAGTGAAAATATACACAAATTTAATAATAAGAACTGGTGTTAAAACAAAGATATATTGTAAAGTACACATTCAAGCACGCAACGAATTTGAAAGTGGCAAACTAACACATTTCAATTATATAAAGAGATGTTTCACGTGGTACAAATCAAAATGGTAGAAAATTTTTTTTCTGTGTTTTTATTTTAATTTTGAAGTGCGAGTAACCGCATAAAATTTGTTTCATTTTATAACTAACAAAAAGTATATATTATATGAGAAGATTGTTCATAAAAAGGTTTTTATAAAGTTTTCACGAAAAATTTTTATTTTGATCCAGCGCAACTGCTGTTTTTGAATTCGGCGCAACTACCTAAACCTAACGCAGGCTTCTTATCTATTTTGTTTTCAGATCGGCGCAATTGCAGAAGCCCCACATTTAAAAATAACCATGGTAGTGACTAACAACATATTGACGTTAGCTTGATATTTCTCGATCAGAAAATGTAGCCTTCACACCTACTCGAGCAGAAATTGAGGTACAGATTTGTAAATAGTCAGAGCAAACATTCAGCACTTTTTTAAATTAAATATAGATACCTGGAATTGTGCTCTCGTAATTCGAGAAAGTAAAAAATGTATATCTACACTTTTCCAAAGACATCATTTTGTGAGAAAGAGGTTGATTTATACTTCCGAAAAAGTGAATATGCTCGTTATTAGTTAACTTTTCACTTTTCCAGATAAAAAAACGTAATTAAAATTTTTTTCTAAATTAAAGAAAATAAATTAAGAAAATAAATGAATTTATTGCCTTAACTTGTTGATGGAGTTGGTTAGTTTAATTTTATGAAAATTTTCCTAAAATGTATTATACTAGTTAATTAGTACAATAACATTCTGAAAATTTAAAATAAATACGCATATGCAAAAGCATATGTAACATTTTAATTGAATATAATTTTTCACTAATATTTTTAGATTAAAATTTGAATCTGTGCATAAAATGTATGTATGTCTTACAAAAAGCTTTAATTATATGTTCCACCAGCAACCAGCTTTTGAAATAATTATTTGCAGAGTAGCAATATGTATTCATTTCTAATGATAAATTGCATGTAAAATATTAAAACGTCTAATAATAAATGATCATAGCTACTTATTTAATGATTAAATATTCCATCGGTGTAATAAATATTCATTGTAAAAAAGTTACAGAAATATATTTTGAATTATTAAGAATAAATTTAGTATGATTATGTCAGACAAAATATTCAAGTTTCTGAAATGAAAGAAATTTTCATTATTTGATCAGATATAAATCAAAATTATTCAAAATACTACCTAAATATTACTATAAACCGCAGAAATGAACCATTTTTCATTTGGTAGTCTTTTACAAATATTTTAGTTTTGTTTTCTGTTCGAGATGATTGATTGTCGGAACATCTGTCACATTGACACATCTGTATACTTTTAACTCAATGTTATATAATTGAAAACTTTTTGCAAACTCGATCAAGAAATATTTTTTTAAATTCAAGGAACTTGTACGATCCAATCTACAAAATTAACTGCCAATAACGTTCATTCACGAAAAAAGTCCCCCGGCCGAATTGAGAATCACGCGTATCCGGAGAATAAAAATCACTTCGACGAACAGCGGATTGAATTCGATTGGGGACAAACTTCAACTCTTGAACAAAAAGGTTGAAATGCGACAAACGTAAGAGCAAAGTTGTTGAATAACCTTCCCAATGATTAATATCTTTCGTACTAAATAAAATTGGAGTTGCATTAAACAAATAGCGAATATATTGTCATACCGGTGCGAAAAGGAAAACTTCTGTCATTGTATTTTAGAGATATCCGTCATTTAAAAAAAGCTCCTGTTTCGTAGCAATAAATTTTATGTATACATCAAGTCTTATGATGAGCAGGAAAACAAGTTGTTTTACGAACTAGTATGATTTTTTTTTTCGAAGTATATGAAATAAATGTATGATGTGTAATATATAAATTGAAGATGTCAACCCAAATGGTGAGAGAACTTCCGATCTCAATTTGTCTTAAAGACGGTTGGATAATTTCCAGGTAACGACACTGCAAGTGTTCTGCATCCTCTTCTTGTTCACACGTCTGCGGCGGCTCTCAAATTTCCGTACAATGGCTGGACGATCAATACGTTATGCTTGCAAGTCGGTCTTGCAAGAAGGAAAGTATAATATAAGAATTAAGAGCTTTACTCGTCGATAAAAATCTAGCGCGAATATTGAGGACGTAACTCTTAGTAGAGCCGAAAAACAAAGATTCCAGTGCAAAACCACTGCCAATCGTTCGTTTTCATTAAGTGCACTTCTTCAAGAATCTCATCAAGTTCAGAGTGCTTAGCCGTCGTTCGTTTGATCACTTGACATGATGGATGCTCATACTTCAATTTACTGTTTATTTGATAATTTTGTTAATTGAAATTTACATGAATGTAAAGTAATGTAGATTAATATATATATATTTTTTTCATTTCAAACATTCATGAACATAAGTTAAAAGGTAGCACACTAACTTGCTATAGTATTATATTATATATATATTATATATTAATAAGCAATAACCTTGAGACGTAATTCCTACAGAAAAAATACTTTAAAAAAGTAATAAAAAGAATGTTTTTTTTTTGTTTGTTAAAATTGAGTTCTTGAATAGACATTCCAGATATTATAATTTCATATCACTGAATCACATCGAGACAATGCGAAGCAAATAGATTCAAAAAACAAACACATAATTCGACTATTCCATGATTTATAAACCGAAATTGAAATCTTTCTGACGACGTTTGTACAATTAAATTCGCAAACATGCATTCTGAAGATTGAACGGGACTTGAAGTTGGTATTTCCTTTCTTTTCAATTTTCATGTAAACCAATTTTTAAAAAAGTCACTTAACCATCGACGTTATTCTCTCGGCGAAATAAAGAAATTTGAATAAGTTTAAACTGGATAAATATCTACAGTAGTCCAAATAAAAAACTCAAAAACGCTTTCCATAAGAAAGTGTTGCGTTGAACAAACCTAGAAAATTAATTTTTAAGGCAAAAATACATTTTAAATATTAGTTATAGATGTCAAAAACAAAAATATGTTTGCTTCACTGAAACATTTCTTCGTTTACTTCAATTAAATTTATTTTAAGTTCTAAGTTTCAAAATTTTAACACAAAAAGTTTTTAATTACTAATAGTATTTTGTCTTAATCCGCCACTTGGGACATTTTTGCCATTTATACTCTTTGGACTTAGACATAAAATAAGTTAAGCCATAAAGCAAGTTCGCTGAGTGTGGACGTGCATGAAATTTACTTGAATATTACACAAATGTCTGTAACTCACACTGTTGTAATTCACAACTCTATAAAACAATGCTCCTACGTTTGTGAAATAACTTACTCTTCTGTGAATTTTTATTTACATCTCTAATCAGACTTGGAGTTTTTTCACTAAATGCCCTAACAAATAGTTTATAATTGAAATTGAAGAAATTTTGATTGAATGCAAATAACGTAAGAAAATTAATAACTTCAACATGGTTAATACTGTGTTATTGCAAATGTGTAAAGTTTTCGAGAACGTGATCTAGTGGTTTGGCATCAAAACCTCCTCACAAATAATAATACTTTAAGATGTAAATCTAATGTAGGCGCGCACTAATACTTGAGTATCATGTGGCTATAATTTATATTAAAGGTTCAAACTTTGTGTAAGATATTTCAACCATCAATTCATTAAAAAAGTTATACAGCTGCCAAGTATATAATATTCTTGAATGACATATTAATTATTGACATAATTACTATAGTCTACTAAGTTTAATTAATTATTAAATCAGTCTATTTCACTTTTACTATAAACTAATTTATTTCAATAAAAAAAGAACTCATAAGACTCGAATGAATAATAAATTTATATTGAATGTTTTTACTAATCAACTGAAATTGGATGGATTTTTAATTCTATTTCTCGGTCAGAATTTGATTAATTTTTGTCTTTTTTTTCATTTTGCTCTACTCCTCGATCTCCACACAATGTGCATACAAAAAGGTATTACTTTTCTGTTATTCTATGTGTTTTCATAAGTTACAAAGTGCTATTTTTTTAAACAAAATAAAACGACACTGCAGTAATGTCGGTTCATTTTTTTTCATACTTGGCCGAAGACACTGTTGACAGACATCGTATCAATACTCAAATTTTAATTCCATTTAATTAATTGTATGTTAGCTAATCAAACCGACAGATATGTATGCATAATATATATAGATATATATACATATTGTGGTTAACTAAAGCAATTTGATGCCAATACATTTCAATTTTAATTAAAGACATGATTCATTTTCAAAAGTCAATAATTTCAATACTGTGCATTGACACTTCGTGTTATGAAACACTGATTAAATGAAAAACATAAAAGCATGAAGAGGTTTTAAATATAATATTAGAGCTGGAAATAATTTTCAGTTGTCAAGTCACTACAAGAAATCTTATTTATGTAAACTAATTGTTTCCTGACCTCATATCTTCTCGTGAAATCCAACATTTTATGAAATAGTTTATTAATTAATTAAATTTCACAAGAAGAATAAATGTTCCCAATGAAATCGATACTAATAAAGTGACACGGTTCACAAAATAATTTGAAATATAATATCAACTATATCAGTGCGAAAAATATTTCGTAATGTATATTATCGAATCAGTATAATGCAAGTTTAAGTGGAATCTCGTCAAAAAATACAGGCAAAAAGAAAAATTGAATCAGATCATGAAGATCTTTGCACATTTCATCTCAAAGTTTTGGACTGCTGACATTCGTACTAATTGATTTATTTCGCTCATTTAATTCGTCTTTCAAATTGGTGACGTTTACTGAGTTAAAGATGTTGAAGTAATAACGAAATTTAATATATCTTGTTACCTGTGTGCGCAAAATACAGCTTAGATGGTAATTGATTGCAACAAATTTGTATCCAAAGAGGATAAACTGCACTTTGTTAATATAATTTTATCGAAAACCTAGACAAGAGAGTTTCTTTACTGCTGCGACTTAAAAAATTTTAAGTACACCGTGTGCTCGTAAGTACATTATTCTCAGTTACAAACTTTCAGAAGTTTTAATATGTTGGTTAAAAGCCAAGTCAAATACTAAGAAGTTGCAAAATACAAGTTCTTTGATCTCATTGTCTTCGTCATTAAATATTTAATTGATCGACTAATTCATTGACATCGTAGAGTAATGTGACTTTTATGAGAACAAGTATTATAATTATCAAAAATTACTCCTTTTGACACTTCAGACATTTCGGAGAAAATCACTCCAATTCATATTATTATATACCTAAGTTATAAGAAAATCATTTGTCTCAAACAAATCCTGTTGGATCCAGCAAAGAGATTTCACATCTGATTAAATTTATCCTGATTACATTAAACGGGATTAGTCAAGCTCAATAAAGTCAAATACATTTACGAACAAAATGGCAACAAAGTTTCATGAACTTGATGCCAATTTCATGTTCATACTTTGATTTTGACTGTATTTTACTCTCTTTTTTTTTTCGTAAGAAATTTTAATTGCATAAAATGAATCAACAAAATGGAACAACTTTTACATCAAAAATTGTAAAGCGAGATTATTATAAAGCTCATTGACTTTCGTTATAAATTTTCATTGATTTCATTTGTTCACCGTTGTATATATTTTTGTCTAATGAGAAAAATGCAAATTTTTGCATTGTACAAATACATTTTGTATTTTCAATTACACAGTGTCAAAGAATGCTTTTGTATTCTGTACTGTCTTCAATACTGTCAACACGTAGTAGCAACAACTGGCTCAAAAAAAAGTATATTATCTTACATAATTTATGCTGAGATCCGCAGAATTACAAATTGCAGCTCAGCAGACGTTTTTCCATTTCACTTACGTCCTCGGAGATTCGCTTCAACAACAGCAATAATATCGAAACGCGATTGAGCGTAAACAATCGTGATCCCATGTGCGCAGCCTGCATAAAAGTCGACGACACCGGAACGCAATTCTGCTCGCGTCGCATGGCGTTTAGTCGCATCAATGACATGTCTAAGCCATCTGTTTCCCTTCCTAATTTCCTATGTACATATATTCGAGCTCCAAGCGACCCGAAGACAAAGAGCCATGAGCCGGCAAAGCTCAATCGCACACCGCAAAGGAACTTGCCCTCGCTTGATGAAGAAGCGGAGAAAGCTCTTCATGGTAAGTTACGCCTAATAAGGGTTAAACTTAAAATCATCCTACGGCGATTGTCATCAAGTTTAATTCTAAGAAATTCTCATAACTTTTCTAACCTACTTATGCAGCACTTCCTTGTACTAACCATTAATGATAAAAAAGAAGAAAATGATTGTCTAGTAAAAATGTTTTTAGCTTGTTTTGTGAGAAAGATTTATGCTATATTTTTAATCCTATCAAGATGTTCTTTAGGAACAATTGGATAAAGATATGTTTTTCGGAGAAACATTGGTCGACTTTGATAAAAATAAAAAGAAATTATAAACTCGTTCTTGGGATCCACTTTTACAGAAATGCTATTAAAACTGAGTTTTATTAATTCTACTTGTTCACTTTTTTCAA
Source organism: Trissolcus brochymenae (assembly GCA_030523145.1). Classification (NCBI taxonomy): domain Eukaryota; kingdom Metazoa; phylum Arthropoda; class Insecta; order Hymenoptera; family Scelionidae; genus Trissolcus; species Trissolcus brochymenae. The sequence goes on from JAQQRF010000018.1 coordinate 377,374, forward strand.
GTTTCAACGAACGTTCCTCTTTCGCATACAGTACGGTACGCAATTTATTATTGAGTGATTGATTGAAATAATGAAAGCCTGTGGAAAAAATATAGATCTTCTGAAAATATTTTTATGTTTCACAAATGAAAAGTATGCATTTCAACAAATTCTGACGTGACGTGTCAACGCGTTGCTTTGATTAATCAATCATTCATTGGTGTCAGTTAAGAAAATTATCGTTTTCGAGTTTGCAAACTGATTATGAGTGAATAATCATCAAGAATCAATTACATGAAACGTGTTTATGATACAAAATAACATTTTCAATGAATATTCATCATGGATATTATGAATAGTAATGAAGTAGCTTCGAATTAAATATCATTTATTCCTTACATTTCTAATAATTACGCTTGGTGCATATTAATTAAAAATTACTAAAATCTATTAATGATCACTAATCTGTATGATAAATAGATCTCATTGACCTATTTGAAGAGTTGAGTCACTCAAATTAAATACTGTAATTTCCAATTCAATCAAAATTGGTTAGAATATTTGGCAAAAGTTTAACACAAACTTGACACTTTCTAACTTGTAAATTTACATATCCTTATTGATTGGTCTCATTCATCTTTTTATTTCATATTCTTAGAAAAATTAGGTTTACTAACGATCAAGTACTAGTACAACTATCAACAATGAAAGCCATAATCATGAATGATTATAACGCCTCATCAGTGGTTTCACGAAATTGCTGATCATTCCTTAAGTCGATATTCCGTAATGGTCATCAGTATTGATTCATAATAATTAAACGCTTTCAGGTATTTATGCGTTTATACCGAATTATTTCTAGACCACTATTCACTAACCTAACGAACTCTCGGCTATTTAAATGAAAATGTACAATGCACAAATTCCGAACGTTGTTGCAACAAAAAAGTTTAGCGCAAAAACTAATGAGTGTTGAATACAATTCAACACTTAAATTCAACAGGTGTTCATTGAAAAAGAATAGGTTGACGAAATAACACGATCGCTTTAATAGCGAACGGTGAATGAAATATTATTTCTTTTCTAATGGTTTACATTAACTTTTTAAAGCAAACAAAAATGATCTAAACCTATGAAATTAAACAAAAGCGAAGAGTTTTCCATCGTTTCGTCGGTGCCATTAGCGCAAAAACTCTTACTAGTCTAGGACTTTCATCTTTCGGTTTCAGTAGATCAAAAAATATATCTCTGGACCGTCAAAGCCAGACTATTTGGCGGACATTGACTTGAAGCTCGTTTTTCGACTTTTTGCGCTAAGAGCGTCTACGTCCTCAAACAAAGGAGCAACGCGCCGACAAAGGTCGGACCACGGTTCGGTATCTCTAGTGCGGTTTGTGCGGACACACAGGACACGCGCTCGCGACAAAACAAGCATCTCGTGCGACCCTGCAGCGCATTGCCGCACGCAGTCGAGGATCTTCGCTGGATTTCGGCCGAGTTCGCGCGCACTGCTCCGAGCCCGGGCTCGGTGGCTCGTGTCAGTGTTGAGTCAACTGCAACCCGGATCGCAGCATCCAGTGGCGCTAGGGTCTCTGGCGCGAGACCGCCACTGTTTTTCGCCCGTTGCCACCCACTTGTTTCCAATCGTGCGCACAAAACAAGAGTTTGCGATTTCGAATTCGAGCGGCTAAAAGTTTTCAAACATCGTGCACCAGCAACAATTTCAAATGAGCCGCGCGAGTGTCGCGGAGTGCGGGCCCAGCTGGCCCCGTCTGGACAAGTGGTAGCCAAGGGGACCCAAAGGATGCGGTTATGAGTGCAACCAAGGCCGCGCGGACCAATCAACATCTCGGAACAGTGCTTGGGATGTTCCAAGTAAGTAAGGCTGACATCCAACACTCCAACCAGTGGAGCCGAACACGTGTAGGGAACATGAACCATTTTCGCACACCGGACACGCTTCTTCAATATATAGATATAGATTTATAGTTGTTCTTCCGTCGCACCGATCGTTGACTCGTTCTACTTGCGTCCGAGACAATTGATCGTTCGCAATTGATTTGCGTATATTTGGGTTACGACCGCGGAATCCTAGCTGATTCAGGAATTTAAAGTGGGATGATCTGTTGCGTTTGACGTTTGTATAGGTCGGATATCGAGTTCCGTATCCATCATCAGGAGTAAAAATTTTTAACGAAGTGAAAAATTGTCAATGCGATTTCGGTTGGGCATGAACAACAAAGTATGCTGCTCCATGGTTGACGATTCATATTGCAAAATTTTTTATTTTGCAAATTAATTAAATTTGCCAATTTTAAGTTAATATTTATTTTATGATTTGTTGCGTTTGACGTTTGTATAGGTCGGATATCGAGTTCCGCATCCATCATCAGGAGTAAAAATTTTTAACGAAGTGAAAAATTGTCAATGCGATTTCGGTTGGGCATGAACAATAAAGTATGCTGCTCCATGGTTGACGATTCATATTGCAAAATTTTTTATTTTGCAAATTAATTAGTTAATTTGCCAAAGTTAATATTTATTTAATAAACAAAGTTTAGCTACGGTGTAAGGAATTCAAATAAAAACAAGGTGTGAAATTTATTGTTCATATGTCTCTCTATAAAACTAAAACATTAGCCTGTTTAATTTGAATGTAAAAAAAAATCATTTTACAATAAATTAAATTGCTCCAATGCGTATATGTGAATGTGCTGGAAAAATAAAAAAAAAAAAAAATTATAGGCAAGTGTTGAATTTTAACAACAAGAATTCGAGCTTAATTGCGTCATAAATTCCGAAAAGATGAACGCTGCGGCGCTTTCATTTGCCATGGAATTTTACTACAAGTGTATATACTAGAAACGGTTGTGTCGTAAGTTTGAAACACCCATGTAAGCATCGCAGGGCACACTTTTCCACGAAAATGATACAACTTTGATTAACGCAGATGAGCTTGTATCCAACGTCATTGACAGAATTTACGATACTGCGATGCATGGTTCAACGCTAAAATATTAATACATCGCTTTATATGCGACATCACTTAGCCTGCGCGAATCATCGTTCAAATTGTCAAATTTTCCAGTGACCTTATGCAACCTACTATTTCAGTCAAAACTACCATTCGATCGAATATTTGAACGCGACCTTGACTAAAAAATGCATATTTCCGCAATTCAAAATGATGCTCTCAAATGGCACTGATGAATGAAATCAAATCAAATTGTTGCAAATGGCGGATCTTCCGATTTCGAAAATCAGATTCAGAAATGATACAAAATTTCCAATATGCAGTTTTAAGAACATTATTTGTTTGCACTCTCGACGTAGTGTAAATCAATTATGTCAACTTAAATCGATATAAAGAAACCCAATTTCTGGTTTATTTTATGCAATTAAAAGACGATTTCACGTGAAACGCTCTGTTTACATTAGCAGGTAGATGGAAAGAACCAGCACTTATTGAATCAGCGTGACGACCCAGCACGGTTAATTGTTCTTGATAACGCGAGGTAAGATTTATTCGAGAATTGAGTTGGTACAATAATCCCTCCATTAGTTCGATATCAGATGAACGTTTTTGTGGAATTATGTGTGCCGGAGAGAACTTTCAACTGATTATATATATTTTGTCGAATAATGCACCCTACTGCTAAATCACGTTTCTTGACCCACTTTAACGAATCATTGGCAGCTAATCAATTATACCATTACGACACCCGCATCACTCGATCAAAGCATTTTCTCACGGGAAACAATTTGAGGAAAAAATTTCTCCCGATAGTTAGAAGATACGACGAGCACGAAATGACGTATAATATATCTAGCATCCGTGAACCGGTCTGAATGATTTTTTGGTTCGTCTGATTGTGAGCCGATTTGTTTTCCAACAAGCATGCGAGGGTTTAAATGTAAAACACGCTTCGTATAGAAAATACGTGGTCACGCACGTACAAGTCAATGAAAAATTGATGCGTAATCAATTTTGCGTCAATGTGCATACATTTGCATGTCAATGCGTTTGTCACGTAATAACATTTTAAGGGATCAATAGGTTCCGTTTTGCGATGTAAAAAACCCGCGTTATAAAAACAACGCTGTCACACAGGCAATGGAACAGGCGCCTATACGTATGACGCGATTTATCAATTTTAATGCGATAAACACTTTTTAGCCCAAGACACTTCATTTCTAACGTTAACGCCTCGCTTAAAGCGTTGAAGACTCACGCTACTGCAATTTGTTCAGATCAGCTCACAAATCTATGATTCCATTAGAAGATGCAGTTCATGACGCAACGTGCCATCGAAAGGATAAAAAAATCACAGAAAATGTATTTGTTTGTTTGTTTTGTTATTGTACGATTAAGTGGAATATATGTGGATGGTAATTAATGATTTCATCGGATTTTTTTATTTATATTTTATTCAAACCTCAGCGTATTTCACGAAACGATAACTAACGCATCAGCGAGAATCAACATTTTCAAACCAAGTTTGGCAAACAAAACTTGAATAATGTTCATAATAATTTTTTGATATAATTATTGGAAAGTCAAAACAAATTTGCAATTCAGCAAATGTGTGTGTGTGAAAATAAAAAATAATTTAACAGCACCCTAGTAAAAATGATCATATATTGTCCATATATTATCAATAGATTGACAATATATTATTTTCAGCAAATCATATATTGACCATATATATTTGTATATTTTCATATATGGGCTATGTATTGCCAATAGATTAGCAATTTCAAAATACTATCAATATATTGTTCTTATATTGGCAATATATCGTCATTGTATGGACAATATATGATCCTTTTTACTAGGGCAGTGAGTTAAAAATTAAAATTTTCAGAGGCAAGGATTTTTCCCATTTTTTTTTTTTTTTTTTCATTTATTAATTTTATTTTATTATTTCAAAAACTATATTATGTAATTGACGAAAGCCTGATATGGTGAAAACAATAAACACATGATGAATTTTGAATAAGAAAAATAAGTTAAGTGTTAATGTAAACGTAGCGTATCTCGTTTGATATATTATGTACGTAAAAATTTCATTAGGACTTGAATGCATAAATCTTTTAATTTCATCCCGTTTATCGAGTTAAACTGTGTTTCATAGTATTTAACTGATGTAAAACATAATTTGTTTGCAAATTTGATTTACTTACTGTATTGCAGCGTAACATGAATTAACGATGATTAAAACATGTGTACCTATGCAATTGAATGCTTATAGTATGAAAAATTATAAATGTAAATTGAAAGGTCTACCTGGAAACGTAATTGCTCCAATTTGCTTTTAAATTATTTCATAATATAATATAATAATAAATTATTTATAATATTCATAATATTGCTAAATTGCAAAATATAAAATAAGCATTGTTACAAATTTCATTATATTGTAAAATAGCATGAATGAAATTGAAACTTTTTTATTAACAAACGACTGAGTAAAAATTATGATTATGTATGTATACATTTGTTTGGGGTACAGTTTTTCAAAGTGAATTATCTCATTTTATGTTTCATCATAATATTTTAATGTATTTAATTTAAGAGAAAATAAATATACCAAGACCTATGAATTACATGAAAGCGCGTTCAAATTTTTCTGTTAACATATATTATTCAAGCTGTAAGTGCATTAAAATCATTAAATATTTTGAGGTTACGAATTTTATATCAATTTTACATCATGTTTTAATTTGATCAATTTTGAGTACATTTATAAAATTTCTCATGCATTTTTAATATGATAGGCATACGATCAATAAAAATATTTAAACGCACTAAAAATTGTTTTATATGAATATCTGAAAATTGTTTCAGTTTCAGATACTCAAACATTTTAAATTAAGTACAAGTGTAACATTCTGTTCACGTTGTGTTTTAAGTTTGTTACGGTATAATATTTTGTAAAAAAAATTTTTATTGTAACATTTAACAATGAATTTATTCGAATTTGTTATACCCAATCTATACAATGAAAAGTTTGACAGCAGGGCAACAAAAATTTACATTGGTTGGCAAATGCAAATCACGATTGCATGCTCACTTGTCTCTAACAATCACGTCTCACAATATTTGATATACTGCGGAACAATAAACACATCGTGAACATGAAAATCCAGCTAAGAGTATAAATATCTATAGAAATAATATTTCTATGTCGTTACCTTTAAAAGTACACCGCATTGACATCCATTGTGATTCATTCGTTCTTTACTTGAATTAATTATTTTTAAGATTAATTTAAATTTACATTTAATTAAAATTAGATTTTTAAATTGTCTTGATATTTTTATTATCAAATGAAATATTTGATGTTACATATAAAATAGGTGCAATTAATTTGTACGATCACACTTTTGTTTAGAATGATTGTTATGATGAAAATATCATTCTTATATAAAATAACACGAAACGTAAAAAGCAGCAGTCGTGATGAACTAACAATCCACTTGAATAATTGTTCAAACTTCGCTACAAGTTTACAAGAAGATGAGATAGCCAGAGATTCGTCTTCGCTATATACAGTTTACACTCGTCTTTTTATTTGCACTCTTCTTATTTTGTTCTAAGCTGTCGGAAAGAAAGCACGTCTTCAGATAATCCTGCAGATGTTAATTTAACCTCCTTGTCTTTAGTGTAATTGCAAAAAGTGATTACGAGCGCATCATGTGCTCGATAATGGAAATTAAGTTTGAGTCAACTATGAAATTACTCAAACTTAGTGCGGTATGCTTGAGCGATAATTTGAAAAACTCTTTAAACTAAGCGTACAATATCTATCAAACCTAAGTTCTCAAGTTGTCGAAAGAGAAAATTTTATTGAATGCAAACAGAAGTTAGATTTTGTTCTTTTCGTGTGGCAATATTTCTTCTCCAAACACAAAACACTTTGGAATGCGACTTCCGAGAGTGATGTGCATTTTTTATTCTGAAGTGTCTATCTAAAACCTGGATAAACTGTGTTTCTACTACTTAATTTAGTTTTTATACAATTTTTCGACCGTTTTGGTTACGTCAAGAAATTTTCGACTCTTTACTTTAAATATTTACATACATTTTTGCATTTGTTTGTTTGTATTTTATTCTATCTCAAATCCTGTTAAGTGGCATTTTACGAGAACGAACGGTTGAAAAATAATTGAAGTAACTTTTTAAACATAATTAAAAGACTGAGTTTTTCTTGTACGTGAACAGCGGCGATGTTTTCTTCACTTAGAAACATTACTGTTCTTTATATTTGCAGAAACAATATTTTAATACAAACTTAGGGGTTTTTAATAAAATTTTCAAAACGAACTTACTGTAATGAAATTCTGAGTGGACGAATGGAACCGGCAGAATAACTAAACGAAAAGAAAGCCGAAAAGTTTCATAGTTACACGATACAAGAAATGTGAAATAATTTTAAAGGTCTGTAGAGGCAAAAGTTTTAAATGAGATTAAAATGTGATAAAACACGGCAATTCATGTCATTCAACAAGTATACTTGTAAACGTGTATTTAACTTCTGCCGCGAGTATTGTACGAACTTGAGTATTATTCAAATTTTAGTTTTTAAATGAAATCATTTACATGAAATTTTAATTTAAGTTCAACCCCGCGATTTAAAAATTATAATTTAATTTTATAAAACTCACTTTTATATAAAATCCAATGATTTTTTTCCTCGTGTATAAGTTATGTCGCCGAGAAATATTTCATTCGATATCCGGAAAGTTTCCCAACACTGATCGAATTTAATATATTATCTACTTTTTTCCCCGTACCTCTGACATATATACCGAGGACTGATAAGTATTTTTTAAATACGAGTGTTCCGGCATGCTACCAGAAGCTTAATCAAAAAATTGATAAGAAAAATACTTATACCAGCTGTAAACCGCCGTAAAAAATTACATCGAAAGTAAAATTCTCATAATAAAATGTCTAAGGTTATTCTTCGGAATGTGTTGACCCTCACCCCTATTTTGCCATGTACCTATACTTTATCGCTTATAAAGTATATTTCACACCCCTCAAGATATTCGCTTTCAATCCGGCACGGATATTTTCATTCTTCAAATCTGCTGAGCATGTCTTTATCTGCGAATTTCAATCTCATAAAACATCCTGGGCATTTCAAATCCTCCATATCCGTGATAATGAAAACCATTGGGAAATTTTGAAATTACCGTAAAATGCCGTTGAATATTATATATAGATCAGCGCCAAATCAAATGAACTCTGTTGGCAAAAAAATTTAGCGCAACCACGGAGGCGTGCATATAGCTTTGCATATAACACCGACGCAAGAATTAATGCTGAATGCAAAAATAGCGCTTATGAAAGTCGCTTTGCTGTCGACAGCTCGACGTTGCTGACAAAAAGTGTCAAATTCAATAAACTCCTTCGACTGGTATTGGCGCGGTATAAGTCTACACAACCGCGGGATATTGATTTTTTGCGTCCAAAAGATCTATGCGCAATTGGCAAAAGACGTGATCGTGTAACAAGTTTGCTTGAAACTTTGGCTGCTTCGTCGATTGACAAACTTAAAACTTTGCGAGGCCTTTTTTTTCAAGCCGCGGAAAGAGTCTTCGTTTTTGTGTGTATCGACAACTTAGACCGAAACAAGCCCACGGATACAGAAACTCTGATGAGAAAAACATCAGTCGCGGGTATTTCAACGACACCAAAAAGAGGAAATTGAAGAGCCAATTCCAGCAGGGTGCAATATATGCAGCGTTGGCAAAAGATTAAGTTCCGGCATAAGAAGAGCCAACGGATTACGATCGACGATGTTAACGCACGCTTTTTCCAATCGGTAATGAAAAAAGGCTACATTTGCATCACGATTATCGAGGCAATTATTGTGAAATTAGCTTCTGTCTTGTGCCCAATCTGGGTGGCCAGATGCCAAAAAAAAGTCGAGAGATTATTGAACATGGCTTAATACAGATACTTTGAAATACAAACAGTCTTTTTTATTTTTTGCGATGAATTTGTAAGAGCCGACAAAATACTTTGTTTTTTATCATCGTTTCGACACTTTTTAGTTTTATTACAACAAAATCGTATTTCAGTTTCATGCAACAAATTAATGAATTGTTCATGAGAAAATTGTATTCGTCGATTTCAATGGAAGAATGCAAATGAAATCAAAATTCAATTTTCATTGCTAAAGATAATTTAATTGAGAACGGATGTTTTAAACGTAACGCTGTTGGATAATTAATCAGCGAATCGAAGCGACATATAAATGTTGGACAATTTTTAAATTGAATGATATATTTGTGCCCGCAGTGTGCGGAATATATATTCATGGAAGCTGAGAGCAATAGCAAATGAGGAAGCATTCTTGGTCAAGGAAAAATATTTTTAAATTAAAAAGCGAATATTTTAAATACGTTTGCGGAATAGTTTAGCATGTCTGTGTGATATGGAAATAAAAAAGTTCAAGTGAATGTTAACAAAACGTTGGTTTTTTTCAGGCCATTAACGATCGGTGTATAAATATATTTTTAACGCTCGAGTGTTTATAATCGAAGCGGATAATGATTCCGTTCAGTCTCCAATTTGATTTCCATGTCTGCCTGATTCCTGTGTAAATAATGATTGATCGTTTCGAATAACAAGCCACGCTGGCTTCATGATACGCGATTGAAAGTACCGAATGAAATATATACCAAAAGTAGCCATACTTTTCGTTTGATTATTTATTTTTTGTATTTCTTGCTAAAACAAACTCTCTTTAATCCAACTCAATTGGTGGAACAAAATTGAAAAAAATTACGCGCAGGGATATCATCTTTCAGTGAGCCGAGCAACTTCGACTATTCCTCCTTTTCGTAAAAAGAACTTGAACATAAACACGCGTCACGCTTCAGAAAACATCTTTGAGCTTTTTTGTTTTTCCCACGATAATTCGTCAAGCTATACATTTTTTTCTCGACAATCAACCATGTTTTATTTATATTTCATTTTTTGCGAAAATTATGAAATGAACCATTCTTAAGGCAAAAGTTAGAATTGCTCTATAAATCATATTCGAGAGTCTTTTAGGTGTCTTATTATGTAGCTCCTTTTTCTTCGGGTGCAAAGTGTATCATTTGCATGCAAAAATGTAAAGCATCGATAATTCAACGGCTGCGGCTGTCAAAGTTGGCGCGTTACCTTTTCCGACAAGTTACGTGTCAAAGAACAATGCTCGACGGTGACAAAAGACAATGTAGCCGTTCTTACAAGGTGAAAACTCGACGAAAGATCCGGTCTTCTAGAATTCCTTTTTGTCTTTCTTCCTGCTATTCTATTTTTATTCTTTTTATATACCGAATAAAATTTTAGACAATCGTGTCTAACTAAGTTTGCCAAAATTTATCAAATATGATAATAATACGACAAAAGTGATATTTTTATTCACATAAATAATTTGTAATATTCGAATACATTATTAATCAAATTGAAAGTACCTAAAGACATGGTATAGTAAATAAAATTTTTGAATTTCATTAAAAAAAAAATTTAACTTCAGAACTACTGTCTGAATGGCAGTATTATATTACGAAAAAATAAAGTTAAATTTTTCATATGAAAAATTCAATTGGAATATATTTATTTTTTGCGTATTTATTCAAACTTTTGTCTTTTCCGCCGAGATGCATTACAATTTCGAGTTTTGTAAACAGATTCAAGCATGTGACAAGCCGTCTATTACCGCAATGTCTCGTCAGCGCGCGATGAGACTGTCGATGTGATTCGTACATATGCATGTCTGCCTGCAAACACTTTTTGAAATTTTACTGTTTGTAACTACGATGCTTAATGCGTTTCACCTGCTTGCGGCTTTTTCTACATTTTTGTTGGAAAACCCCAAAATCCCATCCAGACCAACGTTTCCGCAAACTTTCGTGTATCAGTATGCGAACCACATCTCGGCTATTAATATTGCTCACAAAAAATACACTTCCACTACAAATTTAACTTAATCCTTATATTACCTTTTTGTTTCAAAAATATCATGTCGAGGGCTGCACTTTTTATTTGCAACCATGTCATATTTATATTTGAATAATGTAAATGTAAGGTATTCTTTTTGAAAAAATGCGTCATTTTGATTATTAATGTGAAACTATCCGGCAACATTCACAAATATACATATTGCTGATACAAACAATTCGGCGAGCCGTAATTTGGTGTATTATGATTTCCGACTATGTGGTGCACAACTCTATTGTATATATATAGCTTTTGCTACACGTGCAGAATCCCAATTACGCATATGTTGCGTATTCTCTTATGTTGTTGATATGAATGTTAAGTACATTTTCATACACATGTTTGTTTCCAACATATAAGCACTAGGTTCTCATCAAAAATGTAAAGTATAAATCCCGTGCTACGCAGTTTTCTTAACCCTACAGCTTCCATGTTAGTAGCGGTTACTGACCTATTTTTCATACTATCGCGGACCCATGTCAGTACATAGTACTAATCTTCTTTAAATATTAATAATTTTCACAATTTTTAATGTTTTTCAACGTTTTATGAAGTAAATAAACTAGAAAAATTAACAATTTATATAGTATGAATAAACTACCATTTTCTGGATATTTTTAATAAATAAGTGACACAACACAATAATAACAACATTTTTTTTATTTTCAGGATTTCTACTGAAAATTATTATTGAAAAATTAAATTTACATGTATACAGTAATCATTTATTAATCATAATGTATAAGGAACCATGTCTATACATTTATCTACATGAATTTCTGTATATATATATAAATAAATGTTTCATATTTCATGTTTCATGTTTATATATAAATGAATGTTTATAAATGCATGTTCCAAATTATTCATATATATTTATATTCATGTTTATTGATAATCATTTCTAATTATGATTTCTTAACAAATCCATCTGAAATAGATGTCGGTATGTAAATTAAACGTTATCAAAGTAAACATTGTTAAAATTGTATAATTTATAATTAAAAATTTGCTTTCATTTTTCAATTTGTGATAAATTGTTTGATTATGTCTAAATTTTTTGATGCAATCGAAGTTTACGAACGATTAAAGTTTCTTAATCTGCAACCATTTTCTTGATTATTCCCCAACTTTTTCCGACTTTGTTTTTAATATTAACTACAGCGTAAATTTGTTCTCTCAAAATACATGCAAATGAACAAGCAATATTAAAAAAAAAATGTATTCTTACGCGGCATTTTTAGTAATTTTAGTGGAAAAGAGACCTATTTCTTTGATTGGTTTATTATTGAAAAAGTACATTAAAATTTTAGAGTTTTCGTTATTAGTTGATACACTTAACTTACAGTGTGCGTGACGAGAATAGTCTGATATGAAGAGCCAATACAGTTCATCTGAAATTGAAACTTCTTTAAAAGTTTGAAAATAAGTAATTTTTGTATATTGCAAAAATTAAAAATAAATGTATTTTAATGGTATGTTACGCTACAAGGGAGAGAATCATACCCATAATGTATTTTTAGGTTATGAAACATGTTGTTATTCCCAAGACAGAGTTTCTTATCTAAGACCACGCTTTTTTCTCTCTAGATGCCATTTTCTTCTTACCTCGAGGAAATAAAAACGTGTTTATTCCCTAAAGATACGTTATAAAAACACAGTTTAGGTGCACATGGTATGAAAAATATTTTAAATGTATTGTTTAACAAATGCCCTTTGTTTAAGTTGATGAAAATTAAATGTTCAAATTAAATATTCCTAAATATTTTGAAAACTTTAAAGAATCTTTCATTTTAGATGTACCGTATTAGCTCTACACGTCAGATCATACGAGCCGAACACACTGTAAGTCAAGCGCGAGCTAAGAGTCTGCTATTGCGATTTTTTTCAGAGAATAAATTCATAAAAGTACCTCAGTTTGTGTTTTAACTATTTAAAATTACCGAGAATGTCCCGTATCTATTTAACGCGTTACATTTGGAATAAATGAAAAAAAAATTAATTATTCGATAAAATATTAACTTTTTTTAGTAATGTGAACTGCTCGGTCTCAATTTTGGTAAAAAAAAAAAAAAAAAAAAAATATTAAAAAACGCTACTGTTGTAGAACTGCAAAAACACTTATGCAGATCTTGCAAAAACAGGTATCTAATATTTTTTGAAGGACTATCAAGGTGAGGACAGCTTTGAAATCTTAAATGGGAACCTCTATTTTAAGGTCAAATTTGGTGCCTTTGGATAGCTCTTAAAAAAATATTCGGTACGATGTTGTTTCGTTTTTCTAATTTATTGTGAAATTCTTGAAGTTTTTCACTGTCCCGGAACTTTTTCTCCGCCCTGTATAACTTTTCTATGCTATCACAAAGACACAAGGCTCCGGTTCTCTTTTTATTACACCATCATTTGAAATTCAAACTTGTTGAAACATTACAAAATGTTGTTACTAGTATTCTAATGAATGCGTAGCACTTTTTTTGAACAAATTATTGTTAATTCATGTAAAAGTCATTCAAACTTCAAATCTGCACTAGCGCCTGACCTCTCTTTCGATAACTTTGTTTTCAACTTTTCTAAAAAGCTTTCCTTAAAAAATGTCTTTTTGAACAATCAAGTCACACAACTCTGTCGCACCCCTCATTCTTTCTTTCATGTCATCCACATCGTTTCAATTTAATTAAAAAAACTTTTGTTCAGCTAAAACAATTACTTTGATGTAATAAATGTAATAACAAAACTGTTAAATGATCCCATCAATAATTGTTCCTTGAAAGAATTTTGAAAAATTAATTTTTTTGTTTTTCATAATTTTTAATGAAGAAAAAAAACTGACAGTCGAGGTAATATCTATAATGCGCGAAGAACAAAAGACGATTCAACATTAAACATTCGAAGTAGAAAAGTCTCATCTATAGCGAGTCGCGAGATACGAGCCTGGACGCCCTCACATAATTCGCGTTAAATCCTCCACTGGCGTACTACCCACCTGTGACTGAGCCGTGAGCGTGATATCGTACAGGCTTCTCGTTAGCCGACGGCGAATCTGTCGTCGCTTGTAGCTCGTGCATTATGAGTCGCCTGTGCTTGATGATAATCATCACAGAGTAAAGTGAACTACAAATTGCGGTCGCTCAGAAACATGAACGTATCAAAGTTTCATGCCGCTGGATTTGAAGTTATTTTTTCAGCGTTAATGCGATGCGCGCACGAAATAAGTTTTTAATCAGCAAAAATGTTCACTTTGGACACGCGGCCGTCCGAACGCTTTCCCTCTCGCGCAAACCCAAATTTCGCTGACTTAATGAAATTATTTAGTAAGTAATTTCCGACAGGAATTACGGTGGCGATATAACTCAATAATTCAAATACTCGCCGCTCAAATTATTTAGTCGGTGATTAATCCAATCGGGGCAATCTTCGTTAATTCTGTAAATTCATTTTATACGTCACAGTATCAATTCGTCTAGTTTTCAATTTTTAATACAGACGAAACGGAACCAATTAAAACAGGGAGAGTTTTATCATCATATTTATTATTCCCATTAAAAAATGTGTAGCTAAATTTCAAGCGACTGCGAAATTTGAGTAGAGCAAATATGTTTCTTAGTGTGTTGGACATGAGCTACGAATTAACAATCTCGCTGTGATAACATCTTAATTTACTTTATAGGGATGGCTCACATAGTTATGCAAAATATGGTGTAACGAGTATACATATCGCGCACACTGTTTCTTGAATATTAAAGCATGAGTGTCTTCCCCTTTTAATCAATACAAGTTCATTTTTAACGTAAAAATATACCAAAAAGCGCAGCTTATCGTAGTTACAAAGAGAGCGTTATATCATATTTTTAATGTACCAAACGAGAATATTCACGCGACAGTCAAGATAAGTGCAGTATTCTTCGGTGTGTTAGCAAAGATAACATCGATCGACATTTAAATTTTCAGCCATTCCAAGATTTCGAGCGCAACTTATTCCAACAAATGCTAACAGATTTGAATTGAATTTTTCATTGCACTTAGGTTTCAATTTTTTAAATTCCACCTAGGTCCGAAAAGAATTATTGAATCATTTCTCTAACCTGCTTTTCATTTTATAATTTGAAATCAGGAAATGAGATTACAAGACGGGACACAGTTCGGTAATATGGTTTAGTGCACACTAGGTTCTAAAAAAAAGAAAGAATGATAAAAGAATTTTTCAACTTTAAATCATGTTGACTTGTGCTACCAAGGGAAATTCGCAATAGACAGCGGTGCTGAAAAAGCAGAATAATTTGATAAAGTAAACTTTTCGCGTCATCACGATGAAACGAACAAAAGAACTTCAATTATTATCGAAAAGACATTAAATGTGACGGTACCAATGCTATCTAGGCCAATATTATGAAAGTTAAATTGCATAGGTAGCGTAATCACGTTACTAACTGTAATTAACCGTGGTCGTAATTTGTCTGCAGTCGCTAGAATATTGTTTTCTTTGCGAGCATAAAGGGTAGAACTGCAACTGGAATGTCATTACCGAAATAACATTTGAAATGTCATACGCAATTTCTTTAGACAAGAAATGTATGCTTATGCGTATATTTATACCAAAATTAATAATTACCGTCGTAGAACTTGCAATAGTAATTTGCCGTACACTCCAATTCATCGCAACTTATAATATTAAGTAAGGCAGATTCCTAATTACTGTTTTCAAATGAATAATATTCCTTTGTTCTGCAATATGTAACACAGCAATCTTCATAACAAAAACGTAAATTAAAAATATGAATTATTTCGAACAAAATGTATTAAATTGTTGTTGTTTTTTTTTTATTTATCAAATCAAACCCTGTTTTAATCATCAAATCTGAATGTTGATTTTAAATAATTTTGTAAGCTGTTTATAATATTAAGAACGAATTATAATTTAATTAAATCAAAATTTGCACGCCAGTATAAATTAATAACGCAAAATATAATTCAGACACAAACGGATTAAACAATACATGTTCATATACCACGGCTTATAGAAGTTTATTGCCACTGCAAAGTGAATTATAAATTTTTGAAAACTTGAGTTGTTGATATTGAGAAAAATTACAATACATACGTGACTTCAAATAAACGATAATTCAAACTTATTTGCTATTTTTACTACTTTAAAAAATATTGTAATGAATGGACCCGGATTTAATGTAAAATCTTTTTCGACCACTAATGAATGGTAGCACCTGCTATCTGTTTGGTTTTTCTTAATACCCGAGAGATAAGCTAGTTTGAATAATTTAACAAACTTAAGGGAACAAGATTTTTATAAACTCTTTAATTAGATTTAACACGTATTAAGTTTTAAGTTTCTTACCTGTTAATTAATCTTTGACCGTATTCTTGATAAAACTTATGATATGTAATAAATTAAATTAATTAATTAATATAATTCAGCTGTATATAACATTTATATATATCCTGGATATTACTTAATCACCGCTTTTGCTTACATGTAAATTTAGCGCAAAGATGTCTCGATGGAATTACGAGCGGTCTTCATTGTTTCCATAAACGCTTTATTCAAGTATACCCAGTGCAGTCCGACACCACCTTTGTGATCCTTGTGATTAAATAATAAGCGTGTCTATGATCAAATTTCTCACCTGATATTAGTTCTATTATATTAATTTGTTAAAATGTCTTCATATGAAAAAAAAACCTTTTATTTCTTTTCAAAAATATATTTTATAAGTATGAAATGTCAAGTTTAACAAAGTGTAAAAGATAACTCGAATATCTAACTTGGATTTTTTCTGCGAATAAATTATCCGAGTTTCTGAGCTTGTTCATGTAATATTTTTGTATGCCTGATTCTGAATATATCTTACTTAAATTTTTTGTAATAAAAATCATGTTATCAAATCAGAAAATTAAAAAAAAAAATACCCAAAATTTTAATTCTCAGTTTAATGATATAAGTCATATTGTATAACTCGCAATTGAGTTATGCTATCTGAATTGTTGAAATTGCACTAATTATTATCACCCTACAGTGATTTTGATTTAGAGCTGTAATGTCACTGCGAGCCTATTCCACTGAATATATTATTATTAACGTGTTTAATGAACTTTCTGAAATTAATCTTCATTTACCTGAAACCTGCAAATATTAGAAGTTACATCCAAACTTCATCCACAATTCATTTATGTTCGGTTATTTCTATTCCAAAATTTATGTGCATCACTAATTATGAACTTTACCATTCCGTTTGTAAATGTGACAGAGTAAAGAAGAAAAATATTATTTTCCATTTTTTCCAGTAATCAGACGAAACGTCAGAAAAGTAAATCAAATGTCATGATGTGTTACAATCTGTTAGTTTTCAAAGTTATAGTAGTACATTTGAAAACTAATACATTTTAACTTTGTAACTATATATATAGAAAATATTCCTTGCAGAAAGATAATTCACGGTCTTTGGGGAACTCTATTCTCACGTTCGCAATATACTCTATGTCTAATTTCAGATGACAAGCTTTCTCATAAAAGCTTGAATCCGTCGTCACGCAAATAAACATGTTACAAAGTGCGTTTTGTACATTTTCCTACGTTTAAAAATGATTACTTGTTAAAATCCCAACTATTGGCTCAATCAAATTACACAATTTTAATTTCGATGATAAACCAAAATCAGTTTTAATATCGCTTTTATGGAAACGTAAAACGTATTTTTGTCGACACAAAATCAATATATATATATTTAAACGGGACATTTCATTCATAACTGTCTTTTGATTCTGATCAATGAAACGGCACCTATCAATTGTGTTTTTAATAGCTGCGTTTTAGCACGGTCTATTTTTTCGTTTCAACATGTTAAAATTAAAGCACTTTCGGGACAAAATACTGCGCCGATGCGAATGATCTAGCGGCAACGATATACTTCACACCTACTTTCAGCTGTGCGAGTTAAAACGAAATACGGTGTTCCTTATTTTCATCTTCAAACTTTTTCGCCAAGGAAAATCACTTTACGTGGCCAAAGAAAACTAAATCATCGAACTGAAAAGCAAATTTTTCTTCTACCTACTCCAGTCCACTTTTCATATGACCCACTTCACCATAACCACGTCACATTAAACAATAAATATTTCACGGGTTTGTTTAAAAAATCTTTAAATCTTCTGCAATCCCGAGAAAAATGTAGATAATTGACCTTCATGGAAATAAAAGATTTTCATGAAATTCTCATCAGAGATAGTCACTACAAAAACAAACAAAAGAATAACCCTGGTGAAAATAATAGGTGTCCTTTCATTAATTTAATTTTTTTATTACTTATTGTGTTTCCGTTGTTTTTTGTTCAATTGCAAAAATTCTCCGAGAGAAAGTGTATGAGTGGAAAAGTTTCATTTTGATAATCCAATGCTATAAAATTCACGTCCATTAACTGTAAAAAATTATTTATCAGTTAAATTATATTCAAGAGATAAATTTTTCGTATGTAAAAAATAATGAGTAACGAAATAATGATCAAATTTTGTTTTTGATTGATAAGAGCACGATATCGAATCATGCAAACAAAAAACTGATGCATCTTCTGTTTTTATAAATCCATTTCGCAATTCAATGGATCAATGTCTGTTAAGAACTATTATAAGCAAAATGCTTTTAAACGATGTACGTGAAATTTACATTTGCATTGACTGTACAATAACGCACGTAAAAGTATAATGATAATTCAAAAACCCACAGAAAAATTGCATGCATTTTTCCACTTGAAATCATGGTCGCCGTGTAGATAACAAAAAAGATAAATGACATCTACGAGATTTTATATCATAAAATCTTGAACGTGGAATGATATCAGCGAAATGATGATAACCGCACGACCACTTTTGTATGAAATCAGCAAATTATTCTTTTATGCAGTTTTTTTCCAACTTTATTTTATTTCCAAGTTTGTTGAGCATCAAATGTTTATATTAAAAGAAATGTACGTAGTGAACGTTCTGCACGGACAACGTGATATCAGAAAATCTTTTTTATCTCAATTCGTTCTTTTCATAACAACTATGTAACTCTAAGTTCTCAACTGCTAAATTTACCCCTACCAAAACCTTAATGCACCATTTCAACACACGTGACATGCTTTTTGTAACTGCGTTTTCATTTTTCCGCATCGTTTTCCTCGCACAACTGACTTCAGGACCGGATCTCAAACTCAAGAATCGCGAACGACACTTAATTCAATGCCAATTTCATACTCATTATTACGTTTATGAAAACTGAAAAGCTTTTTTTTACTTGTTTCGTAACTCATGGTAAGTAGTTTAAACTACGTATATAACATTCTAAACTGTTAGAGTATTATTCTAACATGTTGGCATTCTACTTTATTAGAGAATTCATTCAAAAACAAAATCATTCATTTCTTTTTTCGGTTGACTTACAATATGTTGGTTTTATATCAATCGTAAATTACAGGAAGATAACAATTGGAGCGCAAAACATATTGCGCAATGCAGATTTAAAACTCATTACTATGTACTCATTAAAAAAATCGTCAGAAAGTTGAAGAAGTGAAACGAAACTGAATTTTAATTTAATCTCAGAAGATCCACTTCTACTATAAGCCCTAAATTTGTGTATGACGGTAAAAAATTACGATTCATAGTGCATTAATATATTCCACCATTTCCATTTAATCCGTGTCTATCGTCGCGACTTTCGCGATAATGAAGAGGTTAAAATCACAACATAATCATTAACCCAATTGAAGCTTAATTAAACGTCGTATTACGTATAACAAATTTGCACACGTCAAAGCCGAGAATTGCTTTTTGAAAGTTCCGGATGAAAATGGGAGTGGGAGAATGGAATCACTGAATAAGTCAGGTCAGGTATCTTAATTCAACGCGTGCCACTTTTCAACAGCTCGTCTTTGATTAAGAATCATATTTAGCGTTGTTGTAAAGCCGCATCAAGTAGCTCTTCGCAAGTTTGCCGACTCAAAAACATGTTGACTCTGTGTCTGATCACTTATCCGAGTAATTGAAAGGTGTAAATTAAAGCCGCGTAACTTTTTGAGAATCACGTTTCTCGTCTTAATGCATATAACTGAAATTTATACACGCTTTTACTTACAAAATTTATTCAAGACATCCAAAATTTCGACCAGTTACTCATGATTTTGTGAAGAATTTTTTGACAAATTAGTTCTTTCACTTTTTAAAATAGTATCTATGAAAAAGTTCGCTTCGTGATGTTACGTAGTACTACAAATAAAAAAAAAGTTACTGGGTCACTTTTTTGTGAATATTCTAAATTTTTTTCAGTCTATTGGGACAAAAATGTTTGAATGTGAAAAGCTTCAGTTCAAACATTTTTTTTTGGTATGTATATGATTCTACCGAATTATACAGTTACAGTTACAGTTACAAGAAATTTTGTAAATTCTTCATTTATTTTTCCGCAGGGAACAATAAATATTTACCTGTTAAGTTTGAAAACATTTGTTACTTTTATTCACTCATTTTCATTTGAGCAAAATTTCATCGAACATATGAAATATGATAAAAGCATTATTTGTCTGAATACTGTGAGAACGGATTCCCACTTATTTCCATCGCTACCGTTTTTTCAGTTCTTTTGTTATGGAACAAATTTCGTTACGATGATGCAGTAGAAAAGAAATCGAATTAAAGTGGTTCACTTTTGTACCAGTTAAAATCGAAACTCACTGATGTTTAACAGGAAGAATAATTCAATATAAGTTTATCTTAAGATATTATAAAAATATCTCAATAAAGCGATATGGAAATCAAAAAAAACATTTTCAGGACTCTTTTCAGACTTGAAAGCAAAATTATTCAAAAATCATACTGCTTTTCATACTGGTTTTATTTTGAAGCATCTCCGATATAACTTGACATAAACATAAAAATTTACTAAGCAAATATTTCTTTCAAGCACTTGCAAACAAATCTTAAGATGCATGCGCTTGTTGATATGACTTCTTTGTGTCGGAAGATATTACTTCACCGTTCGATGTTTTCTAAAATCAGAGGTATAGGTTTCCGTATGTCGTTATAATTCTCAAGCGCATCGTTTCGTCCAAACTTTATAATTATTCACACAAATTATTCGATAATAAATGAAAAAAGTTTTCCACAAACTTTGTCTATACTTTACTTTGTTTATTTTTGTATAATACTTTCGATGTTGATCTCAAACTCATAAACTATCTCTCGACAATTCCAATCACTTTTTTTTGTGTTTATGAATTTGTGATGAAACTAGAAGTTGACAGGCAAAGGAAAAATTAAATATTTTTTATTACAAGTTTTTATTAAATTTCTTTTTAATTCCAACCGACTAAAATCCCACAATCCTTTTTTAACTTCATAAAAGAAACTAAATTAATTTGTACAATTTAATTACAAAAAAGCCTATTTTAGAAAATGCACTTATGTGGCATTACGTTTCACATTTTATTACAATTACAAAAAGTTCCACTTCAATAAAAGAATTACTTTATAAATAATTTTATTAACCGGGTTCAATTGCAATTTAACTCAAAAACAAATTAATTTACAAAGTATTTCAAAATAAAAGAATAAAACATTTCGATATAATATTTTAATTTTAATATTATATTTAATTTTACAATTCAATAGGAATTTTTAATTCGTTTGATTCACCGGCCAGAGCCTGGTTTGCCGTTGTGGATTCTTGGTCATTATTTAACTCCATTCAGTATAAATTCATTCTTCTGCTGAACAAAATCAGATCCTATTAATTAATAAATAAACTCAAACAAAAACAATTGCCGACACTGAAAAAATAAATCAAACACCCTCCACTAATTCAGAAGATATATTACAGAGCTTAATTAAAACTCACGGACCAAAAGCAACCAATTAATCATACAATTAATTTGAAACGCTGTTTAGCGCGACTTGTAACGGATCTGGAACATGGAGTTTTTTAAACACCTTTAATCAACGTCACTTTAATGAATGTTGTCTTTTTTGATTATACAATTTTATTTAGTTTTTGACAAAAAAAAAAAATTATTATATATGATAATCATTGTTATGAGAATTTCCATTGACACGCGTGCGGTCAAAAATGCAACCAATCAACGTCATCGCATGTTCAATACAGAACGCTCCAGTTTAATCATGCGACTTGAATGCATGTGAATGTTTAACCCGTTGAGTGATTTCGCCGTATGATTCCATTATAATCGTTGAGAATACTCTCAAATATGGTGGGTTTTAATCCCTAAATGGCACTTCGCTCACGTTCATGCAGCAGTGACAACATGCAAATAGAGAAGTCCGAAGAGTCAATCCGATATGAATGTCGACTGTAATATGTAACTGATAAATGCGATCCGTTCTAATACAAAAAAATTACCGTTGCGAACAATCAAAATGATAATGGAACAATAGAACCAACTCATTTGACTTTCGACATATATACAACTCTAAAGTTTACTTAAGCTTAGGTTTTGTTTAGCCAAAACTACGAATAAGCTTTGTGCCCACAAGTTTTGATGATATTTCTTTTAACGATGTGCACGTACTCGTCGCATTTAAAGCTAAAAACATCTTTCATTAAAATTTTAGAAGTTCAACATTTTGCGGCGTTACGAAGTGAATTCTCACTCTCTTCCGCACGTTACCTGCAAGAAATATAAATGATTAAATTTTTGCGGGTCCACTCACGCGCACTCAATTTTCCACCTTAAATATCGTCTGATTACGTACCGAGTTTCACGAAAAGTACGAAACAGCGATGTCATCGTGGGATTATTCATAAACTAAAGGAATAAATGCGACATCTCTAATATATTTAACATTTTTCATGGTTTGCTATTCAAAATTCAAAGTGAAATACTTGTAACGAAATGTTTATCACGGAATCAACAAGAGCTTTTAAATTAAAGAGTCATAAATAAAAAAATTGTAAACTTAATGACTTTTGTAAATGCGAACATCTAAATTGTCGTTTAATATGAACATATCAAAAAGTAACGATGAAAATCTATGTTGTTACAAAATTGGAAACTAGACTAGCAAATTTATTTTAAAATAATCTATCATATAGACGGGCCGTTAATCGCCCAATAAATGAATATTTTGTCGATATTTTTGTTCGCTTGGTTAAAATCATTTGGTTTATTGCTCAAACAATCGAGCAGTGGCCTCGGCGTTAATTATAACGCGCGCTGGATATTCAAGTGGCGGAAGTTAGCGAACTCGGGCTACAGATCATTGGTCATCTGGACTTCCGCAATCTGCAG
This sequence comes from Trissolcus brochymenae, assembly GCA_030523145.1. Taxonomy (NCBI): domain Eukaryota; kingdom Metazoa; phylum Arthropoda; class Insecta; order Hymenoptera; family Scelionidae; genus Trissolcus; species Trissolcus brochymenae. Next base: position 400,648 of record JAQQRF010000018.1, read on the forward strand.
TTACCTCTCTCGCTTTGTCCGAAACTTGTCGCGTAACTTTGGATCGCTGCCCTTTGGTCACTCTGACCAAGACATTAAAGCACATTACAATTTTCAACGACGCTCGTTACGTCTAAATTCATCGTTCTTGCAAATATTTGGCTAGTTCATTAACCTCTGACGATAACATTCATTGATATATTATCACTGTAATAATAGATTACATCGTATGATACCAAATGGTTTAATCTTTTGATGCACCTGATATTTTTTTGATATCATTTCTAGGAATAACCGTCTCTGAAATTATAGTACTTGACAATTCAAAGTCTCAGAGACGATAAAACGACTCTGAAAATCATTCACAGAATTACGCACGCCATTTTTAACAACAACACGTGATCACCCCAGTTTCAGAAAAAAAACCATTTTGTACAAGTTTCTTGCCGTGGCTTTCAAAGTAATTGGAGTAAATGCTTGTCTTGAACAAGTGACACGTAAGTAATGACGAAAATTATGCGAATGAGAAAAAGCTATATATACTTTAAGCACGAGAGTCTGGACGTTGACAAGATTTTCGTATTTTCCTTTGGATAATTAAACAAAAGAGATTATTTTATTAACCCACTTTGTGTTCATTTTCAATGAGATTATCATGTTACGCTTTTATATAATATTGTGATGTACTAAGTTACTCGTTGTATATGCAAGCGTAAACAGTTAATTTTGAACTTATTATATTGTAATTTAACTTTTAATAAATACCACATAATATTTGTATATTATTTGTTTGTAAATTTTTTAACAACTATCAATTGTTCTGAATTATTAAACTAAAATTGTAAAAATGTCTGATATAATTTCAGAACACCAAATGGATCTTTTTTATATAATAGATCTTTGAAGCAAAGAAAACGGCATTAGTGAAGAACATTCGACTTCACTAATCAAAGAATTTAATTGAAACAGACGCTCTTAGGAAGTACCACTAATTTATTCCAAGATTTTTCTAAATGACATTGTGCACAATGGAAAGAGAGTATTGTCGTTTACAGAAATTCCTTGTCTGTGAATTTAAATGAATGATTGATTGCGTCGTTCCTTTCAATGAATTTATTTTATGCGTCTCTCAACGAGTCGCAATTTTTAACATTAATTAATATGAAAACAAATTTTGAATTAAAATTAAAAACATAAAATATGTCATTTTTATTTTCATACGTTCCAAATTTCAGAATTATTTTTTTGTAGTCTATTGACAATACAATTTTCCATTCAAAAAATGTTCTATTTTTTTATTTTTCATCGTCAATCAAGCAAAATTTTTATAGTTTATCCAATAATTTTGTCTTCTGACGTAAACGTCACAAAACTGACGATTACAGCTCGATCGAACCAACTATACAGTTTGCGAAGAAAAACGAAAATTTAGGTTGAATCACACAAATCAGCGCAAACTTCATAGAAAACATGAGAAATAGAAAATTGCGGCAATCAGAATCCGCATCAACGCAATACTTCAAAAAGTTTTCACGTTCGTCCATTGTAAAAAGTCGAAACACTTGATGAATAATGTATAAGATAATTTCACGGGATAAAAACTTTCTCATCAACAAAAACAATAGTTTTAATGGAGAACAATTACCGCGCTTTAATTGCATTTAATGTTTCGGACATTATTCTGACAACTTATATTCTTCAACATTATATACTTTGTCATATACATATATATAAACACAAAAAGCCACAGTGCTGCTTAACGAAACGATAAGTTTATCATCACCGACGATTTTTCAGCTAATTTGCATTGTTTTCTTTCAATCTTCATTTTCTGAAGCACTATAGGATCGGAATTCCACACGTCATTCGCCGCTACTCGTTTTGTTTCTTGAGCATCCTGCGGCGTTTTCTGGTTTTTGCTCGAACAGAAGCACATTATTCCACACAGTCGAAAAAAAAAGATCTAACTTTTGGTGAGGGTAGCCCTTCTTTGTTACTTTCTTTTGCTTGCATTTTTATTTCCATCAGTTTTCTCTATCTCCCTTTTTTTATTTCAACCGAAATGCTCACTTGCCTAATTACGTTTGTCGTCTTAGTTGCCACATTTGCCTTTATTACATACTTGCTTGCGCGCTATGTGAGCCTTAAGCGAATATCGGCCATTGGGATATTTGAGTGCAAATCGAAAGGCTCTCGATATGCCTGCAAAGAAACTCATTTCGAGTTTCTTTGCACGAAATATGAACACATTTCACCCACAAGAGATAAAATGCGTATTGGCGTAACTTTGACAATAGCTATTCATATGTTGGTTTTGAAAAATTCTCCTTTCAAATCCGTATCTGCTGAAATTTTCTACACGAACTTTATTTTTTATAATGGGATATTTATTTTAACAATAATCTTTTATATTTCGAAACTATATAATATAATATTTTAGTTATTGTTACTTTTTTTCCATCAAAAATATCGTTTCAATCAAGCATGTGTGTGTGTGTGCATCTTTCGACTACAGTTGTGTTTCATTATTATAGAGGATGAAAAACGTTACTAAATGAAAAGGATGAATGAGGCAATCATAGCTTTTTGTTTCCAATTGATCTGATAGTAGAAGCCGTTTCGAATGGTTTTTGTTTTTTTTTTATTCGTTCTATAATATCGAAATCAAAGCTTCAGTGAGGACGCTATAGCTCTAATTATCTAATTCTTTAACTCATTATAGAAACGGAATTGTTTTGGAAAAATATGAAATTGTTTAAACAATTGAACAACGAAAAAAATTAAAAAAAGAAGAATGTAAAATTGGTTCAAAATGTTTTATATTACTTTTTTTTATATTACTTTTTTTCAAAAACATACTAAACAAAAAAGATAATAAAGTCATTTTAACTTTGTCATATATCACAGTAATACAAGTGTGTCACAATATTGATATATGTTTGAATTCATGTGTTCGTAACATTGATTATGAGTTATGATTTACAAATTTGATTAAGAATTAAGCAGTAACAAATGTTTTAAACCCACTGGTTTCATCATCAGCGAAATATATTATTTGGCTAAATCGTTAAAATGATAAAATATTTCTCACACCGTTCTCAGTATTAATGTAATAAAAAAATATACTTTTTATGATGCAAAAAAATGACAGCAAAAGAAAACAATTATAAAATACTAGCAGAATTAAAACTTGTTACTTTCATTTTTTAATGTGATTTGGTTGTTTATCACAACGATATAACGGTTTGTTAAAGTTTGAACCAGTTATATTATATTTCAAAACTTATATATTTAGAATAGACAATATGTGACAGTTTTATATTGACTGAAAAAATAGTTTTTAATCAAATAACACTGTTAGGTATTTATGACAACGGTGTGGAATTTGTGCAATTTCAAAGTTTGATGGTATTAAAACGCTAACGATAATAAAATCAAGGACGTGGTTTCGGACATTTGAATGAAAGATGTACTTGAAAAATAAAATGCTGGTCTCGTGTTTAATCTCCTTGGGAAAGCGGTGTTACATAAGTTTTGAAGGATTTCCTTACCGCATTAATTCAGGTATATTTCAGGTAAGTATCAGGTATATTTCTTTTATTTTTTATATGTTGACGTTCTCCGCAGATACAACGTGATTTAAAAATTGATGTACTATTCAAGGAACATTCTGATGAACTGAAAATAAATAACGAGAAAAACATTTTTCCATTGTTAGAAAATATACATCAGAATATGATTCAAGTTCTGGAAAAGTAAACTTGTTTAAAAGTCTTTAAAAATTTTGTTGTAAATTCAATGAAAAAGCGGTTTACTTTGTTCTTAAAACAATCCATCCGCGTGTAAAAAGAAAAATAACGGACAGTTATTTTAATTGTACGTGATAGTTTATGATATGTTGTAATTATGAGCAGGAAATACAAAAATTGTATAGCTGAAACTCAGAAAAAACAATTTGTGCACATCTAAAAAACAATACACAAAAAGATTACTTGCGGATAAAAATAATTAAAAACAACGATTAAACAACCTTTCATGAAATTGGATTGTTATTAAACTTCTCCTCCGAATGAATAATTAAAGTGTATTATCTAGTTATTAAAATGTAATTACATTCATTATGCCTTATTATTAAACATACGAAATATCAAAGTCAACAAAGTTTGGTTTCATTAAGAAAAAAGTAGAATTTCTTCATTAAAAAACAATTTCAGTCTCAGCGGTTTTCTCGATGTGAAGTTTTTTCTTGAATTTTTCAAAACTCTTTGCTTGCAGATTATAAACTAAAACAACATATAATCAAATTATATTATCATAGAGGTAAGCAATATCATATTCTGCTCGATATATCCCGGTGAGAATAATCTGGTTTTAGACTATAATTGATGGCCTCCTTTATAGACTAATTTCAATGAGACTATCGATTTATTGAAATTTGAATTATGACCCTCATTACTGCAGTTTGATGCCAACGATAAATAGAATTCTTTCTTATAGATCAAAAGTCCAACGAGGATACAGGAACGCAATATATTTTCATCATCTCCAGAAAGCGTCTGACAGGATGAAAAGAATTTGTATCAAACTTGAGAAAAGTAATTGTTTATTTTTGTTTCATTAAAAAAATTAAAGAAAACATTCATTTTCAGAATAATTTATTTAATTTTACCAATATACAGTAATAAAATGAGAATAAAAAATTGTTCTTTTATTTCTACGGATGGTGGAGCGACGAGTAACATTTTTGCATAATTACAAACAATGTAATTTCAAACAAACGCAGAGTTCAAAAAACAAGAGAAAATATTTCAGTGACAAATTTGGTACGAGAATGGGTGATTTCGAATGAGGGACAAATAAAGAAATTGTCAAACCAGTCAGCGTGAAATCCCATTTATATATTTACAATATTTGATGTTGTACGGAAACAAACGCATGCAAATTTTGTAATAGCGCACTCTTGATTTGCAACGAAACGTTCAGAGATAAAATATTTGGTTACAATTGACAGGCATTTCAAATATTTACGCAACTACAATTTGTTATGAATTGAAAGTGGATTATTGATTGTCGACTTAAATTCTCTCCGGAAACATCCAGCAATGTTTATGCGTTTTCTTGATTGATTTCAACATTCAAATAATTGATTGATTAATGTCGAACGAACGGTGACTTTTGTATTGACGAACATAAAATAGGAGACCTCGATTAGCCTTCGGAAAGCAATTCTGTACTTAACAGAGCATTATAGTGAAAAAAACTAAGGGTAAATAAAACGTTCGACATACGTTATTTTCCACATGTTCTCGAATACAAAGGCAAATGTTTTCTGCGTTAACGTCGCCTACATTCTCATTTAACGTTGATTTTTTTTCGAACCGATTCTGTTGTAATTCTACGCTGAGAGGCATGTCTCTTTAGTTTCTATTGCGATTATAAAATGTTTCAGTGAACCTATTTTTTTGTTACAAAAGTTATATAAAAACTATGTATAAACAGAAAATAAAGGTGTTTTTTTAAATTAAATAAGCACAACCAGTGTGTTGCGTATTCAAAATTTAAATAAAGAAAGGAAAGGGAGGAGATATGTTTTGTTTTTGGAAAAGAGGGGAGTTGTTTATGACAACTGTCAGATTATAATAAAAAGGAAGAAAAGAAACACATACGAGTGACATTGTCTTTTTAAAAGGAAAAGTGAGTTTTACTTTGTATCTTTAGTGTAAAAAAGAAATCGTTGATCGCGATTGAGCGAACATATAAATAAAATGAGATACCTTGGCTGTCAAGGTCAGCACCAGAGGAAAACTAACATTTGACTCTTGTTTTAAGGATTTTTTGTGTGCTTCTTGCTGTGACCACAGCAACACAGTGAGTCAAACTTTTTTTGGTTTCATTTATATAGCTTTCGAATTTTTCAACATATTCAAATAACATATCAAAAAAAAAAAAAAAAAAACATAGTAATACAAATTTTAACTTAATTGATACATCAATCGTGTTTTAAAGAACAAAATGTTATATAAATATTTAAATCCATTTTTAATAAAACAAATGTTTGCAGTGGCAATTTAAGTTTTGAGTTTGTGTTTGATAGCTCTGAAAAAATTATGTGCTAATGTTTATATCGATATATTTATAATCTAGGTTTCACATAATGTCAATAAAAAAGTATTGAAAAAATAACTAATCTCGATCGGAATTTCTTTAAGAGCTAATAAATTGTTGTATATCGTTTCGTACATGCCAGATATTAAATGTACTTAACGTGAAAGAAATCCTACTTTAACGATTTCATTTTCTTCAAACAAAATCAAAAAGAGCTGAAACAATTCAATCTTCCGCATAAACAAACTTCAAAAACCAGTGAAACAATTCACTTCCAAATAACCATTCTGAACGAACATTTATCGTACATATTTAGGATGAGAAATATACGCTTTTTTATTTGTTTGATATAAAAAAGGTCCGACCTACCTCTGCGGATATAAAAAGGAGAATAATCTTCTGAAACAGCTCAATAAATAATTTCACAGCAAATAACCGCAATGAAGCGGTCATTCGTGTTCACGCTGTGAAATATTTAATTTCCATTTTCATTATTCGCTGGACGAGCAGTATGTCCAGGTCGTTCTAAAGAAAGAATGAAATATTTGAACGGGTGGGCATAACTAGAAAGCTACAAAATGTAATTTCAAATAAAATTCACATTCGACTTGGATACAATTCATCGTACCTATATTGACATTGCATGAGATAACTTTTCTCTCGATCTTTTCCGCAAAGGCGAATGTATTCTCCGCAGGATAATTCAGTCGAGTGTCTACATGAGAAATGAAACCAGCTACGTCTTCATTATCCTATATATAAATGTCATCAAACGAAAAATTATTCATCACGATTGTTCGGAAAATCTCATTTTATATGAACGAGCGCGCGCATTTTGAAATCGACAGATTTTTCACTACCCGATGAAACAGTAGTTCTCCCTGAAGAAGAATCCCGAAGAGGTATTAGAGTCTCAAAATACTTTTTTCGCCCCTCTGTTTCGAGTCACCGCGGCTGTGAAATTCGTAAAGCTGCACTATTTATGTACAAAAAGAAAATTGTGGCACATTGATTCGAAGCGTACGTTAAAGAGAATGACTCACAAACAGCGTGCCAGTGGGAGTAAACTTGAACCACGTTTCTCTTGCTCCTGCCATCGTATTTTACGAAAAGTTTATTACTTTCCAATTTGCATGCATATCTCTTGTGACAAAACTATTTCATAACGACGGAAACTCACAAAATAGTGTGTAACTTCAATTTTTCACTTCCACTTCCGACAAGTTTGCATCAGTGAAATATCTTGATTTTTGCATGAAACGGTACAAAAACTTTGTACCGCGAACATCCGTTGGAAAATAAACTTATGCTCAAAACAAAAATTCCACGCAAATAGTTTCATCGGGACAGTTAATCTGCGGAGATTATATATTTTGTGTTAATTTTAATGATCAATAATAATGGATCGGTACAAAATCATGACGCGAGTTGCACCATCAACTTCAAAGTTTCATACAAGTTTTATAGAGCCACAAAGAGGAGAAACACGCAGAAACGCGGAGAGAAAAAAAAATGAAAAAAGCTTCTAACTTGCTATTTTCTCTTAGCCTGACATGCTCCTTTTTAGCTCTCCGAACTCCATCATAGGTTTGCAAAACAACAGTAGTTGCTACCACTCTCGCGATTTCGAGCGCGCCATTGAACGCGGTGTAATATGCAAGCTCTCTGAATGACGTATGAAATGCAGCAGGCTTGTGAAAGCAGAACACGGAACTACAGAGAAATCATTTTATTGCACCCTCAACATGTGTCGTCAAAGGAACGATCCTTTTCAATAGACTGGAAAACATTGTCACAAATTCCTGCCAAAGAATCGAGCAGTTATTTTTGCTTACGTTCCCCTCGTCGCACAACCATTTTTGCGTGGATATGTACATACATAAGTCAGCAACTTTTGACTTCTTATACCAAAGATTTATCGCCATTCAAAGAAGTAAGACTTTTCGAATGGTCGTTTTCTTGTAGAACTTGGAGAATAAATTATTTCACTCTTATCAACCGCGAAAAAGGGGATATTCAAATTTATTTAGTTTGAGAAAATATCTCGGAAACATTCCAAGATTTTATTATTTTCTTTTTTTTTTTTTTTCTTTTCATTCGAGGGAAATAAAAAATCTGTAAAATGGAATGAAAGTAAAAGAAAATCAAAAGTTGGTTTCATTATTTCGCAATGTTTTATTTCAGTTAACATTCAGTCGCAGTAATTTGAAATTTTGCAGTGTAGGGACAAACTGTGGCAGTGGACTAACGTAAATATAATACACGAAAAATGACATTACAGAGGGGGGCAATAAGTTTTCAAGTATTTTTGCTAGACGGCATTCGACATTCGGTCCGCCCAATCAAATAGAAAGCAAAGTGTTCGAAACTTTTGAACAAACTTGATTTATAAGTTTGAACACGGCGGTATATAATTGACTGACAAGACATAGAAAAAAGGATACAAAAATATATATGTAGTTAATAAGATAGTTCTGCTCGGGATTCTAGCTCGGATACGTGTGTTTGGATCGCAATTATCTGACAAATCCCATTCGTTATACGTTAAATGTAGCGAGTGTAACAAAATTACAACATAGTATGGCGCGGTCAGTAAATTCGGGCATTGTGATGAGCTGAATAATAGTTAACTCTTTAACCTCCTATTCATTACGAATCGCCATGGTGCGAGGCTCGCGGTCAAAGTTTTGTTAAATGAGAAGCAGCGATAAAGTCCATATCGCACAATCGTGTTTGTGATCGTTTGAGTGCCGGACACTCATTCAATTCGAACGATTGTTCGACCGCAGATGATCTTTTATACAATTATACACGGTGGTAATTGTCCGTTTCAAAAACGCTATGGCCCTGTTTCAATTGTTTTGCCCACTTAACGCTTTCATTCAACTGAAATCAGACTGCAAATCATAAAAACGTCTTCCTTTTATTATTTGTTCAATAATTCTTTATGCAATTTAATATCAATTTATTATCAACTACAAGAGAGATAGTTTGTTCTCTGAAGAAAAGGAAAGAAATTTTTTTTAGATTTGATTTTTAGTGATACTTTAGGGAGGCAATAAAATCCATCTATCAATCACTTAGCTGAAAAAACTGGACTAATTATTTTGAGAAGACATTACGCTTTTAGTGCATAATTCAATTATTGGAAACCATTCATTCTTATTAGAACCATCGGATTTGTTTTTGAATGAGCTTTCCCAGTAGTCCAATGAAAAATCATTAAGGCGATTTTAAGAAAACTAATGGTATTCTTTAATACATTTTCCTGCAACCTGATTATTTTTTGTTCTAAAAGTTACGTTCAAACGTAATTGGCATCAACACAAATGTTGGTGATTGGCTGAATATCGTCACTCTCACCGACTATATATGTCTGTTCACAAATCTCGTTGTAGAGAAGGCCAGTTTAGAACCATCAATCTCCCTTGGCTTCGTGTGTCCGCGATATGTTTACCATGATCAAGTGTAAACAGTGATGACGAAAAGTATGACAGGCGTTGAAAAATGAGCTTCAATGTATATTAAAACAAGTCTCATCAAAAAAACATGAAAATTTATTTGAATTCACTGCCGTCGTCGCTCCCCGTTTCAATTAATTTTATAAATGAAACTCAACCGTCCGTATAGTTTTGATGTTAGGATTCTTTTTTGCAAGGAAACAAAAAAATATATACAAGTGAAATAATGTTATACACTAAAACACAGATTATGTCATAAAAATGGTACAAAAGCCTGACCTTTGAAATGGCGGAATGCGAGCGAATGACCGTTAACGAAAGCATATATGTGCTACCACATAACACATTGTCGAGTTGAAGCGCTCGGCAAGACGTGAAGTAAAATTTATAGAATTGAAACGGTCGAGGGTAAACTCGGGCATTTAATGTAAAATCATCGTGCCCGTTATGTTAAAAGCTATGTAATATTTCAAATGGCATAAAATTATGTTAAGCTGCTACCTCACGATGACATCAATTAAAATACAATTTTGCAACAAAAAATGCAATCACTGTGATTCATCGTTGCGAATTACAATAATGCGACTCCTTGAGAGAAAATATTAAAATACAGAGTCCACCGCGGTGGGAGGAATACTTTATTGCTAAACACTTTGTAGTCAAGCGCAGCCTTCTCGTACGTTTTAAAAAGGATTTACTTCGATTTAAAGACATAACTCCTCCCAACGGACTCACTATCTTTACCACCATTAACAACTAACGGCGTATGTAGGTTAAATTCTTTTCTCTCAATTTAAGTATATTGTGAGTTGGAATATATTAACCTCAGAAGGGTGATGCATCGTTAAATGAGAATGGTTCGTGGTTTTTGTTGAATTTTAAAATGTCAACAAAGCGTTGAAAGCAAAGTTTTTTTTGCAAAACAGTCAGTTGGAAAACATTTCTTTAAATGAATTTGTATTAATATTTATAGAATGTCTATTTACAACATAAAAACTCGAACAAAAACATCTGTCATCGACAATTTGTAGTAGGTTTTGATTTTCAGTACAATACACAAATGATAGCTGGTACATATTAAGCTTTATGCTTCGTGAGTGTTTCACTTACACTGACATCTGCATAACTGATTCACTTATACAGCACGGGCATTTACACACCAAGCACTATTGTTAGTATTTGACGGAAAATAGGACGAGTTTATTGGAATGTTTATCAATTATCACATTGAAATACTCGTCTCTGTTTTAACAGATTTTAAACATGTTTCACAGAAACATTTTTCATTCGACTAGAAATCGTTTCAGTGTTTGAAACAATAATGATTCTCAAATGTCTAGAAACATTTATCGTTCCAGTTTCTGCCTCTTAGAATACTTGAAGAAAATATTTCATTCAATTTAAGCATGCTTTTTATTCATTTAAGAGATTTTTTTAATAAAAAGAAGTATATAACCTCATTAGTTTAATGGATAGAATTCGTTCAAAAACATAGCATGATCATTGACTTCCAAATTTAATATCACTTTTGTACATAGAATTAAATTTGTAAATGTCCCTCAGCAAAGTAAGCATATTAAAGCTTGAATGAACACTGTTTACTTAGATTAAAAGAGAGCAGAACCTGATGACCACACTTTCTTTCCTCTACTAAACGACGTAAAAAAAATGAAATGAATAAAAATCACCTCACACAACCTTTTGTTCAAAGTTCAAAAGTTCAAACTTGGCATAACCACAAAAAGATACTCTCAGCACCTTTAAAATAAAACTACTCTCATTTTGAAGTTTATAAAATCAACTTTATAACTTGCGGAGGGTCATCAATATTATTAAACGCAAACTGGCGATATCGCAGCAACTGTTGTCAACATTAATCATTGTTTGTGGTAGCAGTAACTATACTAGAGTGGTTAATGACACGATAAGGCTCCTCTGCTAATATGTTTTCACGTGCTTTATACTAAACTTAATACATACTCATTACTGTCTTTGAAAATCTAATAAATTGTCGCAAAAATGATGGTCGCATTTTAATGTCGGCAAACATGCATGTTTGCGACGCTATCAGTTGATACACGAAAAAAAATATAATGTTAACATTAGCCGCAATCACGTGTACATTTCAGTCGGGCGCCCGCAAATTGTTACCGACATCGTAATTGAACTCTGATGATGGTACAGAGGAATCAGTGATACAACATTAATTGCGTCAGACAATAGCCAGAGCTCAAGGCGGCGTTCTTGTCACGCAGTCTACATCACCGGGATTCGCCTTGGCAAGTGCACAAAGTGCGCAAATATTTGTGCATCGAAATTGTTTGAGAGTAAATTTATCCCGATGGCAGAATTTCATAAAGTGTCAGCTTTGAAAGCGAAGATCCTGTTCCGCGCAAATTATCAGCTATCGTTGGAGAATTACGCGTAATGCCTCCTTGCAATGGAAACTTAAACACGAGCCGGATTATACTGTCTGCAACCTACAAGAGTAACTAGGAATAATTATTGTTGAGTGCTGTAATTCCGTATTATTGCAGTAATGATGCATTTTAATCAGACCAATGTGCTGATGTGTATGTGTGTGTGCCCTTTCACTGTGATGACATTAGTTCATTAATGACCCATTTATTTGTAATGAACTCTCGATCGAGAGAGAGAGACTTCAGATGACACTTGACGCCAGGCGCGTTTTATTGATGAACGATATTTTATCCGACCTGCCAGTGCATATTCAAATTCACAAGTATCATCAGCCGACAACTAATGGCACGTTTGTTCTGCGCATTGAATTGCTGATCAATGAGCGATTGTCGATCTTTTTGTTGCTGGTATAATCAATCTTCCGAAATGTTCCCCACTGCGAAATGCTTTTCTTCCAGCCGAAGATTATGTTTGTCGGGGCGCCGCGTAAAAAGAGAACAAATCAAGCAATCTGTTGAGCGTGTCTTGGTGCACCTTTTTTGTCGCTTGTAAATTAATTAATGGCCGCTATCAGATGTCAACCGAGTGTAAGGCATAACGTTACTTTGCTTTACTTTGTGTATGATCATGATGTGCTTTCGTCATGCTGACGATATGAAATCCAATGTGAATAAATGTTTATTCACACGTGTCACTTATGAGTTTTTCAACCAAGCTTTCCTCCAGAAAATCTATATCTTTTGATAATTCGATCTGTTTTTTTTTTTTTTTAGTTTTCATTTTGATAAAGAAATCATTCAATTCTAATTAGTATCATCAACATTGTTCGATAATATTTCAGACAAAATTAATTAATTTCCTTATCGCAAAATGTCAATTATAAGAGATTTTAGTTTCTAAAGAGTTTGAAACAAAGTGTTACTGCCCACGATGTTGTATTACGTTGACTATTAATGAAGAAAAGTTCAGTCAAGTTCATTGCTATTTTATTAATAAATTCCGCATTAAAAGTATGGATCCACAATTGAAAGGAGTTGGTATAAAAAAGAATTATTGTCGGGATGTTCTTGTAATTTGTAGTTGAGAATTACAACGAAAATTTCTCTAAAGCTTTAGTTATACAATAAAATTTGATTCCAAGTTATAAAAAGGTTTTTCTGCAAAGCAATAACGTAAATAATAAAAATGATGTAGGATATCATACATGTTACATATAACGAAAGTGAATAATTCATCTCAAAACGCATTATGGTAATTTTGATAGTATGTTCAGCAGTACGAAATACATCAGAAAGTAGAGTCCGAAAACTGTATACCAAAAAGGTTTCAGTACAATATACATCATCCCCTAAAGTCGGTATAATATAAAATAATCAAAAAAGTAAAAAAAAGAAGGATTAAATGTAATCATAATTTTATGGGATAGCAATTCTGAAATTAATTTTTCATCGTCTCTTACAAATTGTTTGAATATAATAAAGCAACACATACTTTTTTCTTCTGATATCGTTATTATTACTAGCACGCTACTTTTCGTTTAGATGATTTCTCGTTATAATTGAACATTTAACTTGATACTAACCAGGCGGTAATAAACAATAAATAACCACACTGCACTTAACAAATAACAGCTACATTAGGTTTTTTGCACCACAGAGAGATTAAAAAAGTCATCATGTAATTCAATAATTATTTGTGCTACATTAATTTTATTTATGGTATTTTTTATGTTTGAATTGAAAATAAATAAATAGAGTTCAGCAAATGATTGCCGACGGAATATTGATTTACTAGTTAAATAAACCTATATGTATCGCGCAATGAGTATTCAAACAAACCTATACATGGTATGTTTGTCGACCATATACTATATTTATTAATATTAAAATAAATCCCTCTGAAAAAGGTATTTTCGAACTAACACTTTTTGCATCATTTTAATTCAAAGAACGTTGGAAGAATACAACTTTACAAATAATACTTATTTTCATTTATTTATTTTCATTTATAAATATACTTATTTTCATTCAGTTGAAATTTATTCATTATTTAATTTATTTCAATTGAATGCGAGTGATAAATTAACCCAAATGCCTCAATCTCAATTGATTTTGAATATCATTTCATGAGCCCGTCAGAGGTTGTGATAAACAAATATGTCAGCATCGTTTGCTCACAGATAGAAGTGCTGAACCTCAGTCATGATAATATGACAAAATATATGTCAGTTTAGCACTACAAAGTCACACTCTGCTTTCTTCTGCGGCATGATACACGTCGGTGAACTCATAAATGCAACGCGAACAAACGTTAAATGAAATGATTGCAAGTTAAAATTATACTCAAAGAACGACTACATTGTTCAAAAATAAAAATCTCGCTGCATGATTCAAATGTTTATTTTTGTGAGTGTAATAAGTTATTCATCCAATTATATCGGAACAAACTTTTCGTATAAGATACCGGGAGGTTATAATCTCAAATAATTGTTAATTTAGATAAAAATAAACGAATTGACGTAAGTTGCTTATTGCCTTAGTGTAGTTCATAAACACTCAAATATTTTCAAAACTAACAAGAGAGCGTGGCAAAGCCAAACAGTCAGCAACTTAGATAAGCCTTGAAAAATGAGCGTAAGTAATCGTTCAGACGTGAACGCTGACTTTAATTAGAGCGATTTAACTGTTGAACGAACTTTTTGTAATTACAATTTTTCCTACTCTAGAGTCAATGGCTATCGGAAAAATTGTTCTAAATTAAACGCGCAACTTTTTTAATAACGCCGTTCAATTTTTGAATCGTATAAAAAAAAACGTTTTACAAATCATTGGCTGTATCGTCGCGTTGAATTCAAAATGATGAGTCAAAGTTGTACAATAGCTTGAATATCACAATAGAATTACACGAACAAAGCGCAAGGAGGCAAAAGAAGAATGCATACGAAAGACCAATTTCCGACTTTGCATGTCGAGCGATTTTGATTTTCTTTCTTTTTTTTTCATATATAAATATATACCCACCTTTGAAAACTGACTGAATCTCCATGTTGCAGGAAATCAAGTGGGATCTTATTGCTTATGAAGACCGCGCGATCAAATATTTTACCGCTTCTGATATAACGTGAACGTTTACGCGCTTATTTGTCAACTGTAAACAGCTTCAAGGAGGTACGATTACAATGGAAAAAGAAAGACAGCAAGATATTTCTTAAGAGAGTAAAATATTATCAACCATTCATAATTTCCGGAGTAATAAAAAAAAATGTGCTATGAAAAATGTGAAGGGTGTAAAACAATATGCTTTGTAATACGTACGAAGATAATCATCATTTATATAAATTTTCCTTTGCGGAGGGAGTGCAACAAAACAACACCGATGCAATTTTCAGTTCTGACCCAATTTATGTAACGTCGCAAAATTCAAAGGTATTATGTTGAATTTTAAATGTTATATTTTTTTTTTTACACTTTTCGCGGTAATCCTGTGTTTATAATTCAAATGATTAAAAACTTGCAATGGTTAGTATATTTCCTACACAGACGGGAAAGAAGAATCATGTCTTGAACGTTCGAGTTTATTAGTATTTTTATTTCTTCGACCAATATGCTATTTTTAAGATATCGCCATCATTGCTCGATACTCGTGAAATGTTCTTACAATTATATCAACCCTACTTGTGCACCAAAATAGTGATTTTTCGTAAAAGAAATTCAACTTTCAATTTACGAGTGAACCAATTTTGTTCGGGGCAATTGTTGCGAAATAAATAAAGTCGATACGAACTCGAACAGTTTCACGAATAAATTCACCTGATTCGTGGTATATATCCGAAAAAAAATTTAATTTTCACCGCAAAGGTCAGGTCACCGCGCAAAACGCAGGACATTCGAGTGGCAAGTGCAAATCAGTCGACAAAATAATTTAAGCCATTTGACGCGATGGTGTTACGTCCATCAAAAAGAATTCCGTGCGAAATGCGTAGCGAGACTAACGACTTTTTGTTCTCAACCGTTTTTTGAATGCTCAACGAACTTTTTAATTTTTTGTCCCAACAAAACTTTTGGTGGTATTTGATGAATAATTAAAGCTAAATTATTCTTATGAATAATGCAGGTCACGTGAACAATCACCCAGTTTCGACGACTATACAATAAACCCGCGAGTCGTGATTCGACTAAGTATATTTGCAATTACAAAGTATTTGTAGTTTGTTATTCTTGATTAATAGATTTCAATTCAACTGATGAAACTTGGAAAAAAAAAAGTTCCAACCCAATTCCAATCACAAAAAAGAGAAAACTATCTGACTGAAATTGTACAAAATGAAAAAAAGAAATCACATTGGATGGAATTTTATTTTTCATTTTTAACTCGTAACTTTATTTTAGGGAGAACAATTTTAAACCAGAAGCGAGAGAAATACAAAAATCAAAAAGTCTGTCACGTTGGCATTGGGTCACTGAGACAGTAATTTATAAATGATATTTCTAGCGTTATCTTCAGTGTCTCGGCAGTAAATTTTACTCATCAACTTAACAATTCTGCTTAAAAATACAAATTCATCACAATTATCTTCACGCTGTTCGTTTTTTTTTTTTTTTTTCTTATGCCACAAAAAGCACCAATTACTTATATCTCAATTTTAATGAACAATAGCCGTTGATGTACAGCAAATGCGAGTGCATATTAGTCATTTTTATACAAAAGTAAATAAAAATTATGAGTCGATATGTAACATTTTTGATGAAATAGTGACGAAAAAAAGAAAAATATTGAAACTTTTCATCTCTAGTTTAAAAGTCTAAAAAATGTAGTAATATTTCAGTGGCGAGCATCCCATTTAACATGGTCTTGTTTCGCGTGTTTTAATAAGTAGGGTCAAGCCGGATCATCTGTTTAACGTGAGAGAGGTTTCTCGTTGAGGTGCCGGGTGGCTCGCGACGCCCGTGAATGTCAGTTCCTAATAATTATCGGCCGTGCTTGGAGCTTTAGTTCAGCGAAAGTTGTCTGAAATAGGTCACAAGTTGGAATAAGTGGTCTGCTGCTCTAAAATATTATTTTCAAGCGAGCGAGCCTCGTGTAAACGTGAATTAACGAACCGTCAAATGATTTTCATTTCAAGCTCAAACGATTGCAGTTTTTGAAGCTTCGCGTTTGACCCTAATGAACGAATTTACTCCAGGACTTAAAAGCGAAATTATAGGCGTTGACGCTGTGCAAGCGACTCGGTGCTGATTTAGCTTTGAATAATAAGCCACTGATTATAAGACGATCTGTTTGCAATTGGAATTTCGTCTGTCTGAATTTACATTTGTGATGAAACAAATGATTTTCGACTTGACAACTATTTTTCACAGGTCAGTAAAAAAATACAATTCGTTCTCATGGAAGCGAACTTTTATATTAATTAAATTCGATAAAATTCGTATACGCCCACTTTTAGGAATCTCTTCCCTCTAGTTTCAATATCTGAACAGGTTGAATTGAAAAGTGTATACCGATGTTCAGGGAAGACTCACATTGAATTCGATAAAGAACGTCTAGTTTGAATGATCACAGAGTAATTACTCGCTGAAATTCAACCATTTTGCTTGAAAATTAATGTTAATATTATTATACACCCTCTGTCGTATTACTTTCTTGATGCTTATAGAATTTATTCATACATTTGACCAACTGAAAAAGCAATCCGCTTAATTGTTACTTATATTTGATGGAAAAAAATCGTCAAATGACATTTCAAATATATTTGCGATATTTCTTATTTAAGAGCATTTTCATCAATAATAATCTAACTTTTAAATAAAAGTGAACAATTCAGAAACGTTTTTTTCAGTTTTCTATAAAGTTTTGAAATGTTTAATTGGAATAAAAAAAATCTAATCTGAAACATATATAGACTCTCAAATTAAGCTGAAGTGTAATTAAGGCATTAATTCGCGTTCAACCAAAGAGGTTGCAACAACGCAACTTACACCGCCACTGATAACTGTAGATTATACAGTTGATTTGGTATCCGAAGTTTATTTTACAGTAGCGAAAACTTGCCATTAACTTTCGACAACTGTCAACTTCTCTACAACGTTGTTTCCAAGTTAGCATTTATCGAACTTAAACTCGCAGTTTAACTGTTTCAAAATCAATTACGGTTTTTAACTGAGTCCGACGATGCTCGAGAAATCGTAATGATTAATTGTCAACGCGGCAAAAAATAAAGTTTATTGGGCTAATGAGAAATCCTGCGGATGTCACATTTCTTGCATTGCTGCCTTAGCTTTTTGTGCTTTTCGAAACTCTGGAAACCTAGTTTATCATGGGCACAATTGAAAACGAAACAAAAGTCAAAGTTTTGTTTCGATAACACGCAAGTTTATTATCACATCTTGTAATTTATTTAACGTGAATCTACGATGGCGTTTTCGATAAATGCTCTAAGCAATACAATATAAGCGGTGCTATAATGGTACTCTTACTTTTTCTTTTCAACTGTTATAGGTTGTAAGCAGATTCGATAAAAAGATAACAATTGATGAATCGATAAAAAGGATTAAAGCTTGACAATAAAATGAGAATTCGTAAATATTGGAAATCGTTTGAGTGCTTCTTACAACTCGCCATTGCTGTCTAAATATATAGTACATGTCGATGTAGAATGTATCGCGTCACTTTAAAATATATCTCGCAAAACGATTCCCATCATTTCAGTTTTGATGGTAAAAAAATTACTTGACAAAAATATCAGATCGTTTTCAATTCGTTGAAAGTTGTTTGTTAACAAAAATTTTCTTCATTCAGATGTTTCACTCTTGGTTAAATTTCAAATCAGAACATCGATCTTGGTCCAAAAATATTTCCACGAATATTCGATAGTTTCAACAACGACGTTTCAAGATGTAAGCAAAGAATAAACTATCCCAATCAAGTGACCTATTTTCGCCGTACTTTTATGTCAATGAAAAACAAAATAGTTTCAAAAAGATTGGGACAAATTGAAGTGCTCCATGTGCAATCAAGAAAATAACAATTTTTGCCATGAACGTGAGACTTCTTTTTTGCAAAATAAAACTTCTTCTGAAAAATCTATACTTTATTCGCAAAAAGACAGCACAGTTATATATTTTCAACGGTAAAAATTCGGTGTGAATTAATAAAAGCACGTTCGTTTAATTAAATCGGTAGGAAAAATTATTTAATCGATTTTTATTTCGACAATGGTTTAATTTTCTGAGGAATTGAAATTTAGATACAATCCAGTGAATTCGTCTGATTTGAATTTTGTTTGACAAAATTTTGTGGTCTTGAAGTTTGGGACGGTTTCGGTTGGTGAAAACAAAAGAGAACGTTTGTACCACAGAGACCTGTCTTTTTAAATATTAAATGCAGTTTACTGACGATAGACACGAATATACTTTGCGCCTTGGAAAATGACATTATGTAGTTAAATTTTCATGAATAAAGTCAGTATCAGTTGACCTGATACTGATTTCAAAACCATGTTTCATACAAATTATAACAGATTGTAATACAAATCCGCACATCTTCTCTCAAAAAAGACCTTTCATATCTTTCTAATACTTTTTATTCGCGTTAAATTATCATAGAAAAAGACTTTTGAGGCATTTGAATATTTTAGTTCAAAATTTAAAGGACAACTTCGGTAATTCGCACATTTCATATCTAACGATATTACAACGAGCATATTAACTGAAATAGTTAGATTTATTTTACTATTGTAATATCGAATCTCAGGATATTTTATGTTCTTCGATCTTTTCATTGTCACATAAAAACGTATTTTTATGATTACTTTCAGAATCAACGATTTATCTGGAAAATTGAAATATTCGGAACATCAAATCAAACTTTTCTATACGAACAAATAAAAACGTACTTCTCCGAAATTTTCATCAAACTCTGAATTGAAACCTCAAATGAAATTACAGTATTCATAATTTTTTGAAACATCAAATCAAACTTTCATATATGAACGAATAAAAACTGTACCTTTCAGAATTTCCATGCATCAAACTTCAAATTGAAACCCCAAATGAAATTACAGTATTATTTTTTTTATTATGGCGTATTTTTATTTTTCCTCGAATGTGAACGAAAAAACGACATTTCGCTCCCAAGGGAGGTTAGCGAAATGACCATTTATCCGTCTCCAGGGAGCGAAAATATTGTTCTGACCAAAGAGAAGATTAATTTTTGTGCTTCATCTCTCTTGGTTCCAAAAGTATCCCATCGATCGTCAAATCAACATCAAACATTTTTCTCTCTAAAAGTATGTTCTTTTTTTAAAGTCGTATATTTAGAACCTCTAATCGAGGAAGCTACCAAGAGAAATTATACACTGTGTTCAAAAGCACATCCGCAAACGACTC
Organism: Trissolcus brochymenae; assembly: GCA_030523145.1. NCBI lineage: Eukaryota > Metazoa > Arthropoda > Insecta > Hymenoptera > Scelionidae > Trissolcus > Trissolcus brochymenae. The sequence continues at coordinate 420,998 of JAQQRF010000018.1, forward strand.
TGTTCATATCAGAAAACCTTCGTTCCAAACTTTAGTCAAATGAATTATGCGTGCTTTGACCGTCACCAGAATCGTCGTTTTGTTAAAATGTAAATCACAAGGCGCGCTGTAAAAAAATAATTTCCTTCATTTGATACCTTATTTCCGTCAAAGTGGCGCTCATGAAATGCAAAATACGTCTTATTTTCCTACCGCAGTTCGCAACTGTGAAACACAGATGAGCAGTCGGAGAGGATCTGACGTTATTTACTTGCCCGTGGGATCCGCACGTTTTCTCCGCTGAAAAGCGGATGTAGTTGCGCGCCGAAAACAAGAGCCGCTGCAGAATAAGCATCCGAGACGTTGCTCCGGTATATCCTTTCTAACTAAACCTGACCCTTTTCAAAAATCAATATAAAGTCGTTGAATCATGAACGAATCGATGATTAATCGCAGCTCATTTTTTCTAGATCTAAAATAATAGGAACTTAAATTATTTCCAAGATGATCGTTTTTTTCTTCAATTATTTCTAATGAAACTCCCAATATTCTTGCTCACAATTCATTTTCATTGAAATATGAAAATGAAACTTCAAACGAGTTATCAAATCAATTAAAAAAAGCGTTCGAATAATTATTATAAATGTTGAAGCTACAAAATGGAGGCAAAATTTAATTATACGCCGCACAAACAAAGCGATTTTATATAAAAAAAAAAAAAACAGAGAGTTCGTTGTTCTGTAAATTCAATCTGCATAAAAATTTGATTCGGTAATGAATTTATTCCAGCGCAAAATGAATTCGTTGCAATCTGGCCTGTAAGAAATTTGCTTTCTGGTACTGAATCTGAAGTGATAAATGTAAATTATTGAAATGTAAGATGCCTTGTTCCAGCTGTCAGCAAGCGCTGTCTGTCTCACGAAAAATCAGAGATTTCTTTTTTGTCCGTGATGTTTTAAAAATGGTGTTGAAAAACCTGTATGACGATTTGATATAAATTAAAACGTGTCTTATCTTTGAACAAAAAGTTTTGTGCACAGATGAACACTTCAACGGGCAACTAACCCTAATTTTTGGTACAAAATTATCTCGCCTAAAGTTGTTCATAAGATATGCTTTGCAACACGGTTCGTCAGAACGTTTGATTTTGCGCATATCAAGCATAATAAAACAAACACACTGTCCAGCTTTTGAAGCAATAACTCAACTCAAGTTATCGCAGCGGGATGTTTCAATTTGTTGGCCAAACTATGCAACTTGCAGACAGATAGAACTGCAAACTATCCTTACTTAATTCTCTGTACCAACTTTGCGTATACAAACGCCTTGGAATACATTTCATAAATCAACCACGGAGCATTACAACTTGTTTTAAAAGATAAGCAGCTACACGCGCTTATCGAAAATGACAGCACTTGAGTTATAACGCAAGTGAAAAATTATACCCTAGAATATATAGATATATAACAGAAATATAGAAAACGTAGAGTATGAGTTAAAGGGGAAATTTCATCGTGCTAATTTACACCCCAACTCCAAAAGTCCAAGAGCGTTGGTGTGCGAATTGGCATATTCAAGTAATTGCCTAGAACAAACTATTGAGCTTCAAACACGAAACAACTTCATCGACCACAAATCACGTTTCACGTCAGCCGAAATATACGTAAGATATTGCTGGCCACGCGAGCAAACTCGTCTCCATTAATCTCCGCATCATTTCGAACGCGATAAATCGAACTGAAATCCGTCCGGTGTTTTTTGTTTTTCTTTTTGTATTCACTTTTTGTCGTTTTGTATTTTTATCGCTCTCACCTGGTCGTATATTTTTGCCTCCGGATGCTATTTTTTCGTCGGTATAAGCTTTGGGGGGAAAATAACGCGTAGACACGACTCTTTACGATGGTTTACACGTTACAATTTACATAGGCCAAAATTACCGTTTACAGTGTGTCGCGCTGAATCCGGATGTTTGGGACAGAGAATGGGATGGAGAAGGGGAGGGACAATTTATACGCTGACATGAAGGCCTAATAAAAATTTAATGGCCCCACGATACAGAGCACTATCAATTCACATTGAGATTTTGTGATCCCTTTTTATCGCAGAGATGTGAGGAATGATCACTTGGTTTATGGTCGGGCTGCTCCTGGCTGCAGAGACAACGTGCGGCAGAAACGTCGACTTCGAAAATGAAAATCGGAAGGACGAGATGAAGCACCAGAACGGACTGAATGCGGCCGCTGACGAGGAGGATACTTATCGTAAGTTTGCCAATAACTCGATACCACGAGTGCAATCCGATACTTTTTATCAGCTGAAAAGAAACACGTGCTCGCCCTTATCTCAACCATTTCTGACGATTTTTCGCTGCTTTCACTGATTCATAACTGCGACTGCTTTTTGTCTTAACGTTGGTCCCCTAATGATCGCGCTGAAGTACCAGACCGACGATACCGCCAAACTTTCGCGATCATTTTTTTCGTCAAACTTTTAGTCGCGGTAATCGTTAATAAGATGTATAAAGTTTGCGTGCACTTTTTTCCTACTCATCCGCTGAGTTTGAGTGTCGCATCTGCCGTAAACTTGGACTATTTTTTTGTTTAGTCAGACTTATAAAAAATATTAAGTGCGTGATCGCGCGAGTTTCTTGTCTTTTTAATTGTTTTTCGTGTGCCTAAATATTTTGGTGATTTATTTTTTATTCCGTAACCTTTACCTCACTTTTTTCGAATATCTCGAATATTTTTAGTTGAATACAAAACTTGAAATCAAGTTAACAGCAGGAAAGTGAGCAGTGATTTGAATTAATATTGACATCGGGTTACAAGTTTTGAAACACGACGCAGCTTTGATGTTTTTGCGACACGTTCCTTGACCTCTTTCAGCAACTTATCGGCTTCTGCCTAGACTGTTCTCATCCACTTGATTTCTTTTGCGCAGGTCTAACGTGCTACACTTGTGTCAACGTCAGCGATAATCAGGTATTAGGAAGTCAATTGAATGCACTTGAAATTTAACGTGTGCGTAGCAGACTTTATTCACGTGGCCGAGTTTGCTGTAGACCTACCGAAAAAGATGAAAAAAAAGTGACAAAAAGTGACAATGTAAATGATTTAACGGTCATTAAAAAATTGTCGAGTCTTTTTAAATCTGACCTTTAACCTGCAACATTCCATTTCTGAACAGTTTGCGCTTTTTTATATTATTCTTATCACGTAGTACATCTTAGATAACAAAAAAAAGTTTCAAACAATAGAATTTACGAAAGAATAGCATTATTTCAACTGAATATTTTTTTTAATATGCAAAAATGAACAGCTAAATTGGTGGATCAATCTTTATTTTTCAACGTAATTATTTTTCCATTCAATTAAGTTTCAAATTGTTTTCGTTGGCGATAAACGAGTTCTCATTATTCTCTCTAATTAGATACATCATAAAAAAAAATGTCACATTTAGTTCACCATCGAGTATCGATTAATCGTCTTCTCATGAAAGCTATATAATTTTAAAGTGCATCTTTGAACAGGGCTTAGTGAATTGTGAATTTCAAAGCAATTATTAATTATTCGAGAGTTAAAGACAGATACCATTAAATCGATGTTCGTTGATAAAGTGAATTCTCGTTAAATAAAGTTCCAACGAGATTATGGAGAGTCTCAATTTTAAACGAATATATCGTTACATGCATGCTGTGACAAAAACTCATTTGCTTTTGTTATGTTGCAGATGTGTAACGAGTGGGCCATAGACACACCGTGTCCGGCAGAAGGCAAGGATTTCTGTCGATCCCTGCACATTTTAGACAGCAACGGCAACAGCGTTTTGGTTAATACTTTATTACATTTCATACAAAATTTATATCCGAAATCTTCAAATCTTGTATCATATTTCAACTTGAATGAAGATCCGGTATCTTTCTTACGTTGTTCGGTCATACGCTAAACTTGACAGGGAATATGGAGAATTGATTTTTGTCATGCCGCATACTTTTCTGCACTTCTGACAAAAAGATATTGCTCGCATTAAGTGTAGGACGTCAAGATTCAATCTCCAACGAGCTTGTACGTCGTTCAATCATCAACATCCCACGCTCGAGATAAAAAGTGCCATCCCGCATTGTATGATCTTTCGGCATATTCGTACTCTTTATAATTAATTTCAAAAACAAACAAACAAACAAAATAAATATTCAATTCTACAGTTTATGTGGAACTTAAAATTCATGGCCGTTTGTTTTTTTATCGGTGATTTATTCCTATTACTCATTTGAAATGCATTATACGTACTCACGTTCACACACAGTAGGATTATGGTACGCAAAACGTCCGCCGATCCGCACATCTGATTGTCAAATGACGCAGTTTATTCGCATTTTGATATACGATATACATTAAAACTCAATTTTCATTTAAATCTATTCATTTTTCCGTGTGATTACATGTGAACGATGTAATTATGAAAATATTATACGAAATGATTTTCGTAGCCGGGAAGTGAGAACGAATGGTATGAATCAACATCCGCTAGGTGAAAACCACAAACCTTCATCATTCACAAACGCAACAACAATTTGCACATGTAAATTGAACTATACTGGTACATTATGCAAAACAAATTAGTATATGAATGTGTTGTCAAATAAATTGCAATCATTGTTTGTCGTTGCAAAAGTCTCATTCTGGGGTTTAATCAAAGTTCTATTAGTCATTGTATGATACAATGTACACCGAGACAAAAATTAAAATTTACTAAACTCTACAACATATGAGAAAAATGAAAAAATTCGTAATCAAATTATAGAAACTTGGAACAAATTTTGATGAATGAGCATGAACAATTACTAATTACTACTACTAATTAATATTAGTTTTTTTAATATAGTACTGTACAATTTAGTATTTATTTATTTTTTTTTTTTTCGATGAATTATAATATATAATACAATTTTTTTTCTCCGTGTATGATGCTGAGCGGTATGTCGGCAAACAAATGCGATGTTCTGTGTTAGCGAAAGGAAGCGAGAACAATTTTCTTCGCTTTTTTATTCGCATTTAATACAACACCACCGCTAACACGCATCCGTAATGTGTTTTGCATGTAATTAAAATATCAATTTATTAAGAGCCATGTTAATAATTGGTATTACGATTTGTTAGATCCACCCGAGATAATGTTGAGAAACAGTCGTTAAATAAAATGATTTAACAGTTACGCATTGCGCAAAATGTGAAACGAAGTTTTCATTAAACGTAAAGTGAATTAAAAAATTAGTAACATGGAAAGGAACAAGTAGGAATTAAAGCAGATCTACTGAAAAGTTTTATAAATGATAAAATCATGATTGTATTTAAATTTTACAATGTGCGTTATAACGAAAATTGTTTTAATTCTGGTAAAAAGTTATTGTTTTCAGTCAACAAAAAGTATCTAAACAATTCCATAGGGCATATTGTTGATCTTTGTTATTTTTTTATTTTTTTCCATCGAATATTGCTTTTGTAAAAACGGAGGCAGAGTTTTTTTGAGGAAAAAAAGTTTAAATAAAACATATGTTTTATAACACGTTTGTTTCAACGAAACTGAATAACAGAATGAACAATCGTATAACAAATTTGTATTCAGAACAATTCAAAATATATTCTCCGATCAAATTGAAATTAAACTCAACAGCTTTATTATATGAGTAGGGTATTAAAAATGCTAACAACGGCTACTTTTCTTTTGCTCGAAATGTAGCCTTGTATGATTATCGATTGGGAATTGTTTCACCCCTCTGAACACATATAAAATTTTGTTACGAAATTTTTCATCATTACCGCTGAGTACATTCGCTCGTTTCCCTTTAAAGAAATGCAAATTGTTTCGTCCGCGGTTTTGCGCTCTTGTAGTTGAAAAATATTTATGATGCATTTTAATTTATTACTACAAATTACTGTTCAGATGTTGCTTCGTAAAATTTTAATTAACTTGCGGATAAACTTTTGCTGATACATCTTGCATCAAATTTCAATCAAAATGTCATCTTTCTCTACTCTAGTAATTTTTTGATAAAACTGTACGTCTTTAATGTTAAAAAATTTACTTTTAACTAGTTCATGACATGAAGAGATAGAGAAACAGTAAGATTCGTCTTCAAACTTTCATACCTGTCTGTCTCTAAAAAATACATAAGAGAAAAGTGGTTCTGATTCAAGATAAACAAAATTCAACGATTTTCCATGATTTTTGTTGATTAAAGAATAATATACGAATATATTCAAAGAAAACTGTAACATTTGGTACAGTTTTTGTTGTTGTTGGTGTTTTGATGCGTGCATTTATTGAATTTTAAAATCAATTAATGATTTCACCAAAATTGGTTGATCCAGTATACTAAATTTGCAATAGAAAACATATTGATTATAATTTAATTCATTAAAATTTCAATCAATTAATAGCTTTGAAGAGCTAGTTTACTTGTCAGCCAACGAGTATACAGTTGGTTTAATTATAACATCATAAATATTGGAATTTCATATTATAACAAATTGCATAACACGTGATAGAAATTGCAAGCGGACGACTCTGTTGCAAATAATAATTAAAATTTTAATTTAAATACGCATCTAATAACGAACGTAATTCTGCGTTTTTTCTCTCCTTCCTTCCCAGAGACATAAGTTTAGTTCCAGAAGTGGAACAAAGAATCTTGTTACTTAACACCGAGAAAACTGGATCATAAATTTCAGTATCCAGCTTATAACAACTAAAATAATCCAACTACTTTTCCGAATCACGAAATGTGTACCAAATAAATAACAACTAGTAGAAATAAAGCATCATTTTGAATTTAATTATCATAAACTTTGCTAAACATAAAAGTTGATTCGTATAATTATTCTGAGAACTTTTTTATTACGACATATTTCTGGCGTATCAGCCCGACTAAAATTAACTTTTTTAAAACGATTTCGCAAAACTACCAGTGTGTTTTGTTTAGTGACAAAGAAACAAACATTAAAACAAAACAAAAAAAAAGAGGGACCAAAATTAACAGAGAAACATTGAAACGAAGTTGAGTTTAAAAGTAAAGAATAAGTGGATTGGCGTTAGTTGCACTTGTCAAAACAAAATCAAAGCTATGTCGGAAAGGCGGGACGAGTTTTGCGATAGGAATCGTAAATACCGCAAGCTCGATTTTGGTCTTGGTGATAACGAATGTAGTGACCCAGTTTTGTCTCGCGGAACAATTGATCCGCCGACCGTCAACGATACGTAATCTAATGTCAAGTGTTTCTGACTGCAGGTCAGGAAGAGCTGTGCCAGCGAAGTCGAATGCGGCCCGGCATCCGTTGGTTGCATCCCGATCGACACCCAGAAGGTACGAAATGACGAATTTTGCGATAGTAACGTCGAATAAATTCGGTTATTTCGTTCCAGATCTGTATCAGCTGCTGCGACCTGAGCTACTGCAACGTGGACTCGCCGACGAACTCGACGACCGCGATATTCTCGCGGAAGAGGCGCACGAAATCCAAGCCCAGACAAAAGAGGCCGGAGAAAAATGGAGTCGAAAATCTCGCGCTGCTCTCTGGCAATGTTTACTGGCTGGTGGCGTTTTTCCTGTATGCATATCATTGCTGAGTGTAGCACGAGGGGACACAAAGTCAATGCGGAAAGCCGAGCATCCAGTAATTAAGGGTCACGAGAGTACGCTATTTTGCCTTCATTCGCTTTTCGTTGGATTAGCCTCGTTTGTTTCGTTTTTGTTCAGCCGCCTACTTTGCCCCCCCTTTTTCGACGTTCTCGTCTCGCTCGAGCGATTTGTCTAACAGCGCCTAATAAAGCCACCGAAAAAAAAAAACCATTTCTTTCACTTGTAATCTCGACGGTTTCATTCAATTAGCTATGGAGCTCCTGGAATTGAAGAACTTTCAACTGTAGAACGAAAGTGACCTTATCAAGTACGCGATGTCCTTATAAGGCCCATCTCATGATCAAATGTGTCTCGCGTCTTATGTTCAACTGCGTCCAATTATTTTCATGGATCGCTTCGCTTTATTTTCGTTTATTTTTGGTTGAGATGAAAAAAGAAAGCAAAACAAAACGTGCATGTATACAAGCATGTATAAAAGTTCGGTTGAATTTTAAATGCTATTTACTTGGCATGAAATTTGTAATGTATTCATATTTGAAAATTATTATATACATAAAATTGCAATCTCATAAAACATTCACACGCTTATAACCCGCCTATGAATATATTCTATTTCATTTTCAACGCGTCAATCTTATGGAATTTGTTGAAGACTCGCAGAGCGCTGAAACATAATGATGAAGAAAAATCTATAAAAAGTAGTACAAAACTTTGATATTGCAAATAAGAGGTGGCCTTATTAGGCTATATTATACTATGTATGTGAATAGTGTTAATCACGAATATATATATTTTCATTTTTTTTTTCTTTTTCGCTGTTAAACCTCCGCGCACTCTCAGCAACCGTGAATCCGTTCAATAGATTCTATTGAATTCAATTTGAAAAAAAAAACTGAATTCAATGCTGCTCCGTGAATAATGAATAGCAGTGAAAAATCGATTTATTTTATAATTTGATTATCAGAACAAATGCACCCAATCAAGAATTCATGTGTTGTAAAATAATTATTTTGTACAAACTCAAACTGACAATTTAACAGGATGGACGAAAGATTTTTATTCAATGTTCTGTAAAAGTGCTGCTTATTGCAGGGCATAATTTGATGTTTTCATTGATTTTTGTTAATAAATTTTGCAGCACAATTTTTTTTGTCATTTCCATTTTTGCGAGCTAAATGGGCTGCTAACCTTTTTATATTTTTCCGTCATATATCTTATTGGGCTCAATTGGATCAAGTTGATTTTCGACTGCTGGGCTGTCACACACTCTCACCTTGCAGGGCCGAATTTATGCTCCATAAATCATCGCACGAGCTGAATCCTCTTTTGAATTTATATGCAAAACAACATGTTGGTTGTTGTGATGTTGCTCATATTTTCACGTTGTTCTGGCAATAACTATGAGAGCGCGTCCAGCTGAACTATTGAACATCACCGGAACACACTCTCTCGTTGTCTCAAATCCTCTCGGTCTAACTATAAACGTGGTGCTGCAGTAGCGCTAGATTATAATATAATTGTTAATAATAAACTCGCTGCAGAACATTGTTATCACTAATGATAATACCATTGTAGGTACAATACGCCAAACAAGAATACATCATTACGATTATAACAAATAAGCATATTACGATTATGTAGTTAACAAAAACAAAGTACTCGCAAGAGTGGATGTAAATGTTTTGCAGTCAGCGAGAATTAGCTCGCGAAACAAAAAACTGCTGGCCAGTTTGCAAATGCGAATAAATAATTCACCTGTAAAAAATTGTACACAAATATATTTGCGACTAAATCGTTGATTAGCGTTTTGCAAGAGTCGATTGCACGAAACGCGACACTGCCTAAGTGGTTGAGTGCGCTCAAACTGTCAAATTACACACGCTTGCGCGATTATTATCAGCTGAGCTTTTTTGTTCGACGTTCTTTGTTAAATATCACAGACAAGAGACAGATAAAACGCTTCAGACATATCAAATCCGTGCGATGTCGTGTTTTCCAGCCCATGGGACGACGATTTAATACAGCCAGACGATGTGTTTTGTTTCACCGTGATCGTTGCATTTGTTCGGTTTTTTTTCGAAATTTACTCTCCGGGGAAAAAAAGATTATCTCGTGGTTGCAAAGTTGCACGCGCTTTTGACTAGCGTTTTTTTTTTTGCTCACCAAGCAAAAAAAAAAGTGTTTAGTACGTGCTCCTTTGTCGCGCGAGCACAAGCTAGTTAGAACGCACGGTTCTTTATTTGCATGAGAGTTCTTTTAGTTCTCAAGTTCTTAAGTGTTGGAAAAGATAACAAGTCTTAGACTTCGAACAAAATGGCCAGTTTGTTAAGTGGTTGTTTTTTTTGTTGTTGTTGGAATTGTTGATAATGCGTATAAAAAAGACGTACGAGTGATGTTCAATAGTTTTCAACTCGTTAATTTGTATTGCACAGATATTTCCTCCCGAGGCATAAATTCAGCCCGGTGTCTGCTTAATTTGGACATTTGTTCCTGTAGCAAATCGAAAGTCAAAAATAAAAACATGAAAAGCCACAGTGCTGGATAAACGAAATGTATTATTATGTACACGTTAAAACACAATTTATCGGATTAACAAAAAGCCTCACATATCATGATGTCAAGTTTTGAAACGCGGTATGTCGCGGTGACGTATGAAGGAAAACCCATTGTACATAAATTGAAAACCCCTTCGGCCAAATAATCCACGCTACAGATTTTATTGCGGTGTACAATTGCGTCGATCTCGTTTGCCATATAACATTCAATGATCGGAGACAATTCAATAGCCAGACGATATGAGACTCTGTACACTCGATTTTGCTCTGTATAGGTACTGTACAATACTGTCGCATTTTTGTAAAAAAAAATAAATTAAAAAGAAAACAAATAAAGTGAAACGTAAAACAAAAGCACACCTTCAGAGAATCATAGGGAAAGCGAACATCTCATCAAGTGATCGATTGCTGTACTTGATCAGTACACATGGATTTTGTATGACGCGTGCGAGCAATGATTTTATCCGACATGATTTAACACTACATGCATCTTTCTCACGTTTTAACGTTTTTTACGGTTCTTTCTCTATATCCCGAAGGAAATTTATATTCACAGTTATTAACAAAGACTAATGTCAACAAATGTAGCAATATTTTTCTATAACGCGTGCTCTGTTCCTCGCTTTTTCACTCTCTCTCCCCACTTCACTGGCAAATAATTTAACACCATCCGAGTTTTTGTACGTAGCCGTACATTAGCACTGTCGAACAGAATTATTGCTCGAAATCGCAGTTCTGATTACTTCGTTGTTATTGCAATAGTTGCGAATATACTGACGGTCGAAGTTACCGTATAAGTCACTGTTCAACTGTCGATCGAACCTGCCAAAATGATGCCAAACTAATTTGCAATTGCAGTTATATCACGGCCAATAACGCGGACGATCTTTCCAGTTGGCATCATGTCTCTTTTTATTCATACACTCCAATGAACATACAGCGTCATGCCTCTGCCAACATTATACTAAATATTAGCGGACTCTATACTTAACAGCAATAAAACATAGGAGGTAAACTAATTGTTATGGGTCGTCTTGAACAGTTTCTTGTGCGAGGAGCAAGTGTCAGTGAAATACTCGTCGTGAATGCAATTTGGAATTGACGTGGTCTTGGCCACGATTCGCTGTAAATAGTCTTACGGGTGTTGTTGACGTGAAATGTTGTATGCTCGATACGATGACAAATCGTAAGTTATATACATGTAGATATACACAACATAGATCTAACTGTATAAACAATACAAAGTTAGTTGTTATACGTTTACATTTTATTGAGGTGCGAAAAAAAAAGACGACGGTTGGCCCTTCTTCAGCAACTCTGGAAGGTTTGGGGGAAAAAGAAAAAAGAAAATGAAGGGCAAAATTTATGTTGCTCCCAAATTGAGATCACGATGTTCCCGTTAAAGCGCAACCTAAATTTATCGGGCACGAATAATTGCATAACTGCCTATCACGTGACACCGTAATGTAACAATTTAACACTATCGCTGCTATTACTATACCCGATACCAATACAGCTGTTATTGTGGCTAAATAACTATTAATTATCGACTATCAATATTCCAACATTTGGACAATTTTTTGTCGTGTATATATACAAATCTGAATATGAACAAACTAGCAGGATAACAATTTTTAAACCAACTTTCGATCCAATGTATTTTGTGACGTTCAAGGCGTTTACTCTGTGAAAACTCGTTGCACTTCCTTTTTTTTTTTTTTTTTTTTTTTTTTTTTTTTTTTTTTTTTTTTTTTTTTTTTTTTTTTTTTTTTTTTTTTTTTTTTTTTTTTTTGGTTTTTTCTTTTTTTTATTTTTTATTTTTCTATTTTTTTTTTTGCTGCACGCTCGACTTGCAGCGTCAAAACCTGCAACTTAAAAAACATTCGAATGAGCAGAGCAGAGTTTTTTTACGACTCATCAAACTTGAAGCCAGAGCTTGCAAGTGCACGTGTTGAATTAGAGAATAGAAGTACCTCTTTTTGTCCTGTTTTTTAAATAAACGCACAAATATTTTGCAACACACTAGTCGACTAACGTGGGTTTAATTAAAGGGACGAGCAGTCGAGTGCAAATGTCTAATTTTCCTGTTCGACTATTCGTGCTTCACATCTAGTTACTGTCGAGATAAGTTTGTAAGTAAAGGGCGAAAACTGAGTTTCAGGAGTGCAGCTCGCCAGAAGGAGAAGAATTAGCTACCATGAAAATTGTCTCCAGATTGATTTTTCGTCCGGCTTTCGATATTGTGTTTGTCAACGTTATGAAATTTTAATGATACATTTTGATAATAAAAGTACAACTGATTTGAACTTGTTGTGTTGTTCATCCCCTTTTTCTTTTTAGAGGGGGGGGGGGGTTGATATTTATAAAGCTGTCAATTGACACTCAGCTAACAATTCAAAATGCTCTCTTTTTCTCTCTCTCTCTCTCTCTCTCTCTTTTGAGGTTTTTATTTTCATTCTAAAGTGCACGTTGTTAATTACTTCACTACTTGTGGTGGGATCCTGCGCACTTCAATCGTGTGTCATGTTTTTCTGCCTCAAGAGAGATCCGTTAAAAGGTTCACATGATGAAGTTTCAGTTGATTAGCACTTTGTAGATATCGACTATATCATTTTATTTTCATCGTGGATGATTACTCTGGTGATCTTGTTCTATCACTTTTCAACTCAAAGTTAAATGAAATTCTATCTTGATACAAAAGTTGCAGCCATTCTGAGTTTAGTTTACATCTAAAAGTTGAAAATTATCCAATGGTTTTTCTTTGAAAACTTGAACAAACATTTGAATTTGCAAAATGTTACTGAAGGCTGACTTGGCAATTTTATAATGTTATCCGATTAATGTGAATCGATAAATAAAATTATATGTACCTGGAAAAGCACAACGACAGTGTATAGGCAAGAGTTTAAATTTTGGTTCACCGATTATAAAGTTTGTTTTAAACTTTTCAAACGTGTACAACACTGTTACCTGTCTAGATACTGATAAAATTTTCATCGCCTTTTAATATCCAGAGAAAACATATTCGCCATATCAAAGTCTAAAAACTCAAACTGGAAAACATTTGTATTTGGAAATAAACTAATTAGTCATTTATAAACACGATTAATTTATGTAACTATAAAAGATATAATAACTGCGAACATGCAGTTACGTTGAAACCGTTTTTATTAGATTCTTGCACAAATTGACTGGCAATCATTTCTTTCAAAAGAGCTTACTTTTATCTGCTGCTGATTCGCCAATATTCCCTTGTAAGGTTTTTTATTTTATTTTTTCTGGAAACATGTATTTGAAGTGGGTCATTTCATAACAAACTGCAAGATAAAGAGATTCAACGTATTAGGCACTATACGATCCTGTGAAGAATATTTTAAAATTATTTTTTTGTACAAGTAATAATCACGAATGTGATATAATAAGTGATGTAACTTTAGCATTTTACAAAAAATTATTTCTCTATTCAAATGAAAAAAAGAAAATAAAAATGGATCAAAAAAATCTGATTCAATGTGAACGAATATTCTTCCATTTTGCACGCACAGAAATATTAAAAAATTTGTGTCGATTTTGTCCAAAATGAAACTCGATTCTGTAATCACTGAATTTGATAATTTTCCGAAAAGTACTGAAAAATCAAGAACTCTCTGAATCTGCAATTGAACGTCACTACACTGTACTTGATTTTTTGCACATTAAAAATCAAAGCCTCAGCAATTATTCGCGGGAATGCGAAAACCATGAAATTTCATGCGAGATGATACGTGAATTTGAATTCGCGTCGCAGTTGCTCGGTTATGATTGCAGGTGTACCCAGGGTTTCACTTTCAAACAATCGATGATCGTGATGTGCCAGCAAACAAACCATGGCAACCAGGATTCCAGCATTCAACACTTTTCGCGACGATAAGAATTCAAGAAGTAGAATTTCTATCAATCAAACTCGCGCGTTAATATATAAAAAAAAAAAGAAACTAAATTTCACCTTCCAACAATCACTTGGAATGAAAAAAAAGTCCATCCAATTTTCCGCATTTACCAATAGTAGCGCCGCTAAAATATAGGTCGAAATGTTGGAATGCATGTTACACTGGGAGCATGTGCGTGTGCTCATATTCACACCACATACTCAGTTTGATAATAGAGCTCGAAAGGGACGGACCATCAAAGGTCCCTGCACGCTAATTCGCAAGCAAGGGAAATTAATCATCAGCGATGGATGAAAAGACGATCGATTCGATCTTCGCAGGCTCACTCAAATCCCTACCGCCCGTCAGCTCGAAAATTGTTCGCATTTTTACCAGCTCCACGTTCACTGGTAAAGAAACACCTGGCATATACTTTAGTTTTCATTCTCTTGTCTTCTTTCTTTCTTTCTTTTTCAAATTGTACTTTTCTTGAATATTGAATATTTCAGACACAACGATGGAGCGAAACACTTTAATGGCTCAGTGTTACCCGAAAATCAAGGACTATTGTCGTGAAAAACATGGTCTGGAATTTCAGGTTCGTTGATGGTTACATAATGAGATTGGGCTTAATTATGGATCGTATGCGTTTGCAACAAAAAATGTGTTGTATCTCGAGTTGAACTTTTAACCTTTGAGAGCACATTGATTTCTGGTGGTACCAGGTACTCCCCTGTGAATAATACATGGAAAAGTTCGCACTAAAAGCGCCGCGATATTTCCACTTATCTGATCCGTGACCTCTTTTCGTTCGCGAGCCTGAGTTCTCGTTTGGATGTTTATTTTGTGTCGAATTAAATTGGGTAATTGGCACGCCGGGTAAGCACATGATTTCAGCGAGGGTAAATGAAACGACGAAAACAGGCAGAACCACAAATTAATGAAACTGTAGACGGACTCGCTTGTTTAGGTAACATGTACAATTTATTTAATTGGGTTTCACAGGTTGTTGATATGCGATGGGGAGTCAGAGACGAGGCAACGGACGATCACATGACCACCGAATTGTGCATGCGGGAAATAGAAAATTGCCAAAGATTGTCGATGGGGCCGAACTTTGTGGTAAAGCGCACACGTGCTATCTGTCTTTTTGCATTTGAGAAAACAATTTCTGCGATTTCTCGTACAGAGAAAGAAGAGTTGAAAGGTTTGAATCCGGTACATTTTGATAGGTATTTCTCGGACAAAAGTACGGATACAGACCCATACCGACGTACGTTCTCAGCTCGGAGTTGGAAACCCTTCACACGGAACTGGAAAGCCAGGGAATAGATGTCAGCGTTTTGGATACATGGTACAAAAAAGACAGCAACGCTGTACCACCTACTAGTGTACTGCAACCTATTTCTTCCATTTTGAAAAATTTTAACAATAAAGTAAATTTTCATCAAGTTCGTTTGAAATGTCGTTATTAAATTGGAGGGGACACATTTTTAAAGCTATTTCCTGTTCAGAGAATACCGAAATTGCAACAAGAAGACCAGGCCAAATGGTGGGACACAATGGTCAAGATGCAAAAATTGTTCAGAAAAGGGGCACAATCTTTGTACAATAATGGAAAGTTTGACAAAGATACTATGCACAATTATTTTATGTCAGGTAAGAAGACAAATGATGTTTGATGGGGAACAAAAATCATGTATGGATGTACGATAAAATAAAATGACAAATTTTATCTCGTATGACAGTGACGGAGAGGGAAGTAATAAACGGGGTGCTGAATGTCAAAAACACCAAGAATCATTGCTTGGCGTACGTACGGTACATCAATAACATCAATCTGCAAAATCTTCGCAAGGCGTGTTTGTTTCTCGACATTGCTAATCGAAGTTTAGACAATGAGGCGTCTAAATTGTTAGCTGACTTAAGAGATAATCGACTACCAAACAAAATTGAGAGCACGAATTTGCAAAGGTGTAAAAAATTAAAATAATGAATTATACTGAGATGAAACAAAAAAATGTAAATAACATTTATTGATGATCAACTTCAGGTACACAATTGAATGGATAGGGAGAGAAGGTTTGGACCCAGACACACATGGCGAGTACCTGCAACATTTTATAACGCACTTTTATAGAAACATAATCAAACTCGTTGATCGAGCAATGAAAAAAGAAGACAGTTCTGCACAGGGACAAATTATAACCGAAATGCTGCAGCACTTGCACGCGTGCAATAATTCTGTTAGGGTATGTATGATGAAAACAAACCATTTTTTTTTTTTTTTTTTTTTTTTTTTAACTTTTTGTTGTATCGCGCGCTGTTCGATAACAGAAAAAAACGAGAAATTTGATTGTACGGCGGAACGCCAATTCGATGGTTAACTTTGATTTTACTTCGAACGCGGACTAAATAATTCATTCCACAAGATTTCGTTTGAAACCATTGTTACTTCGTACTTCAAACATTTTCCAAAGTAAAGTTTGAACTAATTCGAACAAAATTTACTTAATCTTACAAAAAAAAAACGTATCATGTCATGTATTTGACATGACATAAAATTTTCCACATGTAAAATGTATACTAAGAAAAAAAACCTAACTAGGAAACAATGAGCTACGTTACTTACTTTTAAACTAGCTTGCATTGCCACTAACTTGCAAGAATATACGCAAGAGAAAAAGATCGTTTTTTTCCACTCTCTCTCTGGATCCCAGTTATTTCTCGAATTTAAATTATTTACCAATGGTTTATTCGAACCCGTTCGGAATTTAAAACGGAACCATGAATGATAAAAAGTTATTCAATTTCTTTTTACCGACTAAGAGATAACTGAATAGCAACTGGATGGAAGGGCGCACGAA
The DNA here is from genome assembly GCA_030523145.1 of Trissolcus brochymenae. NCBI lineage: Eukaryota > Metazoa > Arthropoda > Insecta > Hymenoptera > Scelionidae > Trissolcus > Trissolcus brochymenae. The sequence goes on from JAQQRF010000018.1 coordinate 437,946, forward strand.
ACTCTGACCTTTACTACTGATTTACTGGCCAATGAAATTTACGGTACAATTTTAAAGGTGTTTTACGGCCGTGAAGACAGTTTGGAAAAAATAAAGGAGTACATGCTAGGCGATAGTGATAAACCACTTGTTCTGTACGGCGAAGGTGGTTGCGGGAAAACATCCCTTCTAGCAAAAAGCGCAGGTTTGTCCAGCAGTGCATGGCTGCTCGGCAAAAAGCCTATCAACATTATCAGATTTCTGGGCACGACTCCGGACAGCAGTGCCCTCACGCCAACGTTAATTTCCATTTGTCAGCAGGTGCGAGCCGCAGTTTTTATAGCGTGTCCATCCTCGTGACACTGGTGATGAAATATTAATTGTTGCTGTTTTGTACCTTGTCAGATCTCCTACAATTTCATGTTACCTTTTGAAGACATCCCGGACGATCTGGTGCCTTTGACAGCTCATTTCAAACACTTGCTAACTCTGGCAACTGCTGAGCAACCGATCCTGTTATTTTTGGACAGTGTGGACCAACTCACAGGAACTCAGGGAAACAAATTGTCCTGGTTGCCAACTCGTTTGCCGTCAAACTGCAAGGTACATTGAAATTTAGTGATTCAAATGGAACATTCAAACATCTGCTCGATTTCAATTCCGCTTGTTCAATATAATGAAAATGTTTCGCTTCGGTTTGATTTTAATTTTACAAACGAATTGTTTATTATGAATAAGATCTACAGATAATGATAAGTGTGATGTAACACCTGTAGTTCAAGATGATCACAAAAATGGAAATCGGTCTGCGGTTACCAATGCACAGGAAGTAGTAAAACGCAGCTGTAATGGGATAGATAAAATAATATTCTCCTATACGTGTCAGAAGCTGCAGTGCAGCCTCTCTCAGGGTACTTCATAATATCTGGCTTGCAAGTTACCACTTCCTGTTTCGAAGTAGTTACTGAATTTATAGCTTATTTGTTTCAAAGTGTTCTATAAAACATGTACCATAGAAACAATGTTTTTGTTCAAAAATTGAGAACAAAATTTTTTCTTGATGTCTCGACAAATTTGGAAATTAATATCGTTGTTAAAAAAAGGGTTAACAAACAAAGATCAAAAATGAGTATTAATGATCGCTGAATTGTAAGACAACTTGAAATAACCTGATCAGAAATTACTAAAGTGTTATATTGCTTTTAGATGATATTATCCTGTGCCGCCGAAGAGTCAAATCCTGTAATCTCGCGAGATTATCACCTGTTACGTAGGATGATTGATACCGAAAACAGCTTCATTGAAGTTACTGCTCTAGGCGAGGAGCTCGCGATGGATGTCATAAGGTATTCCAGATTACAGCTCATCCATTAAAAAAGTTCCTCCGTAGTCATAAACTCGATCTGAATGCAATACTGCGAACGTTACTTAGCCGACTGAGCAAGCTGGTATCCACATGTGGAAACTCCATGATTAAAAGTAGATACAATCTCTATTCCAATTGATTTCAAATGATCGCAATTTAATTGCGAGCTAACAATTGCAGATGCATGGTGTATAGCAATATAATATTACTCGTACAATACCTTTTGTTCGCATCTATGAAACTAAACTGATACTAAAACTGAAATCATACGTATTCCGAGAAGCCATAAATTATAATATAAAAATTAATTAAGTTCATAACACTTATTTTCAAAACAGTCTTCATTTTCTTAATCACCCGGGTAACATTAATTCAAGGGACGAAAAAAATACTTGGACCGCAGCCAAGCTCTGGTTGAATCAGTGAGAAATATTATTTGGATATGAATGAAGCACCCTCTATAACCATAATGTTTCCGAGTAGAGTACTGAAACATAAGCATATTTAACATGTCATAGTGTGGGTGCATGTGTGTATCTAGGTTTACGAGCAAAGTATATCTATGTAAACCCGAAAAATCAATTATTAAAATGATGAGGTATTAGCATTCAAGGACCTCTGAGCTCATGAGTCCTTCAATGGGTATATAATATTTTACAACAGAGATTCTCCGAGCAGCATCTTTCAATGGTACTGAAATCTTTATTCAAGTTCAAATTTAAAATTCCATCCGCTAAAAAATATTTCATTTTTGTTTCATTCATTTTTTATCTCGTAAATCTTATCTTCATAAATTTTTCTGGACAGAAAAAAAAAGAAAAGACAAACATTGTTTCATGATTATTTTCTGTATTCTATTTGATTGATTAATTATTCATAATTCAGTTTAATTAAAATCTTTGTCGAAAACTTGTAGGATGTGGATGAAGACGGCTCACCGTGACCTGAACAACTATCAGTGGCGTCTGGTGGCAAACGCTATATCAAAATGCTCGCTGCCAATTTTCGTAAAGCTAGTGTTCGCGGAGATATGTCGATGGCGCAGTTACACGAAGCCAGCTGACACCCATCTGGCAAACACCGTGATGAACAGCATAATGATGCTGTTCGAACGAATCGAGAAGCAGCATGGCAAGATCCTGGTCTTTCACGCCCTGGCGTACATAACCGCCGCGAAATCTGGCTTATCTGAGTCGGAGTTGGAGGACCTGATATCACTCGATGACAAAGTTTTGGACGACGTGTACCAGTACCATTTGCCGCCTGTGCGGCGTATCCCCCCGTTACTTTGGACAAGGATCCGAAACGACCTGCCCAATTATTTGAGCGAGAGAGAAGCCGATGGCGTCAGTGTTCTGAATTGGTACCATCGGCAGTTTCGAGATGCCGCGAAAGAACGCTACTTCAAGAATCTCAACCTGGCGACGTACTTCCATTCGATGATTGCGGATTACTACCTCGGTATCTGGGGGGGAGGTCGACCCAAACCGTTCAAGTACACGGAGATACAACGACACCGGTGAGAGGAATGGCTGTCTGATTAAAATTAAAAGGCATGGAACATGCTGACAGTTGATGAATTATTTTACAGATTCAATTTGACAGACAAGGAGGGCGTTGCGGACAGAAAGGTCCCGGAGCAGCCGTTGGCGTTCTATTCGAAGGATGGCAAAATATCGAGATACAATTTGAGGAAGGTGATGAATAGTCGATCAATAGGTGGCCATTCGCGGCAAGCGGATTAACGAGGCTGTTTATTACGAGCTGATTGGTTTTTTTCACGCGATAACGAGATCAAAAACTCGAGTCATTGAGTCGGCACATCTGAGCATCATTGAATTAAATTCAAGTTATTGAACGGTCTCGCGCAACTTGTGTAGATTGTACTTGTTTTTTTTTTTTTTTTTTTTTTTTCAATACTCCCAAGCCGAATCTGTTTTCTCGAAGCAATTTATTTAAAACGATTTAAAAGTCATTTTTATAATAAATTTGTATTATTCCAAAACTAAAAGCAGAGACTAGTTTTCTATTTTCGTGTTTTATTTCGTTTAGTACAGTTAAATATTGACAAACAAAAAAATATATGTCACGTGAAACTGTCATTTTTAAAGGAGATTAAATATTGACAAACAAAAAAATATATGTCACGTGAAACTGTCATTTTTAAAGGAGAACTGTCATTGTGATAGGGGACTAAAAATAAAATTATCAATTCCACCTGCTATGATGTTTGAGCTCGGTGAATACTGCGGCTAAGTAAACTGAAACATGAGTAACCCTTTAATGCTATACAGCGTTATTCAATTTAGGACCTCGTCGATAAAAGCTGAGCATATTAATCAAGCAGGGCTTTACACACGCAAATTATTTACAAATTTCATTCGAAAAATCAAAAGAACAAAAAAAAAGAATTAAATGCATGTAAAATTAAAAACCAAAGAGATCTATCCGTGAGTGAAGTAGCAATTTAATTTCGTGATACGTTTAAAATTTTAATTAACATGAAAATCTTTTTTGTGAATTTCGATTGATTGCGTGAAAAAAACTGATAAACCGCCAATGAATTCGGTCTAAATTAACCGTCCTCGCAACCTGTGCCAATATATTATTTGAAGTAAATAGTTAAGAAGAGGAGGAGAAAATTTGTTACCAAAGCAATTTGTTGTACTTTTAATAGTTCGGCGAACTTCCATATCATTTGGTAAGGGCGCACCGATTCAAGGACCTGTTCGAAAACGTTTTGTTCAATTATGAATGGCTACATGCCAAGTTAAGCTCCTGTCCACTGCAGGCTGTTCTCTCGGACTTCGAAGACACTTGCAACAACATCGACGACCAAAACATAGTAAGGTAATACATAAAATCAATACCAACAAATAACATGAACCCGTTTCAACCGGTTCATCAATTTCGACCTGATCAAATTAGCCACTCTATTTCCCTTTTGCCAAGGCTACCATGGCATGTATTATGACTTTCAGTAATAAATTAATCTGATCCGATTGACTCATGAACCATCCAAACATCAGAGGCTGGTTCTAATATATGAATCCATCTAATCATATGTTCTTGCAATTAATAGGGAGCTCATGCTAGTCGCTGATGCATTGCGATTAGGAGGGGCAATTCTCGGGAATCATCCGGACATGTTAGCGCCCCAATTGATAGGTCGCCTATTGCCCGAAATTGGGAGCAATGTTAACATTCAGATGTTATTACGAGCATGTGACACCGACGGCGCGAAAAACTGCGCTTTATTGCCGCTTTATCACTGTTTGCATACACCTGGCGGCCCTCTCAAGGTACTCACGTACATCCCAGTCATTAACCAAAACGACCATCAAAAAGTTTAAATTAAATCTTTGTTGAGAATTGAGTGGATTCTTTTAACACCATCTATATTGGTCTGGGAATTTCGCTTCACTTTTATTATAATGAGAAAAATACTTGAAAACTTTTGCGATTTCAAAAGGGGACTTTTACACTACCGACCGATAAAACCTCGACTTTCAATTGTAGTTCGCGGGTTGAAAATTCAGTTTGCAAATGTTGTGCCTGTTTTCAGTACTCGCTGGAGGGTCACCAGTTTGCCGTTTTTGGATTTTGTTTAACGTCCGATTACAGGTATGTGGTGTCAATATCAAACAGATTCATAACTTGGGATCTGAGCACAAGCGATATGACGAGAGATGTAAATCCCGGAATAGTGGGAATAATGCAACAATTGGTATTAAGTCCGGACAATAGATATGCAGCGGCGTATACGAATAACAACCAGGTATTGACGCAAGAATTAATCGATCGGGCGGCTGATTCGCAAAACAATTGCAGATTTCGCCCGTGTGATATAATTTATTCGCGGCAACTTCGTTTACAGACCGTCGTCCTGAATATGTTGACTAGCGAATTTTTCGTGGTGGAAAACCCACTGTCTGACGGGGGAAAAATAGAGGGCGTCTATCTTATGAACCAATTTGCATTCATTTATGGCACAAAGAACTGGTTCCGTTACGATTTGAGAGGGAACCTGCTCAGCAGTCATACAAACCCTGAAGATACCAATCAGTGGTTAATTCTAAGTAAATCTTTCAATTATTTTGAATCTCCTCGCGCAAAGGGAAACCATTTCAATTTGACAGTGTACACTGAAGCCTTGGAAAATCGTCCAAAGAGAAACGAAAAAAGAAAGCACACCCATCAATTATTCTTTTCCTTCTCGTGGAGTCATTATTTATCAAAAGTTTTAGTTTGAACACGATAAACGTCGCTTTATGACAAAACCAATTAGTCAATTTTAGTTTCGTTGAATCGACAAAACGATTTTCCGAGTTCACAACTTAACAAATTGCTAACTATACCAATTAATTTAACTCAATTTCAAGATATCGATTATACAAGTTTGGAAGATTATCAAATTATATTCTGGAAGGGAAATTTAGAAGACACCGCAATGTTATTATACTCACATGTGAAAGGAACTCTGCTGAAGCCGTTCGAATTCCACAGGTAACTTTTTATTTTACCGCAAATCATTTTTTGCGCCACATTTTTGTTAACAACACACTTCATGAAAATTCATTCCTGTCTAATAACCACACTGAAAAAAACTTGAATTTTGTTCGATGTTAAACCAGAGGAAGTAATCTGATAACTTCGATGAATGAAATCGTAGATTGGCAATTTTTGAAACAGTGAAAAAATAGAAGATCCAATTTTGTGTTATTTCATTGAACATTTTTGGATAGTGTTTGACAATTTTTTTATCAAATCCAATCAAAATGTTTTCGCCATCCATTTTCTCACAAATGTTTCAACGAAAAGAGAAATATAATATATTGACAGAGCTGAAAAGAACTGTCATCTGTCTTGTTTTATCAAAAAAAAGCTTGATGAAAAACACACAACAAGAGTGTCAGAATTTGTTGCATCCCGCATCACACATTTTGTACAAAAAAAAGATGATCATGATGAATAACTGTTTAACTTTTTCTTTCTTGTGTGTGTGTGTGTGTGTGTTTTTTTCTTCCTCTGACGACAAAAAAACATTGCAGCGCGATGGTAATGACAAATGATAAGAAAACACTTTACGCCTGTACGAGCAAAGAAGATTTTCGCGTGACGCAGTACACCGTTGGCAATGCGTCTTGCTGGGAAAAATCTTGCGCATTGTCGCGAACATTAAACGACGAAGTTGAATATATCTTACAATTAAAGTTGGACAAACATGAAGAAACGCTTTTGGCAACAACCGGGAACGGCTTTGTTGTGTGGTTCATCAAAGAGGATAACGAGGTTGCGAAATTTTTAGCCTTACCCAACGGGGTTCGAAATATTAGCACCAAAATGATGTGCTCGAATTCAATTGTGGTTGATGGAACAAAAACGTACGCCGTCGCTGGCGTCAGGTGACTGCATTTTTGATACCACGTTTTTTTTCTTCCTCACAAACGATTAAATTGCAATTTCCAAACAATTCTGTTACTGTTATTAAACCATTAGTTGAGTTACATAATTAAATTACCATAATCTGATCGCAATGAATTGATTGCACAATAATTTGTGGCTTTTGAACAAAGTTAATTATGAGTAGCTGATTGGTGTACATGATTGTTTTTTTTTTTTTTAGAAAGAGTCTGTATGTATGGAACCTACAAAATTCGGATCTTGTGAAAATATTGGATGCTCATTTTGCCAGGATAATTCAATTAGAAGCTTTGACCATTGGTAATTGGAATAGCGTTATAACATCCAGTATCGATCGTAGTGTCAAAGTATGGAATATTAATAACATTTTTGAACAAGTTCACGTGATTGATCGTCATGAGTTACAAATCGACTCCATTAGGTAATTTCTGGTTCAAAGTTGACCAATTTCTGAATAAAATTAAAAATAAAAGAAACCCCTCCCCCCTATCCCATCATGTTAATTTATATTGTTATTTACCCTTCCCACTAACAGCTTGGCTGAGCATTGCGATTTAGCAGTCACCGTAACAAGGAGTTGTGTTGGAGTTTGGGATTTACAATCTGGAAAATTGATCTCAAAACTTGCAGATAGTCCTTTGGGTGCGATTGTAACTCACGCCTCCATTACACATAACGGAAAGTATGCTCGAAGTCATTTCTATAAATGAAAAATAAAAAAGAAATTATTTTTGTTACGACGAAAGTTTCACATTTTTCTTTCCATTATTCCAAACTGACTGGGAAATCAATCAATATTTTAGGTACATCGTTTGCACGGAATCCGGCAACGTTCTGATTTGGAATCGCATAACGGAACAGGTATTATTCAAAGAAGTGCAAAACGATGTTAAACAGCTAACACTGGGCAACGACGATTCAAATTTCATTACGGTATCCAGACAGAATAATCCGCAGGGTGTAGAAACAATGCGGACAACGGCGAGACTCATCCTACGTAGTCTCTCAGGTATGCTGAAATGTTTCACCCCTTTCTTTCCTTGTTTTTTCCTCCTTTTTTAATGGCAATTACGTGGATGTTATCATTATATTCCACGTACTGAAAAAAATATCATGAAAATGGAAAAGGAAGTAGAAGCAGGCGCGGTTAATTTGTGAGAAAATTAAATTTAATATAATAATGACGGTGGACACATATCGTTTTAGATGGTGCGAAAATATTTTCGATAGAATATCCGGTTAGAAGTCACACTGGAACACCATTCCGACAAGTAATTATGACCACTGATAATAGTCATTTGGTGGTACCCGCAGCGGATAAAGGCAGCCGAGACTGCATCATTGTATATAACGCAAAAACAGGAGCTCTGATCAATAAAATTCCGGTCAAAATACCTGGTTTCAAAGTATGCATAGCCAACTTATGAAATAATATTAGCCGTACGACGACAGGTGGAGGATATTTTGTTGTTATTGTTGGTGTACATTTTCTAGGATATTGTGAGCGTCGTGCCAATTCCGAATAAAGCGCACTTGGTGGGAATCATCGGTTCGGATAAAGGCAGCGTTATGGATATCAACAAAAAGAAAATAATACGTTCGATTCCCAAATGGAGTGGAAATATCAGCAAAGATGGAAAATACACGCTGTACGCCCCGAGCAGGTTGGCACTCCAAATACAATCGCATTATCATAATGCGGAAGTCAAATAATTATCGGTGTTTTATTTTCTTTCCTCTTCCTTTCTTTTTCCCCAGGGGAGGACTCGAGCTCATCGAGCTGAAAAAAGGCTCGACCGTGAAAACCTACATCCCAAAAGTTGCTGAAGGTGTTTTCACGGTGATATCGATGTTCAACAGGACTGACGAGTATGTTCTTTATTATCACAGTGGAAGGAAAACGATTCGAGTTTTCAGGTAAACGAAATTGATTCGAGAATGAAAATGGGAAAAAAAAGTTAAGAAAGAAAGAGTGGAAAAAATCCAAGGTAATTTTTTTGCCATCCGAAGCTATTTAAGAGTGCATTTAACTGTCCTCCTAGATCAAGCGATTGTGAAATGATAGCGAACTACCGAGTTCAGGCAGAGCTCAGCGCAATCGATAGCACGTACGACGGTAAAAGCATCGTTTTGGGCACCGTGGACGGATGTGTCTCGGTTCTGGCTATTGCTGATTCACAAAAACCGGAAATCCAGGAATATTTGGCAGGGCTGCCTTCGCGGGATGTAGAGGTACATTGCGCTGAATATTACAAAAGAGAAACATTTGTAACGACATTTGTTTTCCCGTCGGAGTTGGAATTAATAAAAATAAATGATTGTTCTCAGTGGAAAAAGAAGATGGAAAAACACCGAGCGACAATCAAATTTAAAGCAGCAGCGCGCATTGCCCGAGTCACTCATGATCTGACGAACGTCGCTCGTGCGAATGGTACTGGCAGTGAAAACTCGGAAGAGAACGACTACGAAATAATCGAAGAAACGGTTTAAAAATGAAAAGAAATTTACATAAACGCTTTCCCAATTTCAAGAGCTTGTTGAGTATACAAAATTTTATTCCAAAGTAGTTGAGTATAAATTATAGTTCGAGCCAAATGGTTCATAAGACCGAGATTATGTTGCAGACAAAAGTCATTAATGCGAGGGTGTCGAAATTTATAATGCAAGAATTATTTAGCAACGCGACTTCAACTCAATCCTATATGTCGAACATTTAATTTCACATACCTTTAAATCATAAAACGATATTTAAATTGTATTTGTTCGTTCAATATCCGCTCACGAAACTGTGACTTGGCACTGAAGATTAAACCATGCGTGCCTCGTTCCAAACGACTGAATTTATTTCCCATACGATCTTAATGACATTCGCAACTGCGACAATTTTACGCCCTAATGTACTCATTATTAATTTATCCCTCCAACTTGTGCAGATAGCTTGCAACTGGTCGATAAAATAACATTTCACTTTCAAATAAATAATAACTCTTTTCATTTTATTACAAACAAATGCGCAGCACAACATTGTGCAGGTACAATATCGTGTTAGCGCGTAAGAAGGAATTCAATTAGTTTAATCATCATCATCGGAGTCGGAGCTTTCGCTATCCTCGTCGTCCAATTCGGGCATTGGGAATCGTAAAATAGCAGCAACACCGGTCAGCTGTTCCAGTTCTACAAATAAGGCATGTTGCAACACATTAGCCCGCTTACGTTTTATTAAATGAGGGGAGGATAATTGTCGTTCCCCCGGTGAGTACGAGCTCGAAGCCTGTCGTAAATATTTCATCGCATTGTATGTACTTACGTTCTCCGGATACGTGCATGCTGGAAAATATTTTTACATCGCCCCCATAGTCCCGCACGCTTTCAACGAGATTAACATACTCCTTCCTGAGCGCCACGTCTTGACACCTGCAACCAACATTGTTACAGAACACGGAAAGACAATCCAATCAAACTGAATGATTGAAAATTGAATCGAATCAAAGGATTACTGTCTTCCTTTCAGCCTGTTTCACTACCTGAACAACTTGTCGGAGATAAGCAGAACTTCAATCGCTTGAGCTTCGTTCGCCCTCTCTACGTGTTTTTTGCCGTAAAACGCTCTTGCTGGATCATTCTGCAACATATTATAAAACTGTTCGAGAACCTTCACTTCGCCTGCGGCTTTAGTATCGGAAATGCGCGATACCACGGCCGGATCAGATAGAACTTCTGCAACACAATCATCATAATTACATCTTACTTTGTTCGTTCCAACGATAGACAAAAAGAAACAGCAACAGAAAGAAGTATAATACCTTTCAAGGAATGCTTAAAGCCTGAGCTCGAGTGCACGAGAATGAACTTGCTCTTGTTCTCGATGATGATTTTGTTGTCAGCCTTGACAGCTTCTTGGATCATGTAATTCATGAACTGATCCTTGGTGAATCCGGGACTCGCGATGATCACACATTTTACAACGTCGAAATTTATGTGTCGGATGATTCCTTGCATCACGCTTTCGTAAAATCGATTCAGACTCTGAGACATAAAATGAACAGTTGAAACCAAATTCAGACGTTATTTCCATTATTATTTGTTTATAATAAATACTTTTTCATGTTGCGTAACGCTGCCTTTTCTTTTGCGCGGGATCACTTGATCTATCTTTGTACGCACCACAGTCATATTAGCGGTAATTAAACAAATAAAAGCGATTCCTTCTTGCATTATTACGGCAGCAACGTCGGCGTTCTGCAAACGAGAAGGATTTTAGAACTTGTTCATCGCTGTACGCTTATTCTTGAGCAAAATTAAACCAGTGCTTACTTGAGCCACGTCACAAGCCGTGTCTACACGCTCTAACGCCACGCTATCCCATTTTGCCTTTGTGATCGTGAATTTGCGATTCAGTTCAACATCTAAAGTGTGATAAGCGCCAGTCTGAAATGATCATATTTCATACACGTTAGCGGATTTTCACCAGTAACATATGAATATTATGCGAAATCCCTCTGGTATCAGCAGATTTGCAAATCTTTGCAAATAATAAAATATTGAAAAAAAAATAGAATTTTTAAAGAAAATTCAACATGATTTTAATCAAATGAAATTATTTATTTTAATATAAAAATGATTTCTTGATCTTGAAAACAATTTATTTTTGGTAAAAAAAAACATTGTTACTTGGTTAAAATTACCTTAACATATTTATTTTCTTCAACGTTTCGGCCTTTCAAACGTAAGACGCAAGCTTGGGTATCAAAATCGATAGTTTCAACACAAATTTTCAAGGTTGTTCTCACCCTGTAGCTACTGGAGCTTCCTGTGGAAGTTTCGGTTTGTACTTTTCTGTAAGAATATTTCGTATTATTAATCAAAAACAGCTGGACAGTTCTCAAATGTACTTTCCTATAGTGTTATTTAAATGACAAAGTTCTGCTACTTATCTTTCCGAGTTGGAATATTTTACTTTGAATCACGATTTATCAGCATTGCAAATGATATATGGGATGAATATTGTTCCGGATTTATTATTATTAAGACATATGAATCTCCGAAATTCAAACATGGATTTGGAATATACTTTTTTTTTAACTTTTGAATTATGGTGGTTTCAAAACATCAAATGTCGTCATTTGTTTCAAATCAAAACTAATGTGAAAGATAACTTCGTACCTAATAGTGGAACAACTAACATAATCTCCTTCGCTAATTATATTGTAGACATGCCACATGTCCTCCGTATTCTCAGGAACTAGCCCTATGCTTCTACAAGAGTACATTGAAAATATATTAAAACACATTAAAAATTATTCAAACTATGTAAAATTCAAATGATGATTTTTTATTATAACTTACCCCTCCCCATCTTTATCAAGACTTCGGTGCACCAGCTTCATGATACACAATTTTCCTAACCTGAAAAGAGCAAAGTATTTATTAACATTAGCGATAAAACTGGAGATTCTATATTAATAATCATAATTCTACCGAAAATTTGACAGAACAAATTATTCATTTTTGACAGACATATCTATATGTGGCAAAATGTAAGATACGACTTATCAATTGAAAAGATGAATCAAAATAGACTAGACTCTTAAAATTGTTACTTACTAACGATTCTTTTTCACAGAAAAAGCAAACAATTGAACTAATCTCATGACTTAAATTCGTTGAGGATAATTTGTGGCACTACAAACTAAACACATGTCACTGTTCATCCTATTTTTCATGACAAATATGGTTTTGTTATGATCCAACAATACCGATGGAGGAGCGACGCGAAGACCGACGTGAAAAACATGTGTTTACCTTCTCAAAATGGAGTAGGTTCACAAATGTCACTTGCCACGCGACCGAGAAAAAGTTCCTGGTCGGTAAAATTTTATCGAGAGTCGGTATAAACTCTGCACCATCTAGCGGCAGAAAATCTGCTTTCATACTTTTCATCAGTTTGTGTTGGTTTGATCTTGTTATTGTTTGTAGTTGTTTGGAGCACGTTGGAAGAGCGTTCTAAAGACACAACATTTTTTTTTCTTAATTGTCATTTAAAATTGCGATACTATGGCTGACGACGAATTTGATGGAGACGAGTAAGATTTCTTGTTGAAATGGCACTATAAATGTTTTATACCTCGTTTATACTTTTACCTTACTAAGGATCTCAATTTCATTAACCTACAAACAGCGTTGCCGATGACTTTGACGAAGTTGACGACGATGATAATATTGAATTAGAACAACCGGAGGAGGACGGAGAAAATGTTGAAATCATTCCAGCGGGAGAAGCAGGAGGCGGTGTTTCTAAATCAAAACGAATCACGACAAGATACATGACTAAGTAAGTGTGAACGAATCTTCTTTGAATGTTTCACAGTAACCTAATTTTATGCTTCTCATTTACTAATCAAATCATTCAGAAAACTTATAGACAACTTATGTTGTAGGTATGAACGGGCGAGGGTCTTAGGCACACGGGCACTACAGATAGCAATGTGTGCCCCTGTGATGGTTGAATTGGAAGGAGAAACAGATCCACTTCAAATAGCCATGAAAGAACTGAAGCAACGTAAAATTCCTATCATCATTCGTCGATACTTACCTGACAACAGCTATGAAGATTGGGGAATAGATGAGTTGATCATTATTGACCATTGATAAGTGAAAAAAGAAACTATTTTTAACTACTGTAAATACTATGTTTGATTGAAATAAACTTTGGTAATAAGTATTCTTTTTTTACTTTTGTTATTTTTTGTAAAATTGAAGTTGGTTCGTTCTTTAAAACTAACAATGAATATCAATCAAAAAGAATTTAAAACGGGAAGGATTATATTGAAAGGACAAAATCTTGTTTTCGGAATTCACCATTTTAATATTTTAACATAAAAACAATACTGATAACGAAGAAGTTGTAAACTTTTGGTCTCAAAATTGTTTGTTAGCTTTAAAATTATCGACTTTAGTTAAAAAAACTATCGGACAAATTTCAATCTGAGAGCAAACCGAATCTAAGAAATTTGATACATATGAGACCAAAAATTTGTTTTGATATGCTCATTAGATGATACTATAATATAAATTTGGCAACAAACTGATATATCATTATTTTTGCACAATTATTTCTCTTCAGTCAATGTCTTGCATCTCTTCATAATTGTTTCGCATATTTTATATACAAGTCATAGTTGTTAATTTCATTAAATCAACACTTTTATTTGAAAACCAATGAATTTAGGTTTAAATTTATTTAGACGCGTTAATCGAACACAAGACATGGACTAGTTTTGATATTTTCATATGCTAGTGTAACATTTATACATACACAATTATATGACATAGTAAAACTATGTTGAACAACGTGTCATTGAAAATGCTATGGTGAGACAAATGTGTGTTGAAATCTAACGATTTAGTATGGAGAAAACCCTTGGATTACGTGTTATGAAATATTTCACATATTTTTCTGTCGAAGATGCACACAAGACGTCCCTTATACATTTATGTTTTATACAAAGACTGTAAAATATTTGTGTCTGATTTTGAGTCCAGTCAAAATCATTTTTTTATCAAATAAGTTATTTTCAAACTGTTCTTCTTAGATTTAAATCTGTCAAATGTAAAAGAATTAAGCGCACCAGTTATTCGCATTACAAAAGCCATTTTGCGGTATTCAAAACAGAATAACCTTCAACTCAACACTTAATATTTAATTAACGACATTTTCCGAATTCAATCTCATAATTAAGCAGTAAATTAACTGTGATAAATTATTTACACAATAACACAAATAAAATCTCCGATGCAATAGTGTATAAATTAAATTGAAATGAAAACAGGTACTTAAAATAGAACAAAAATGGTTTGAAAACTTATTGGTTGTTGTCGCCTTTTCTGGTTCACCTGAAAAACAAATTTCCGATGATTCATTCTGATTTATTTCCAGACCAATTAGCAGTGTTCAGTCGATGGTGAGTAATTTACCAAACGCTGCACTTGTGTTCTGGATTCATTGGCGAGCCAAGTGGGCAGTTGAAAGCAGCAGCAAAGTCATGACTATTTTGCAACGGTCCCAACACTCTCACCGAGCCGGGCGGATGCACGCTACTACGAATTTTCGTCAACGCGTCTTCCGGTCTCATCCAGCCACACCAAATTTGCGCATAGTTCAGGAAAAACAATTGATCGTGATTCAAATTGATTCCGGGTAGTTGTGGTTCCTCACCGTGTCTGGACACCCATTTTTTATAAGCCTGACAAAAAGTACGAAGAAAAAGAAAACATTAAATCAGGAAAAATGTTGAAACAAAATGAGATCTACAAAGGTTCCATTACCCGACGTAAAAATACTTACACGAAAAGCTTGTTTCAGTCCACCGTTGTCAGCGATGTTTTCACATTGAGTCATTCTGCCGTCAACTGTGAGATCGATTTCCTTGAGCTTGTATCTCGAGTACTGATCGACGATGCATTGCGTTCTTTCGCGAAATGCCTTAATGGTTGCATTGTTCCACCACTGGATCATATTACCATCTTTATCGAACTGCCGACCCTTGTCATCGAAGCCATGAGTTATTTCGTGTCCAATCACAACACCTATTCCACCGTAATTCAACGACTTCGGATAATGCCGGAAGTAGAAAGGTGGCTGCAGTATTCCAGCGGGAAATACTACAAGTGATAAATCCCATTTGATTCAAAATTCAAATTTATACATTCTCAGTCAAAACAAAATCGCAATATACTCAATTCTAGATAGTGCATCAAGCGAAAGATTGCATGGCAATATATTTTTGATCGATAAGATGGAAAAATCAGAAAAAGAACAAAGTGTGTGTGTGTGTTTGTACATACCGATGTCATTATTATTCGGATTGTAATAAGCATTGACGACTGCTGGTTCGGTAGACCACCTATTTTTGTCAACTGGCTGGCGTAACTTTTTCAAGTTATGATAAGCGTCGTACTTGAGAACTGCTAAGATGTTTTGCAAAAAGCGATTCTCCGTAACGTTGAGCTGCAAAATATCATGGTCGAGTAAACGACGGGCGTGTCAGACACAAGCTAAGCATGCTAATTTGATCATTTTTATCCGAAATCATTATTTCCAACCCTCGCACATCGCACTGACCTGTTTTTCATGCACAAATTTTGCATGCTTAATATAGAAATGCTTTACCGTAATATATTCTTTTGTCAGTTCCTCGGGATCTTTTATGAATTCCGGATATCCTATTCTCTCATTCATCGAATTCGCTTTGCTTTTCGCCACTTCTTTAGTTTCGTTATCCATCCAGCGATTTTCAATGAGCAGCTCGTTGAATGCCTCGCGAAGTGTGCGGATCATTTCAAGGGCTGTCTCCTGGAATTATTGTTTTGATACATATTTTTCGTCAGCATTTTTTGTTTGTGAAAAACTTTTTCGGCGTCTTACAACAACTTTCATCCCGGGAATTGTTTGCCTAACTGTGCGCGCACCCTACCTTACTTTCATGATTGAAATTATCCTTGATGAAAAGCGCGCCGACAGCCATGCCGAGTTTTTTATTTGTCCATTCAACGCATTGAGACCATCTCCTTCGCTCGCTAAGAATTCCTAACAAAATTTTACGGAATTCTGTTTGCTTCTGTTGATATTCGTCAATCATGTGCGGCATTATAGATCGGACCAGTCGCCACATCACGTAATTGTGAAGCGTCCTAAAAAAACCAAGTAATTAAAAACAAAATTTTGGTTGTTGTATGGAAAAAAGTATTGCTGGAAAAAAAAATTGTACGGAAAATTCATGTTATTTTCATCATCGAAGGAAATAATAGAAGAGCGGAAAATTTAATACGTTTCATAATAACGCGCATGGTTTGCAAAAATATCTCGTTTCAATCAATAACCTGCTGTCAGTTTCATTGACTATTCGACCCATTTGAATGAAATAAGGCATGGAATAAACGACCACCGGTTCGTCGTCCGTGATATTTGTCATCAAAAATTCTTCCAAGTACTTCCTCCACTTGATTTGTGGGACTTCTCTCTGCAGTTCTCTCAGCGTCAACTTCCGGTATATTTCGGATGTGTCGTGTCTGTCCGACTCATGCAGAGAAGCCTGAAAAGATGAAACAAACATTTCAAAAAGCAAATGAACGAATTAAAAAAAATTGCCACGTCAGATTGAGCCAATTATGAATTGCGCTCCAAGTGTAACACCTTTCAGATTTCGCAAATACGTACGTTAGCTAATTGCTTTTCGAGTAAAATGACTTTCTCGAATTCATTATCCACCGTTTCTGATTGCGCTCCCAATAGTTCCGCCACGCTTATCATGTACCGTTTGTACGCTTGTAATTGTACTTCACTGTTTTTTGACAAATAATAGTCTCTGCTTGGTAAAGCTAACTGCAGCTGGTCCAACTGTAACAACATCCACGCTTATTATTTACTTTGAAGACAGAAGGTAATTTGAATTGAAAGCTACGTCGAAATGAAATGCCAGCATGCACAGAGAACCGTACAAGAGATTTTCATTAAAGCACTATTTCTTGAACCTGAAGGATATTCGTGGATGAATTTTTGTCGTCCGGGCCGACCCACTGTTCGAATAAGGCACCTTCGTTATATTCGCCACGAAGTCGTCCTAAAATTATTTCTACATCCGTCCAACGTGGCTTCCACGAAGGGCCCGTTACCGCCGGCCAACCACCTAACGCCTTCAGGGTGTCCCTCAAAGGAGCGTCTCCTATTCGCCGGATTTGCGCTATCAATAGAAAATGAAAGGCTCATCAATCGTTTGGATTAAACATCGCAACCAGTTAGTTAATTCATTTTTGGATGTAAAAATTTTCGACAGATTCAAAAAAGCTTCGGCTCATTAAATAAGTATGCAAAGGTTGAGTCTGAGTTGAAAAGAGGCTTTCTAAAAGCAACATGTCAAAACGAATTGAGAAATGAAATGAAAGCGCAGTGAAATGAAATTAAAGTTAACTGAATTAAGAGAGATAGGGCAAGTGTAAACAAATGTGAACCATAACAATATCAAGCTTAACTTCGGTGTACCCACAAATGTCCATGCAGGACTTGTAGAACATCTTGGCTTTTATGGTCGCATTGTTATCGTTGTTATTGGGTGGTTCTCTCAAAAGACGTTTCAAAATGACCTGCAGGTGGTCTGCTAGAACTTCGAACGTGTTGATCGAACTTTTATCCTCCGGCATTAGGTGGATTCGATTCCAGGTTCCACAAGCGTATTGAAAAAAATCGATACACGGGGAAGCTGTCTTGTCCATCGCAGATAACAAATTAGCAGCTGAGAATGGAAACGTGAGAACAAACCAAACAAAAAATGTATTTCCTTTATTTTTTCTCTCGATCAATCAATATGCAACGCAATCGAACGATTTGAGTCAAAGAAATTGTTTATGTGTAACGAATTTACGGCCAATAATCTTGACTCAAAAGATCCGATGAAATCCTGCGAAGCTCTTCCTTAAGCTCTCTATCCAATAAGGAGCTCATCTTTATAATTAAACTAGGCGAGAACGAAATTGAATATTTTCTCTGCTCGGTTTGTCGAGAAAACTTAAAGACGTGCAATTAATTAAGACGAGTTGAAATTTTCGTTCGTAGCAGGTACGTTCAATAAGTTCCGATTCTATATACACCGTTGTCGATGAAACGCCAAAATGGAAAAGTCACTTAGAAAAATTTCTTCGTTCATTGGCTTATGTGTTTATTTTATCTAAACTCACCGGACAATCATTTTGTATTATTTTTTCGATTGATTTTCACTTGGATGAAAAACAAAAAAGTTAACAAGGATGAAAACATATTGAATTATAGCTCGCCGGTAATACAATACTTGTATTTGTAGAGGGCAGTTATTTTTTATTTGATGTTCGTTAATTTTTTTTTTTTTTTTTTTTGCTATTATTTTTTGTTTCAATAAACTGCAAAAATGTATCAAAACTGTTAACGAAGCAGTTCGTTAAATTGGCAACGAAAATTGAACTTCTAAATAAAAAATTGTTTCGTGATTAGTTGGAAAAGTTACGATCTTTGTTTATAAAGTTACGGGCCGAAACTGTTGGCTTAATTATATCTTTTTCTCGCTTGCGCGAACCTTCGTTCGATTTAAATTTTCTTGAAAAAAAGTTAACCCGAAAATAGATCCGTTCAGTGACAATTATTATCAAGCGTTTTTTTTTTGTTTCTCATGTCTATTCATTTGTACACCCATGAACATTTGTTCCTACTCATAACTGAAAATTAGCTCAGTAGGTCGATGCGCAATATTTTTAATCATTGATTAATATAACTTCATGTGCAAAATTTAACCGCACCACAGGAAAATTAATCTTTCTCTCTCTCTCTCTCTCAGTTTCATGATTTATTCAATTGTCACATTATAACGAAATTCAGTCAGCTGAATTCGCTACGCCAGAAATTTTTAGGACGTTTCGATAATACATAATGGCGGGATTTAATTTGTGTGCATGAAATTTCGCTTATTATGTCGAAATATTCGTTATTCTTTACTTACAAGTTCGAACACATTCCTGGGTTAAGCAAATATTGGCTTCTGAAATAAAAAAAAATTTTTTCTGTACTTCATTGTGAACAAATAAAAGTTATTATAATTAACCCTTTATCGGTAGAATTATGAAGACAACCCCGCGTTAATAGCAAACGATTTTTTAATTTCAGTATCATATAATTTTTGGTTGGTATTCTACAGAAATGCTCGGTTAAAAAATTTATTTTTTGCATAATTAAACATACTTTTTTATTAAAACACATACAAAACGAAAGTTGTAAATTGATGTTGCAGATACAATGTAATCCGCTTCTGCATCAAAAACCTCTTTTTATTCAATCGATAAATAATTAATAACATAATAAAGTTTCCCGTTAATTCGATACTGGGAAAATTATTTACAAACGATTCGAGCTTACAATTTTGTCACATTTTTCCCCTTCCACGTTGTCATATACGAGCAGTAAAGGAAATATTCTTATTCTTTATTGAGTTCGTAAACTTTTCATAGTCCACTGATAAAAGGTTAAAAATGCTTTATATTATGCTTCTACTGCATCGTAGTTCTACGCTATTCTTCTGTATCCATAAAAAACTTGGTTAGTAAAAAAATAATGATATTAAAGACATAAAATTCTCCCTCTGTACATAAATTCATCGCAACTTCTAAAAGTTGCTTTCTAATTAATATGTTTCATTCATTGCGATCTGCTTTCTGAAAACGACGTACAAAATGAACAAAACAAAATAAGTGATTTTCAATTACATCTACAAAGATAACCTTTAAAGCGTAAAAAATTTTTAAAAATTGAGATAAAAAAAAAACTTTGGCGTATTAAAGACACGAGCAAAATTTTGTCTTAGTTATACAGAAAACTTTGAAATCTTAACGATGTTAATTAGACTGCGTTCATTAAAATGTAGGCACTTGTCACGTGAACTTTCGTGTGGATGTTTAGATTTTTCATTTTTTCGTTCATTCCTCTTGCGTTCAAAGTTTATCATTCTATTTGTCTTCATTTTCATACTTATCATATTTTATTAGCGTGTATTTTTTGTACATGCTGATTCTAAATAAATTATTGATTCCAATTCGAACTCAAGTGATTGATCATTTTATCCTATAGGCCGCATGCAAATTTTAGGATACGTGATGTAAACCATGCTCTGAATCAACATTGAAATCAAATTACGATTCAATCAGTCAATTAAAGATTAATAAATGCTGTATATTTCATATTCGTTTCACCAATGCTTGAAAATAAATATGGCTTCGAAATTTGATTAATAAAACGGTATAGGTAAATATTCCTTGTGCTTGATGAAATATCACCTTCGCAATATCAAACTTTGCCTGAATAATAAAAAAAAAAAAAACAAACAAACAAACAAACAAAAATGAAGCCATAGGCGAGCTAAATTATTTCCCAGTTGATTTATTTTTAGAAAATTAAACCGGAAAACATACTGTTTGAGTAAACGATTAATTACAATATTAAAAACACCACGATTCATGAAAACAAATGTATAACTTCTCTTTCTCATAGAACAATCAAAATTGTCTTTTCTCTAGTAAATGCATGAAAAACTTTTGTCTTTCTCAAATTTAAATTCAAATTTTTTATTCACAGAGTGCTGCAGTAACGAACAAAATATACATTCTTCGTGCGCGTATTTCGTTCGGACATTTATTTAAATGCAAAATCAATATTGAATTTGTCGAAAACTTGGAGTTTCTTTAATAAATTCACTTGATCAAACCGTCACCCAGGGTGATATTCATCATTACTTACTTTTCTCCTGGATTCCATCGCACGTCACGTTGAGCGTGAGGAGAAGAAGGATGACTAAACATGTTGCTAGGAGGATAAGAGCGAGTACACCCAAAAGTAGCTGTCTGTTAGTGGAACCAACTCGTCGTCTTGTAATTGAAGTCGCTCTGGTGATTCCATGATTTGGTCTTCTAGGTGTCGTGGGACGCAGAATCGTTGTTTGTGTGTTTCCTCGTGGGCCATAAGTTACCTTGAGTGAACAAACAACTTGTTTGTTTCAGTTAAGAAATTTTCTTGTGCATTATACCGTGTGTTTAATGGCATATCACAAGCTAATGAAATTTGCTAACAAATTTTATCACCACGTGTATGTGGATATTAATGGTCCCAACTTGTACTATATTCTCCTTTCATTTTTTCGAAATAAAAGAAAAAAACTTTGTTGTTTATCGCATGAGAAAAAAATTTGTCAGCAATTTATATACTTTGTTGTCAAGCTTGCAGCTAACCCTTTGAGAAAAAAAAAACAAACAAACAAACAGCTTTTGTTACTGAACTTTTTATTTTCAAACACCCGTTCACACCCTTGTGAAAAGTGTTTGCGAATTTCCTCAACTTGACGATAGTTTTGTTTGAAAACACGTTACATTCATCAAAGAATTAATAATAAAATTCATTCATCAAGATGAAAAAAAAAAAAAAAAACAGACCGATGAAAAATAAATGAAACAAAGTGTTCATACGATAATGGATGAATCTGGTATCTGACATTTATTATACCGTCAAATATTTTATGGTGATTGAACTCAGTGAACAGTTTTTGTTGACGGAAATGTACTGTGCATGGAGATTAATGCGATTGCACTTTATATCTCTTTTAGCGGATTTATGTCTATGAGAACTATCCAGTGCGAAAAATCCGATCGAATTAAAACTCCAACAGATCACCAGTTTAGAATGATTCTAGCGGGCGTTTCAAAGGAACGCTTTTGTTGTTCCTCGAGAGTATTTATTCAAAATACCGTACGCTCGGGGTTGCAACATTTCGAATGTTCAGCGTCGAAATAAAATTTTGCACGCGCACAAAACCGGAACCATAAATTGATTGTGAAGAGAAAATATAATAGAAAAACGTCCAAGTTTTACAACACAATAAATAGCGCGATATTATCATATGTCAATGATTTATGCTGTCGAATTTCAATATCTCACGGCGCATAAAATATTGTTATATATTCACGAATAAACAAACGAATAAAAAAAAATGTGAAAAAAAAGGGAAAAAATTTTCTCCGATATTAAAACACGTGTTAGTACGGATATATTCATGACATTGTTAATCAAACTTCGCACAATACATCATTCGCGCTCCCTCTGATATTATTGACTGTAAATCATTTATAAATAACGTCCTATTAAATAATGCCGTCTCTCGCATCTGCAGGATGAGCTACATAATTTTTTTTTATCTTCTCCCCTTAAATTTATTTCAACGTATTATAATTTTCATATGCATATCAATTATTAGTTATGATTTTCGGATCGAGATTTAAGCTTTGACATTTGTTGTGCCAATTCATAACATAAATTTATTTGATACAATTAAGTTATGTAGGTGCGCTATAGTTGCTCTTGAGCCGAGAGAAGTTCACGATCGATCGGCGTGATAAAAACTACATGATATTGTTTCAAAGTTGTCAATGAAAAGAATGTTTTATTATATTTTCGGATTTCGCTAATTTTAGTATACGAATAAGTTTTTGCACACTCAATGAGAATTGTTTCTACACCTTTTAATTAATTATAAATCGATTTGTCATACACACGGTGCCTTTAGATGGTAAACTAATTGCCGGTTTAATTTTAATTGAAAAAAAAAGCATTGAAAAAGCGAAAAAAAAATTTCACTCATTCGCCTTTGCGACGTTCCACCGTCAGCGGGATGCCACGAAAACGATGAAACAACTTGAGCATGAGAAGCGATTTTTCATCTTCCACTTAGCCTGAAATATCTATTAAATGTTAAGTTTAATTAGATCTCAAAATTAATTAAATTAGTAATTTCTGAACACACAAAGGAAATATCTACAATTAATTCACGGTTTAGTCACAGTCGAGAATCTAACGCAGTAAAATTTATGTTTTGGCGCACGTTAAACTTTGTGAGCGTAAGTGGTCCCGAGCTTATTGTCACAATCAATTTTGGGTGCGATCATTTACATTTTTTATTTCAAAACATCTGCCTTGATTTCCTTCAACATTAATGAGTATGGCGTGGCCCGTCAACACTCATAAAAAAAAAACTTTTCCTCTCCAAGCACTTGGACCAACTTTTTAACAAACTTCCAGTCAAGCATTACATGAAACTTCAGTTAAATTTTCATTAACTTTTTACTTTTCTCAATTTTTTCTCTTGTACTTTCAATGATTTCACGTAAAGTATACAAAATGCGAACTCTGGACTGATGAATTCCTGACAAAAGTATACTACCAAATACAATCGTGCAAAGAGCACTGAAATATGTGAAACTTGACAGCGTGTAATGCACTTATTTATCTTTCATCAATCACACACTGTGATTTGGATGGATTATTTATTCGATCACACGATTTAACTCTGCAAACCGACATGATTTTACGTTTAACGTCATTTTAAATTACCCCTAACGCATTTCCCCGATTCATCATTGAACAAATCTCATGAATAAACTTATACGCTGTTAAAAATTGCATTGATTCCACCAATTACACCAAAAATCGACAAATATAAGAATTCGGTCAATGAAAAAATTATTTGAATTGGTATAAGCTTGCACGTGAAACGTCGATTTTTCATCAAACTTTTAATAACAAAAATGCTAATCTACTTTAATTTCAGAAAAGTTGCTCTCTATATTATAGGTCGACGTGAATAACTTTTAATGCCTTCAAATTAGTTCGAAGTGAAAAATAAATTTTTCCCCCGCTTTATTATATGGAAAGTTTTTTTTTTAATTCTATCTAATTTAGAAACATCCATATCGAAGGATCTAAGAAACGACTTTGTAAACTCAACGTTATGATCATACTGCAATACCGCAATAACATAAAAAAAATAACAAAGAAGAAGATCAAACAAGATGAGTTATAAAAAACTGTACGTCTAATTACCTATCCATATGAAATTCTCGTGAGAAAAAGAAGTAAAAAGAGAAAATTACAGTGAACTATTAATATAAGAAGCAAATTGAACACAAAAAATGGAAACCAAGGTATAGTAAATGAAATTAAAAAAAAAAATGAAGAACGCACCTGGACAGGTGTTGGCGTGGCCGAGGAATTATAATTAGAAGTGGGCAGGAGTTCGCACTGTTCCGCGACGCCCGAATTCTTGAGGTACCCGTTGTTGGGCTCCGTTTTCATGTTAAAGAATCAAAGCCAATAACGCGGATCGGCAGAAAAGTGCAGCTTCATAACCCACGAGCCTGTTTGTTGCCAAAATTTGAAACTACCCTCGCGAGGCGCTCGACATACCGCCGAGCGTGTCGCGCGTTCTACTGGCCATGAGGATAGCAGTACTCCCTATTTATCGTACCCGGCGAGGGTACTAAACGGCTAAAGACCTTCCCCTACCCCAGCGAGTCGCGAAAACTCGTCAAAGTAGACGCGAAAACCGAGCGCGTCCCACTTGGTCGCTCGAAAGCCCGCGTCTGTTTACAGCAGCACAGACAACTTATTTTTCTCCCCCACACGACCGTTCCATCAAGCGCAATTCACTTGCGACAAGCGGACTTTCTTTAAACCGCGAGATTTCGCGCGACCTGTTCTATTTCATTTTAATTTTACGACTCGGAGGGTTGTTCTATAATTGTTCGTCTTGTTGGATGATATTTTTTTTTTTTTTTTTTCAACAAAGATGATCGCGCTTCACCCTCTTCATGCTCGACTGATCAAAAAGGTTGGCTAGGGAGGAGACAAAAAGTCGTCTTCTTCTTGAGTTTCGTCAAGGACGGATCTCTCCCTGACCCGGGCACTATACTAGCCCTGGCATCGGTGCACCGTGGCGGACCGTGGTATGACACGCAGCCACCGCCTCCTTTGACGAGACGAGCTTCGCCGGGAGACGGCACACCACGTTACTGTAATGCCAGCTCGGCGTATTCGCTCTCTCGTGTCGTCGCAGGTCGATATCACGCATGCGCGCGTCCAAGAACCAAGAGGTTCGTCTCTCAGAACAACACGGACTTCCCTGCGCGAAAGTCGTGGAAGGAAATCCTGCAAGATTTATCAGTTTCGACCAGCGCGAGAAAAGAAAAATGAAATAGCAATTCTCGGACGATGAAAAATCGTTGACCCCATTAGCAATAAAACAAAAAGTCATCGCGAACAAAACTAGGAGTTTTTGTTATGCCCAACGGATTGTCAGCGATTTGTTAGTTTCTGTTTATAGATTTCTTTCTTTCATTCTTTTTATTTTTTTTTTTAGTAATAATGTCAAAGTTGTCACTGCAGTAAATTGTTCGCTGTGACAGCCGGGCTCTGTTTTTCTTCGCGCAGGAAAATATTCGGCCAACATGATTTGTCGAAGTTGGTCGCGGTTCACTTGGTTTTTCGCATTTCGAAAGGGGGGAGGGGAAATAAATTAAAGCCAAACAGACGAAAAAGTTCATTTCGGGAGGAAAATTTACGAATGGGAACGAGGATTCCCAAATGGGAGTCCGGACAGGAATTGGATGGAAAAATGTTGTATGAAAACCCGAAATGAAAATCATGGGTTGGACAAAAAAAGGCGGTATAAGAAATTCAAATGAGAGTCCTGTGGATAATACCAGCGGGGATTTTTAGTTGGAAATCTTTTAATTGAGTGTCTCGCGGGGTCTTCACTCTTTGGTTCATTTGATAAAATGGGAAAGTTTTCTTTGAGTACTTATAAAGACAATGAATGAACATTAAGCACTGAATGAAATTGCATTTATTACGACGTATCAAGTGAAAAACGATGTGTAATAAAGTAGATATTGTAATGTAGATAGTGAAACTTGATTTTATTAAAAGTTATTTTTGACGTCCCCGAGGTACTCTTTCATTCCTCTGTGATTTTTTAAAATATTTTTTACTCTCAAAATTAGCTGTCACGTTGGAAGCAAAATTTGGACGACGTTTTGAAAATTAACTCGAACAAAAAATAACTGATAATAAATAAAAGCAGGGAATCAGTAACGCACCGTGAAGTGTAATTAACTTTTACTGTTACCTGTAACTGTATTATCAAACGAAAATTTAGTGACGTGTAATTTATTTTTGCAAGCTTTTAGTTAATTCCAAGACACCTCAAAAATGAAGGAAACTGACAAAGTCATAATTGAGTAAATTAAACGCTTGGTACACAGAATTGAATGTCACATTTAATTACTGCAATTATGCTTCACACGTGAAACGGAAACAACGCCACGGTAGCCCATTTTACGCTAGCTATTTTACATAATAAAAAAAAGTTCTCATATCTACAAATTATGCTTTACATTTTCTTATTGCTTTTCAAATTTCACGGTGAAATATGAAGCAGAAAACAAACACCGCACGAAATAACCAGAAATACAACAAAACTATTTTAAATATTTCAAAACCAATTGCAGATATTTGAGATCATTTTTTTTTCCAAAAAGAAATTATGTTTAAAATTATCATTTTATTTATATAACTGACGTCGATGTAATGGAGAACACAAATTGACCAGAACTCCGCGCCAATCACATGTCGCAGCTTGTAGGACTGTACCGAAGAAGAGAAAAAGATTTGACTTTTAAATCATATATTCCATGCAAGTAGAAATAGATGATTTCGACGCGGCGCAAATGACATACGTTGGACCGGAGCAAAACATACATACATTTAAATCGAAATATAATTTTTTTAATGCGCCATATCATATCTTACTTCACCGTATTCATGTTTCAAAAACACACAAAATTCTCTGTCATTTTGAAATAACCGAAAACTCAACAAAGTATAAAATAATTATATTGAAAGCCAGCGCGTTGGAAATGTGTCACAGGGAAATATAACGAGAAAGGTATCAACTTTTACGAATAATTTGGACACAAAAGAATGTTCCGTCCAGTCTGTCCGTTTTGCAATAAACATGGCATGATGTCTTTTCATCTTGATTTAATGCCGAGTACTATCAGATGTACACTGAAACACAATTCAATCAGGGTTATTGGTTCGTGTGGCGTGCGGGGTGAGATGTATAATAGTCGTGTGCGCGAGATTTGATATGTGATTGCTAATCCGCTGGATAATCAGCACGTCGAATTATAGATTACCCCCGGATTAACCCAGGGAAAGGTCCGACAAGTTCTTAACAGTGTAATTGGTTCCGCCTATTAAATTCCATCCACCCTGATCCGCATTTCGTTTGTTCATCTCTGTCAAATTATATACCTTTCCATTTTGGAACAACAGAATTTATTCAGATGCAAATGATATTACATTTTCTTGAAATAACCCCCATTCGAATGCGTTTTACAATGGTTGAAAGATTCATTACTTTACAAGCAACAAGTAGGTGCTTGCGTTACAGTTTTAGGTGGCTCGCCTGCTGATCGACGTTGCGGGTACATGGACTGGGGTGGTGGTGGTGGTTGCGGGTAGGTTTGCATTGGCAAGGGTGGTGGTTGCGGGAAGGTTTGCATTGGTGAAGTCACTGGTGGTTGCGGAAAGGCTTGCATCATCGGGCCTTGCGGACCTGCCACTTGCCCCATAGAATGAGGACTAGTGCGTGAAAATGAAGACACCAGATCCCAGAATGATTCTGATAGTTTACGAGTCTCATCCAGAGGGGTCTGTCGAGTTACCTGAAATGCAATAGAGATAATTAAATATCATTCGTTCTATGTGACACGCTAGTTATTGCGAAACTTCTTGCTTTATGAAATTTGTAAACGCTTTAATGTGAGAATTGGTTTTTAAAAAGTTGTCTTTCGTTTGAAAAACAAAATCTTGTTACCCTCCAGCCAGACGAAACGTAAATGTAAATAAAATTGACAAAAAAGTCAGCTCAAAAGTTCACGGTACTTTTGACGGTGAAACGTATTACATCTTGTTTCCACGTATATGTCTTAAGTGGATTAGCGATGCCTGAATTTACATGAACTTTACTCCTCTTCATATCTACACAAACAATTTTCATCAAAAGCAAAGTACCTTGGCTTTTCAAAAAAAAAAAAAAAAAAACATTGCAAACAAAAATAAACTCGAGTCTGATGCTTTCAAAAAATTCTTACCCTTAATGACGGTCGATTGCCAAACTGGACGAGACTTAGTGGAGGTGCACGGAGAACATAGACGTTATTACCATCTGCAAACTTTGAGAAATAGAAAGAAAAAAGAAAGAGATCATCAGTCTGAATAACTTTTAATCACAATTTTCATGCAAATCATGCCGCCCCGTCAAATGCGGTGATTCAAAACATGGCGCAAAATGTTGTAAACTTATAATAATCATCGGATATTATGTTGGACGAATTTGTGCTGTGAAACGCGCTGATTGCATATGGAAATATTTTCGTTCGAAATCTGTCCGCAAACGTTTGCGCCCGTGATCTGCGACACAACTTTTGCGACGCGCTAATTTATATTTTTGTTGACAATACGCGTGCGGTCACAAATTTTTGCATAACATAATTAACAATATAGAATTGTAAAGTTAAAATACGTACGGTCATACAGCAGAGTACGGTCGCGAATACAAGTCGGTACATTTTGAATTCGGTGTTTTTTGTTCTATTCACTGCTCTCGTACCTCGACTGTCATTCTTCTTTTATACACGAGAGTTAACGCTAATAATTTTCATTTTATCAGTGCACTGTAACGAATGCATAATACCTCGTTAATCAAATTGTATAATGCGATGTTAAATTTGCCTGATTCTAATAATGTGATTCGTCTCACGAGTTTATTTCGATACTCGCCGAATTTACGACCAACTGATAATTTCGAATCGTGAC
The DNA here is from genome assembly GCA_030523145.1 of Trissolcus brochymenae. Taxonomy (NCBI): domain Eukaryota; kingdom Metazoa; phylum Arthropoda; class Insecta; order Hymenoptera; family Scelionidae; genus Trissolcus; species Trissolcus brochymenae. Next base: position 466,991 of record JAQQRF010000018.1, read on the forward strand.
TAAATTTCATGCTTTGAATCACTGGTCTGGTGATATTTTATACGGCTTTTTATTATTCCTCCATGAACATAACTGATATCAAAATTTACAAATCTGGAACATAAATTTTCACTTGACATGTTAACGCATTTGAATGGAGAATAATATTCTGGAACCTAAACAAAACTTCTTGATGGAAGAAGAAAATGCTAACAAAATATCACTTTTTATCACTAACGTTTCTCGAACGTTATTTTTAAGAAATTTCATATCTCTTCTTGAATCAAAAGAAAACTTCTCAACGCAAGGATGTGTTTTTTGAACTGTATACGACGTTTCTCGAACGTTATTTCAAAGAAAATGTTGGATTGCAGTTTTCAGTCACAAGTTTTCAAAGTTATCGCTATTTGTGACAAGCGCGATCCAGTTTGTACGAATGCTGGGTCCTCTCATCAATAACCAGGGAAGCGATATAAATCGCCACAGATGTTTGTTATGCGATTTCTCGACGTCGGTGTAAACGGCATCATGAAGATTTGTATGTCAATGAATCTGCCAACATCCATGTTTAGATTATATATAGTAACAGATTGTATATGCAAATGAAGAAATAAATGGTTTTTAAAAGAAATTTCAAGATCTCTTTTTCGATCGCATATAGTGACAATTTTTTTTCTCCTTATTTTTTGAAGTCTCATAATAATGTTAATATATATAATTCGAATGTTCAAAATGAAAAAATAGACTTCCAGACTGATCCATCAAAAATTATACATATTAAGCTGATGTACGATTTGATTGAAATAAATAACGTTTATAGTACCTGAAGCCGTGCGGGAAAAGTCAATTAAAATCGTAGTCGTTAAGGAAAAAAGAATTATCGGCAAAGGAGATAACAGTTTCCGGCAAATGGACTCGTAAGAGAGCAATTCCGGACTTGCTGTGAAGAAAAATTGCAGACATGCAATGGGAAAATCAAAATTTCTCTACAGGTTAATGATTATTCCCGCAATTTACAAAAATTAACAGTATCTAATAATACTTTATATCATATACACTTTTTCTAATCTAAGAAAATGATATCACTTGCAAAATTTTTGATTAAATGCAAAAACAAAAACATTTTAATCATTAAACCGAAATTATAATTTCCACAACATTTTACATTATTAATAAATTAAAAAAAAAACAAAACAAAACAAAACAAAAATATACAATTTTCTGCAAATCAGTTTAAAAAAATTTGTTTAACATGTTTTTTTCCATAACAAAAATGTCGAAACATAAAACTCTATCTTACCAACTGCAGATATTGGCCATACCAAAGCTTCCCCGACCTCTGTCGAGTATTATAAGAAACAGTCAATGTAAATCCCGTGATAATAGTTGCGCGAATCTCGCGTCCGGCAATTAGCGTTTTCGCTCGGTGAGGCCCCCGCAAGAACCAGACAGAGGAGAGTTCGGGCATCATCAATTGTGCGCCTCGTCAATGTTGCGACTCGGCTGGCAGCGCCAGTACGACGCGGACCGCATCGTTTTCGCTATCAATTGACCGTCTGTGGCATCCACGCGAGGCTGTTCGACATCACACACGAGCTCTTTCCCATTTTTCTGTACGCATTTTGTTGTTAGCACACACGATGCCGCGGCGCAGTGAAAGTCGCCTGATCCCGGCCGATTCACAGTCGGAATTCGGCCGCGAGTGTCGCAAATCACGAGCGACGTTCGCCCGTCATTAAGCTCGACCGCGGACGCTGACAGCTTTTTTGAACGCGAGATCAAGTGTCGATCGATGCATCTGAGAGTGAGCGATGTCCTCGACGGATCGGCTTGTCGCTGCACCTGCTGCATTTCATTTCTGATGCGAGCCTCGCGCTATAACCTATAAAGGCCGTGCCACTGTTGACAGGTACTTGTTTACGCAACAACACCAACAAGGTCACACATGCACCCATCAATTGTTCAACCCATGCTGCATATTGTTTTACTCTACTTCCTTTGTTTATCTTATAATACTGTGGACTAAACAAATTGTTCCATCTTTTGTCTGTCACATACATGACTGTCAATGTCATCCGTTGCATTTAGAGGTACATTTTCATGTTATTAAAACACTGGTCCAAATTCATTCGACACGCTGTCCTGTAGAGCTTGCACATATCTGTGGCAAAATTTATTTTGGAAACAAGCATTTTGGCACTGGCTGTAAACAAATTCAAGCGATAAGGCACGTGAAAAATGTGATAATTGATGATGAAATGTTATGTTTATTGAAATGATGATGTTATTGAATGTTTTAATAATAACGTTGCCTCGAATGCGTATGTCCTCTCCGTTGTCGAGATACATACAAATGAGTGCTGTTCAATGGAACATGGAATTTAAAAACTCCTCTTGCTGACAATTTTCAATGGTTCGTAACTGTTTTAACAATGCATACTAGCTCAAATTAGACATTGTAATTTTTGAGATTCAACTTTCCACGTGGTTTGCAAATACTTGAATATTTTTTTTTATTCGGTTTAAGATAAAAGATTAGATAGACTCGATCAAAACTACTTGAATTATTGATCGTACAATGTATAAACTGGTTTTATTATCAAAATTCGAACCTTGAATTTAAAATGAAAAGAAAATATTAACATGAAACATGTTTCTTTGGGACCCTAATTGTATCGATGAAAATGCAGTTTGTCTCGAACGAATTATTTGGTTCGAATTATAATCAAGAACACTAATTGAAATGACACTCACAATGTCGCTTTTTTCCATTTTTAATTCATTTATGGCAAACTAATGAATTCGCGTGTTTAATTTATTCATTCAGTTTTTTGTAACTTTTATTTGGTCACTAACTTAATTGACAAAAAGAAAAATGAAAGTCGAATGAAAAAAGTACAGAATCGATTACTCAGAGTTCGTCAGTCAAGATCATGCTGACTAGAATAAAAAAAAAGGAATGCGAAAATTGTAGTTAGAAGATAGGAGATATTTTATCGTTGCATGATTGTACCAAGTAGTGACATGGCGTACACGCGAAGGAGATTTATTTGATTTCCTGTACGCAGGGAAATCAGAAGAAGGGATATTTAAAGAATGAAACAATTTCAGTTGCAAATAATGCACTGAGAGAAATTTTGCATTTATATATACCTGGCAAGAGTTTATATGACATTCTGTTAATTCATCAAAAAGTAGATGCAACAAGAATACAGTTTTTTACATTTCGTTTTTCGTCTTGATTCTATTTTCAAGGAGTTTTTGTTTTGTTGTTCAAATTCTTATTTATTTGTACTGTTTTGCTTTTCTTTTTTTTTTTTTTGAAAAAAAAACTTGAGAAAAAAATTTTGCCAAATTGAAAAAATTTGTTTTACAAACTTGCGTGGAAGCAATGATTCTATTTAGCCTTCAATAAAACTGATTTCGTTCATTGAACGATAAGATTTAATAGAAACCACGTTATGTCAAGCAATAAACCTGTTAAATAGTAGCTTCACTTGACGCCAGACGTAACATAGAACTATAACAATGAGAGTTCGCTAGGGTTTCGTTGCCAGCATAATACGTCGTAAAGCACTCGCTCTGAAATTTAATTTTTTGTTCTTTTGCGCGATAGAAAGCCGATTTTTTGGCAGGATCAAGAAACCTGACTAAGGATTTGCAAGTGAAATTTTTTCTTTAGACTTGACTGAGAAATGGCTCGAAAAAAAGTATTCGAGTGGAAAACGATGAGAGATGACATCCGTTCCACTATGTTAAAATGAGGAAAAAAGAGAAAACAATCACTAGTTACTGTAAGAATGTGCAGACGTGAAGGACAAATTAAATCATTCCTCTGCGGAGGTACAATTTTTTCCGTGCCTGTTTCTCTCCATTATGAGTCTGTTTCAACACAAACCAATGACAACAACTTTGTACTGAGAAAAAAAATTGTTTTTCCGAAAATTGACATCGCATCTTATCTTGAAAACAATTTTTTTTTTTTTGAATATAAATTATATCTTTTTGAAAAACCAAATTTAAACATTACAAAGATAACAATAAAAAAAATTTTTAATAAGTGCAATTGACCAAACTGTTAAATTGATTTTTTCAGACGGAGAAATAATCCAAAAGGAGATATGAGTAACGAGGAGGGAACCGAGTGGCTGGAGGAATTGCTGCACGACGTGCAGTTGTCGCAGTTTTTCACGCGAATACGTGATGATTTACAAGTAACTTGCCTGGAGCACTTCGATTATGTGCAACCTGAGGATCTTGAAAAAATAGGTCTAGGGAAACCGGCCGTGAGAAGGCTACTGGACACGGTGAAGAAAAAACGAGCCGCGCAATGGAAGAAAATGCTCATCACAAAAATCAAGCCGGGCAGCACGAAAAGCAACAAGCGCTCTTCAAAGAAATTGTCCGAACCGGTGACACCGACGGTGTTGACCTGCTTAATTCAAGATAAAGACGTGACGCTGTCAGTGAAGCTTGGCGACGGAAGTTTCGGTGTCGTTAAAAAGGGAGTGTGGACCTCGCCATCTGGCAGGCTGTTGCCTGTTGCAGTTAAAGTGTTGAAAGCTGACGCGCTCACCCAACCGAGCGTCATCGAAGATTTTGTCTCTGAAGTTCAGTCGATGCACATTTTGAATCATCAAAATTTAATTAGGTATACTCATTGATTATAAATCTAAACTTTCGACGAAAATTGTTTTTCTTTGCCAAAAAAGTAATTAACAAAAATGAGTAACAATATTTCAATTAATCATTAAACTACCTCGACCTTAGTGTATCTAAAACTTTAAAAACCATAAGTTTAATTTGTGTCAAATGTTGAAAATGAAATTTTCATCTCGGGTTCACTATCCGTGTTTAATCTCAAACATACCATGTGCGGTAAAAGATAAGCTCCTACGCTGTTTCACACCCCCTTTTATATCACGTTACGTTATCATAGATGACAATTAAAGTGAAAAATTCTCCAACACTTACGTTAATTCTGGCAACAAACAAAATTAACATAACAAACATTCCCTCTTCCTCAATAACAATTCAAACAACTACCATCGGAGAAAATCTGTGCCGGAATAGTGAATAAACGCTCGCGCTAATGACTTTAATTAATTAAAATACAAATTGACGGAGAGGATGAATATTAATGAAATCACATGTACAAAGTGACAATGAAGCGACGCCTTACATGACATAACACGCGGTTTCTCATGACTATTCAGCGCCATTTTCCGCCACGGAATTTCTAGTGCAATTGCTTTGTTGAATCATGCATTCGAATTATGAACTTCCACGAATCAAGCCAAACAAGTTTTAGCGACAATAATTTAAAGAAAATTCCGTATGATTGATTAACCGAATTGTCAATTGTAATAATACATTTTGGTTATCATTTCTCAAGTGTTGCTCGATTTGCAAACTGTGTCGCACGAAACGCTCCAAATACAATCATAATTAATGCTGAATTTATTACAAACACTGTTCAGCAAAAATTGATAATTAGTAACTGACTTTCTACATGTAGATGAGTATCCGCGAAAAAGGTGCACTTTACATGTAAGGAAAAATTAACAGGATAAAAATACTTTTTCAACATCGACGAGTGGTCGTTATGCCACATAAATCAACTCGCATTGCAAAAAAAAAAGCTAACGATTGTTTTAGTATCGGAATTTCTGATATTTTTGTATTTTCAAAGGAATTATAGAATACATTTATTTAAGATAAGAGTCTTAAGTAATAACTGTTGTTAATTTTTGTTTTTACAATAGTGTACAATTATTCCATATTAAAATGTTCATACAAAATTAATTTCGAAAAGCTTTAACATTTGTCAGTGCGATAAGATAGCCATTATCACTATTTACATTTCATGTCAAAATTAACGAAACTAGTATTTGTTAAATAAAATGAGTAATTATATCATACTTAATAACTTGATCCACGAGACAAAAATTTGAAATCATTTATGTTTGAAAGTAAACATTTTGAAAGAGCACACATTTGCTGATCGTACAATAATTTTCCAGATTATATGGGGTCGTTTTATCGCAGCCAATGATGATGGTGACAGAGCTAGCGCCATTGGGTGCGTTACTGGATTATTTGCGAAAACACTGTGGTCAGATATCCGTCCTGACGTTGTGTAATTACGCTTTGCAAGTGGCCACAGGGATGGCTTATTTGGAAGCAAAGCGATTTCTCCACCGAGACCTGGCTTGCAGAAATGTTCTCCTAAGCTCAATAGATAGGATAAAGATAGGTGATTTCGGTCTGATGAGGGCCTTGCCGCAACAAGAAGACTGTTACGTTATGACAGAACATAAGAAGGTGCCGTTCCCCTGGTGTGCTCCGGAATCTTTGAAAGCGCGTCAATTCAGCCATGCTTCTGACGTTTGGATGTTCGGAGTCACGCTCTGGGAGATGCTTACGTTCGGCGAGGAGCCTTGGATTGGACTGAACGGGTCCGAGATCTTGAAAAAAATTGACAGAGAGGGAGAACGTCTGTATGAACCAGAAGCAAGTCCGCCAAAGATGTACGAGATGATGCTTCAATGTTGGACAAGAGACCCAGCCGAAAGACCGACGTTTGCCTGTCTGAAAGAATCGCTAACTGGAATGGTGCCGTCGGTTATGAAAGCATTGAATCGATTTGAAGAGACTGACAAAATGGTTATAGAGCATGGCGACGATATTGTGATTATTGATGGGAAACCAGAGAATTACTGGTGGAAGGGACAGAACCAACGAACATTTCAGGTGGGTGTTTCAAGTTGTTTCCAACTCGAGACTCGAATTTTGATTACGTAGAATAATAGATAAGGCATTTGTTATGTATGCGATATGTCTCTGTAATAAAGAAACAATGAAGCTACTTGAGAAAGGCTGTCATGTGAGCATCGGCATTCGTTATGACACTTTTGAATGAAACTGTATGAATAATCACTTTATTGCGTTTCCCAAGATATTATAATCAAACTTATAAGGTCTAGACCAAACTTGGAAAATGTTGAATCATTCTAAGTAGATAGTGAAAATGAATAAGTAATAATTATACGCCTTTTTTTATTTTTTACCACATTATTATCATTTAATATTGTTGTTTTATGAATTCTTCACTGATGTTTAATGTTTGTTTCAGATCGGCCTATTTCCTAGATGTTTAGTTGATCCGATGCGCAAAAAACAACCAGAAGACATAAGCAAACCATTAGAAAATTCTTTCATTCATACCGGCCACGGAGAGCCGTTTGGTAAAAGCTGGGGCAGCCCGACTACGATTGACAATGTGTACCTGCGCAACCCCATGGTGCCACCGGACATTATCGGTACCTCTTCTGACCACTCGAAGAAACATTTTTCGCAAACCACGCCTCGGTCTCGCAAGCAGTTCAATTACAAAGTACTGCAGAACGACTTGCGATCTAGTCCCATTAAAAAGGCACCAGCGGTGCCGAAACCGAGCACTAGTCAAGAAGGAACCCTCATAGATTTATCCCCCGAGGAGTTGGCCAACGCAGCGGCCATGGTCGCCCATCAATCTGATAGTGGACGGGTCGTTAATATTATCGACGAACCCATCGACATGACGGAGAAGAAGCAGCAAAATTATTGGTCCGAAGATGAGCTCAGAACTTATGCAAACTGTCCCGAAGCGGCAGCAGCAGATCCGTTTGATACATCGCAGGTGTTTAGTTCGAGATATTACAGTCAAGTGGCGCCAGAACTTCTAAATTTCCCGCAAACGTATAGCAATATTGAGCAAGAACAATTGACGAATAACAATCAGTACAACAGCGTTGACTCGATTAGTCAGGAGCATGTTTCTCAAGACCGACTGTACAGTGAGATTGAAAGAAAGTCGCCATCTTGGCCAGAGGATTTGCAGGCAGAAGGAGCTGCCGTGCAAACTTACGCGAACGTGGAAAGTCAACCGCCTCCGATGACGCCAGCGCCACCGCCACCACCGCCACCCATCGGACCGAACGAGAGTCCGGTTAAAAGCAAAATGAAACCGGACTTGGCTCAGTGTTTTGAACAGTTGTCGGTGGAAACGAAATCGCCAGTCTCACCTAAAAAATTAGACGCAGCCTTCCTCGCGGAGTTGGAGAAACAGTTAGGCGACACGCCAAAGAGGGCTTCCTTCGCGGGTCCGTCGACGCAAAGCAGCGTAGAGATTCCAATCCTCAGGCCACCACCGCAGACGGTAAAACAGAAATCGCCCCAGGGGACGAGTATACAGAGGCCAAAAAGTCAGGCTTCCAGCATCACTGAAAGCATGTCGGATGTCATCGTCGGACAGATATTTCAGCAGTGTCAAAGCGGACTGTTGCAAGTCGCGCAAAACAATAGCAAGAATCAAAACGAATCTGTGGACGCGAATTTTAATCATAATCAGGGATTCAATCAGATCCAAACAGTTCCGCTGGTGCCAACGCAGGAAACGAGGATTGGAAATGGAAATGTTGTGCATCCTCCGAGGCCGGTCGCGTCTTCCAGTATGTTGTCAGAGAAGGTTTACGAAGAGCTGAAACAAAGCGTACCGAATCTCGAGCAACTTTCGCAAAGCGAATTCAATACTCTTTACAACAAGACTGTTCAGCAGAGCATACTTAGAAATTATCATACAACCAATGTCGGAGTTTCACAGGGACAGGTCAACGTGCAGCCTCCTGTTTTTCAAACGCCAGTAATGAACATGCACCTGGGTGAGTTTCCAAAAATGCATTTTTCATCTAATCAACGTCATTAATCAAACTGCTATTGATCTAGGTAAACTTCACCTGGACAGCGTTAACCATTGGGTCATTTTTCATTTACAGGAAGTCCTCAATCAAGTACCCGTCATGGCCAGACTTTACCCCGAGCCGGTTCCAAGCAAGAACACACGTTGACTTTGGGAAGCCCGAAACAACCGCCGATCTACAACCCACCTCCGCCTGCTTGGTCTCCCATGAAACCGATGATGAACGGCTTTGCCCAGGGTCAAAATAATGCTGCCCCTCCTGTGAATCCAGACTTGATGCAGTTTACGCCGACTCGTGCACAACAGCCAGGTTTCAACTGTCCTTCCCCTTCTCCGTCAACTGCTAGGAACCTTTTACCGCAGATGAATGACACTGTTATGTACGCACGTCAGGCTTCTTCCAGTGCTGCTGCGATAAGTCCTTCCTTGACTGGAGCTTCCCAAAAATTAGTAATGTCAATGGATGACGAATTTCGAGCAAGTAAAATAATGAAAGTGCAGAGGGAAGTGAGCGACGCTTCGCAACAAGAAACACTCGTGGCTCTGCAGGCAACCGGCTGGGACACGAGCCAAGCTGCCAAACACATTATCAGCGTCAGGAAATCGAAAATTGACAACCTCGCAAGGTGAATATGAGAATCGAAGATAAAATAAAACAAAATTAAATGAATATTGTTATGAATAAGATGTAATTGTTTTTTATACAGTTCATGTGAATCTCTCATACTGATTAAACGTTCATCTTGTTCTAAACAATGAAATTAATTAAACATTACGATCTTAATTAAAAGCTGTAATTTAGCTTGAGTAAAGAGCGCTATTTAGAGACAATGATATCATTTAATATGAATTATAATCGTTAATTGTTTTTTTTCTAGGTTGGGGTTGGCAGACAGACAACAATGTGAGAAAGCTTTGAAGTCGACTGAGTACAATTTAGATTTGGCGGCCTCCATGCTGCTTGACCGCGAAAGATGAAGAATAACCATAGTATCCGGTTGACGTATTAGTACAAACGTTATTGGGAGGCAAAAATATACTCCGTCGCCACTGCGATAACCATAAAAATGCAACCTGAGAGGTATCGACATCTTGACATCACTGAAACCTATTATTATATTTGCGTATATGTCATTGCCAAATCAAATTTAAGCGATAGGTTAATTACTATTGTCGAATAATCAAATCAAACTTGTTGAAAGTTATATTTCAGATCATGCACTAGATTTGATTCAAACCTTGATTTTTTACAAGTGTTGATTGGAGGAACCTATTGAAGGGTTAATGAATTTGCTGCACGAGGTTAAGCGAGATAATCAAGTCGACGTACAAATTGTATAGAAATACGGTTAATTTTATATATATTTTTGTTTCTCACAGCCGCTCGCAAGCGATCGCGAGTGCTTGATTTGTAGTGATTGTAATGAAATCCGTGCTTTGGTCCTGTTATGAAGACCCTTACTGCACCAATGTGACTATTTTGAGATCCGATTCTGTGATATATGCTACTAAAGGCATCGAGTTATAGTAATGTTTTCTTATGTCGATAGAAGACAATGATTTATTCTGTTAAGCAGTTTTAATCCCCCTCCTGTAAATATCTTTAATCGTAACGCGTCAACCGAGGACTAGTTGAAGTGCGTCCCATGATCAAAACGAGAATACTGCACTAGAATGTGTACAAGTGATATTATTCATTTCAAAGAGCGACCGCTCAAGGTCGCTTTGGAAAGTATTTTTTGGATAGTATTTATAATCATCTCATCTTCGATCTTCTTTTTCTGTTTGGACAAGTTTTCTTTGATGTTATTATTTAATAGTAAAACATCGTTTGATTACAGTAATAGACAATAAAGACAGTGTCATTTGAAACAGTCGTTTTTCATTCAACCAGTACATTCCCAGATGAAAAAATGTTGATACAAAAGCGAACATAATATTATTTCAATCCAATAAAAGTATAATTTCATCCTTCATCAATCAGCAAGGCAGCAGTGGATTATTATCTTTTACCGGCCGATACCTTGCAAGATCTCTCGAAGGTGCATCTAAATTCTATGTAAAGCAACATTGTAAAGCACGGCGCGGCTCGATCCACCCAATCCCATTATTACATCTCTTTTCGTTTTGCTTGAAATGTTATTAAAGAGAACTTTCTTTTTAAATCTCTTATCGTGATGAAAACAACCGGAGGAAACTGGAGCTCCTCCTGTGTTATTACATCTAATAATTCCGCGGCCCCTGTAAGGTCATGCACAGAGAGCAGAATGAAAAGGGAAAGGCCTCATGTATTCGTATAAACGTAGTATCCTTTACCTTTTCGACTCGACCTTTCCCATAAACACACCCCGCGTTTGTTTTTAATTTAAGTATCATCGTCCCAGTAAATGTGTGTCTTGCAATGTATTATTTTCAATTACACTATACATCCTCGCGTACAAGTTATACATTTCGAACATCATCGTCATGTACCATTTTTCAAATCGAACTGTGTGAATTGCATGGCAAATGTTTTTTTTTTCATCTCTCATATTTTAAATGTCCATTGTTGCGTTTTTAAATTGCACCGAAATCAACGATCCTTTGTACGAGATTGTGTAACGCGTTGAACAAATATTCCAGCATGCATCCATCATAAATTCGTCGCATTGAAAATCATCCGAAGACACACTCGTTTGTGCAACAGTTGCCCAAATCTGTACGCCTATAAACTTCTAACGCAATCGGCGTGTATGCGCGCGGTGAATTAAAAAGTAACGATTTGTAATTCAAGGTCTCGGTATTTATTTTTTTAATTTTTTTTTTTTTTCAACAATGGCTATTTTTAATATTCATTCGTTATTAACTGTACAATTGCGCCCCCATTTGCAGCAAAAAATTTTAACGACGGATCGCACGATGGGATCCAAAGGAGAAAAAAATAATGGCTCGTGCTCGCGCAAACACACGTGCCTTTTCCTCAAAGCTCACAGATAGTGGGGACGATGCTCAGGTGTGAAACTCTCTTTTCATCAAAGAGAGAGGCTCAAACGTGGACCGACCACGGCGCGCGCTGTGTGATGATGCGCGCTAAACGCGACAAGCGATACGACAACATGATACAGCTTTTTGTTATATTGTTATTGAATTAATTTTTTTCTGTCATTCTCTGGTAAATAAAAGGTCAATAAGATCTACAAAATTCTCGTCGGTTTGTTCATTTTTTTCAAAATTTTCAATGTAATTTTGTAATGCGGTGCTTTTTTGCAAGAAGAATTTGAATTTCGTTTTTGGACTTGTGTTGTGATTTTGAGTTTTGTGCGATAAAATAGTCAAGATGCCGGCAGCTTCGTCGATCTACTGGAACTCGCTGGATTCCCAACGGTCTTCCGGTGACAGTACTGGGGAAGGACTCTCTGCTAATCGTCACTATGTGGATCCCTGGGACCTGGAGAATTACGTTTATCTGAGGAAACACAGCGTAGTCGCCCCGATTTATCAACGGACGCGTTCGTGTGCTGGAGCTTACAGTAGACTTTCTCAGCGGGCGCAAACGGAACCAGATTATTGGTATTACGATCGTTGCCACCTTATCAGATGTTTCCCATTCTTTGGGAACTGTTTGGGAAAATTTTTACCGCGTCATTAAAAAGTTGCGTTTTATGTAACAAAATTTCAATTAGTTTTCACTTTGAGGGAGCATTTTGCAAATGAAATTTTATTGTTTCAATTGTTATACCGACTTTATACAATTTTCCTTTGCAATTACATGAGAAGTTTCAACCAAAATTAGTTAGAAAATAAATTAACTCGAAGATTCGTTACTTTTGTTTTCATTCTTAGTCATTACAAGGGTAGATCATTGTTAAAACAAAATCTTCAATCAGGAGATATTGATCTCAATCGTTGTATAATGAATATCGCGTTACGAGTTAAACCATAATGCAGTTTATGTTATTTATTATTCATTCAATTATATAATACTAAGTTCAAATTGAAAGAACAATCTTTGGCCATTAACATTAATGAAATGTAAAACTGAAATGAAATTCCATCTTTTGCCAATAAAAAGTAATGTGTTCAGTTCAAAGTTGAAGGACTAATTTTGAATTTGACGTTGTTTTTGATTTTGAATTTTGATGTTCGCGTTTGAAGTGCCATTGAATGTAATCAGCAATGTGACAAAAAAATTACTTGACATTCTTATTTCGTAATATTAACACTTCGATTCAAAAGCAAACTCTTGTTATAAAAAGTTAGATGGTTTGTGAAATAATCTCAAGTTTCATGTTTGTCATGAAAAATTTTGATTGACTTTAAAAAGATATGGTGATCAGAAAAAAGTTATCGTGTATTATGTCAGATGTTTGCTGGTTCTGAAGCGGATCATTTTTTATCCGAGACAGGAGTGAAAACTGTAGATTCTTTTAAAGAATGATTAATTCACGTTTTTAAGGTATTCCCCGTCGGCGAGGGAGCCAGGATACGACGCTCCCGCTTCGGTAGAAGAATTATATTTTGGTGTACAGAAACCGATTGCTCACAATTATTATAGACCTCAGCCAATTTACGAAGACAACGTATCACACTACACTACTGCGCTTTCAATTTACGCTCCCTTATCTGGTAAGATTAATTAATGTTTGTTAATGCAAATCACCATGAAAACTCATGTACAATAAAATAATAAGATTTATTTGACAAGAATACTTGTTGTAATGATAAGTGAATTAATTAAAATCTCGGCAGATGTAAGGATTTGTCTCGATGAGTTTATAATTGGTACAAGAATTAAAATATAATTGAAAGACAGTTGGAAGATGAAATTGGCGTTTCGATAAATCGACGTCATTAATGAAACGAAACTTTTAATTGATACAAAATTATACATCCAGAGATTAATGGATAAAAAGTTGGATAAATAAAAATTGATGTCTATTTGTTGACTTTCACTCTGATAGACTAATCTAGTTTTTTACAAAATTATAGCGATTATTCATTTTCACTAACAATTTTCATCTCGTTTTATGTAACATTACGTTTCCAAGCGTCATTAAGATCAAACAAAGTATCGTCACTTATCTTTACTTTTTTTTCTTCATTTTCATTTTGATAAATCATTACAGTTTCGTATTGTAAGTTAGCTGTCAGAGCTTAATTGTTAACGATGTTTACATTCAATTGTCTCTTAATCTGAGTTTCGAGAAAGTTGGACCGAACCACGATCACATCACTGAAAGTGGTCGCAAGATTGATGAACCGCAATAGTTTTATTTCCAACATTCATAAGTGGGATTTATAATTGAGCAAAACTTATAACAAGCAGGCTGCACACGGTGTCAATTTTCGACCTTCGTGGTTTGCAAGATTTTGCCCCTGTGAGAAAGTTTGTTGGTTCTAACTTAATAGAAATAATAAGAAACGGAAATTAAAGATTGAAAAAGTCATAAACAAATCAACAAGAAGACAAATGTACGTACTTCGATATATATTTTGTCGGTTGTTTATGCGGGCATACGTACGTTGAAACTTTCTTTTCCTTGCGATTGAAATCATTTGCAAATTCCAAATGGAATGTTATTAAAATATTATGTCCATTTCTTTTACACGTCTAACAGTTTTATCAATATTATATGCACTTGTTATGCAAGATTTTGTCAATACATATTGTTTGATCGAGAGTATTGATTTTTGCTCAGTTAAAATTACTAATTAAAAATTTTATACATTTTAGTTTTTATTTATCATGAGAAACTATTTGTCATTAAAAACTCAGTTCGAAGTTACACGGGAGCATAAAATTGAAATTAATTTCCTGTTTCCGTGACAAAAATGTAGAAATAAAATGAACTAATAATGCCAATAAGGAAGTCAACGAAAGATGGAAATATTATGTAAGATTAATTGTATCGATCACTAATTAATAAGAAAAAGTATAAGCTTGATTAAAAATCGCCTTTTAAAACTGATTTAATCCTGATTTTCATATATTTGGCATGAAAATTGAGTAACAAAAATATAATTAATCTTATTTAACTCGGATAGACATTTCAGTTGCATAATCAATTTTTGATCGATCCGAATTTCTTAACAGAGTGTTTACGAAGACCATGCAAAATTAGACAAATTTATGTTTACCTTCCATTTTTGATAATATCTTCATAAAATGTACACCTTATTTATGAATTACATTATAATAATTTTATAAAATCACCATGCAAAAAACCTGTTTGGACAAAAATTCAAATGATCATTTCTTAAGTCTAAATTACTTGTATTGTATGTAAAACTGCAGCCAGTGTAATAACAGTGATAATATAACGATTTTTGTTGCATCACTCACGAAATATGAGTTCGCCATAAGATGCTAATTTGACTGCCAAGATGTTATATTTAAATTGTACTTAAAAAATTCGAATAATTTACAACATCAAAGCCATCGCAAAAAACTCAACCAGATAAAACATTTAATAGAACTATTATTGAATTTAAGATATTATCAATTAATCGCAATGGTGAACATTTTTACTTTTTTTGTTTCCCCGGAGAAAATTGTTGAAGCCTTTTACTGATAGTTTAATCTTACATGAAAAACAAGAGTTAAAGAGTGTTGAAAAACGCACGACGCTTTGATTTCTAATTTGATAATTCGACACGTAAACTTATACTGCAACCGGACATCCGACCGTTGGCAACCGGCACGATGCTCTTGTCTCGTGAAAAACACACGACACGGTTTCCCAATGTTTCACTCCCACAGCGCCTTCTCCAGATCTTGCTATTTGAATCACAGTTTTTACGCGGCAAGGTTACTACCAAGTACTCGCTTATAAGGCTGAATCATTAAAACGCTCTCTCACGTGAGAGAAGCGGTGAAATTCTGAATTCGACCTGACGCGAAAAAGATCCCGATTATAAAACCCATTATGTTTTTTTTTTCAAAAAATACATCAAAAACTCTCGGATAGAAATCGTGAGAATTAGTTTGAAAAAACATCATTGTTGTTTTTTTCAGTGCATTTTTTTTTGAATTTATTGTTATTATCAATAATTTTTGTTCGAAAAAACTGGGGCAAGTCATTTGTAAGAAGAAACATTTTTGATCTTAGATGTATATTGTCCTTTCACTGCGACGACTTTTCATGAGGCACTAACTGCGACAAAAAGTTGTCGTCCTAAATACAAAATCTGGTTCTTGGAAGCTGAGAGGGTGCGTTGCGCAATTGCGATCTGTGAGAAGTTAGAAATTCGCAATCACAAAACCCGACTCAGTCTGATACACAAATATTTTTATTCTTCGATTGCCTTTTTTTATGTTTCAAATATATATTTATCAACTGATTTGCATCTCAATGTCGTATCCAATCACGATGTCGTGAAAGTGTTGAAATTCCTCGATGAAACCAAATATCGCACGGCTGACTAAATGGGAATTTCAATTTGGCGAAATTATTTTTTTTTATGAAGATTAGACGCCCGGTTGTTACGAAACAGAGTGGATTTCGGCGTAGAAATTTTATAGTTAGAATTTATTAGATTGTTCTCCCTGGAAAGAAGAAAAATTGTAAATCAAACATAATATCACAAAAGATAAAATAGTACATATAATATAAATGTTGTAAAAAAGGAAACTGGATGAATAAAAAAAATTAAATAAAAATCAAATCAAGACATAAAATTTTATGATTCGTTTTTATGATTATTGATGGAACGATTTTCACGATTCGATATGAATTTCTCTACTTTGAATCTTGATTGACCGTTTGAAATCGAAAACTGAGTCTGAAATTGAAGTGAAAAAGACAATTCCGATAAAATCGCACTCATTTGAATAACACGCCCGTATAATTAATTATACTTTTCCTGGGTGTAATTGTTGCTCTGCACGACAACTCGAGCGCTGGAGTAACACTTTTGCTCGAGAGCTCTTTTTCGCGGTCTACTTCGACAGCAAAATTGAATGTGAACGATTCGAAAATGAACGTATCAACATACGATTTCAACGGGAAACGTGTTAGATTTGACGACCTGGCGAAAATAAACGGTAAAAGTTTATCCAGCCTTTTGAGAAAAGCCATATATATTAGTTTATATCTACATGGCCGAGGTGAAATTGGTCATACAACAATGCGGACAGCTCAATGGACATGAAAATACATTTTAGAAATTTTCATTCAAACAAAAATGAGATTCGTCAGATTTGTTTACCGCGTAAGTTTTGCGCAGCGCGATTTTACGCTTTTCAGTCTCAATTCAAATGTCGCGTGTCAAACGTCATTATCACTTCTGTCGTTTCTAAAAGTGAATAAACATTTTGTCGGTCCGCGCATTATGAAATGCGTCAGTTGGACGCATTTTTATAGAAAATCAAGAAAATTGTCGTCCGAATAAAATTGTCCTGAACAAATTTTTATATAAAACGCGTGTAGTTATCATCACGAACTGAAATTTCTTTCGGCTAAATTTAAGCATCGTTGTGCAAAATCGCGTTACATAATTGAGCCATCGAGCTTAAAAATAACATGCCCAATTAAATCATCGGCCTTTTTCGCTTGCAACAAACCGAAGACTCATTTTCATAAAGCAGCTCACGCGAACAATCTGTTCGAGTAAAAGTTGCTATTAAATTTATATAGGAATCCAAATGTAGGTCATGTGTCATCACAACATTATACAGTTTTCTTGTTCGAGTGTTTGTTAAACACTTCATTAAAATGAAACAAAAATATGTATATATATTTTTTTTTTTTTCAAATTAACTATATTCTACAGAATTTGTTTTCTTTTTAAGAAAACTTGATCTGCAAAAAATGTTTGATTGAATCGGCCAACATGGAATACCATCGAAAATTGAGTAAACACGAAATTCTTAAGAAAATCGTCCCGAACAAGTTCTCCTTGAGACATAAACATCCAAGAGAGTTTCTCCTCGCGAAAAAGCTGAAAATGAATCAATGCTAATTATGTTGTTTTCAAAATATTTCATCTATACGTGACGTGAAAAATATTGCTACGTGTTGCAGCTGGTTATAATTTTGCTAGTTACGCGAGCGTCTCTCGTAAAGGTATTGACATTTATCTGGGCATGAAAGTCTGCAAATTGTCTTGCCTCGTCAGCGATCGTTATGCATCGCGCGATCGTGCGTTTATGCATATTTGCGACGGAGGTGCATTCAGATTCACGCCTCTGTTTTCCATTTTCACCCTGATCTACATTACTTTTTGTCGTACGGTTAATGTTCTTCGGGAGGCATTCATGTGCTAATCTGTAATCAGCATAATCTGCTTTTATGTGCAAATGTTATGCGAAACACATATCAAGTTCACGTAATAAAAATGTGGGTTAAATTTGTTCTGTAACCAAACATGAGAATTGTTATATCAATTTCAAACACAGGATTCATTTCTTCTTATCTTAATCTCACCACAGTTTATTTACACAAATTAATTTCTAAACATTTCAATAATTTCAACTGTATCTTTATCACATTCAATGAAAAAAAAAAAAAACAAAAAAAATACATTTCTTTTTTGAAAAATGTCTTCATGATTTAACCGAGAGTGATTATGTATCAGGTCAATTTAGTAACATGTTTCACATGTAAACATTTGACTAATCTTGATTATTGGTTGAAATTATAAACAAATTAAATTAAATGAATCACAGGGAGAGCAACTGCTGCAGCTTCGTAGACAAGAGCGATATTGAGACCGATTTGGAGTTACATAACTCTGCGCACGGTTAGTTTCTCCCCACGTGGCGTACAGTTGGGAAAGACATGTGGCTGATGCGAATCGGTTGCGCGCAATTAAGGACACGTTTGGCACACAAAACACAAACATCTATCAACAATTTGAATTATTGATCGACATATTGCCGATTATTCAAATGCACTTGACGATTTCACCAAGACGTTTTTAAGAGAGTCTAAATTCATAAGGGAATCACGATTTTCCCAGCTTTATATTGCAATAAGTCTTATCTAATCTAGCGTTATTTCTGCTGCCACCTATATATACGAGTTGTTTGGTTCGTATAAATTATTATTCTCTGTAGCTTTCTTTTTTTTTTGACGCAGCAAAAAAAATCCAAGGGGTGTGTGATTCACAGGTTTTCATGCACGACTACAGAAATATAAGTAAAAATGTTCGTGTTTTCGTGCCCAAGTTAAAACAATTTATTAAACATGAAAAAAATGGCGATTAATTTTTTTTATATTCATTTAATGTTTATCAGATTTTCATCAACAGATGATAAATTGTTTATCATTAATCACCCATGACATTTTGGTATGAAAATATGCAACATTTACAATATACTAAACATCAGTGAAAGATTGTTGTTTGCAGCATTGTAAAAAATTTTCAATGCAAATTGTTATTAATCATCTTTGATTATATATAAAATTTTTTTGATCGGGCCAATTTGATCAAAATTTTTAATCATATCGTTTGAAGAGTGATTAAATAATAACATTCCCCGTTTATATTCACAGCACAGAACAGTCTGCTTTTAGCATACAATATAATTTTCTCCCACAATTGTTCATTCATTATTTCACAGACTGATCGGGCATGAAAAAAGTGCAAGAATAATAGAAATTAATATCGTAACACAGTAATCGTTCTGTGTCGTGATTATTATATACTTGAAACGGAGTACGAATTAGGAAGCGATTTAACTGAAATGTAACTATTTGTCTGCAGATAATGAGAAGTCGAAGGTGGTTATTATAGTAATAAGTGAGAAATTTCTTTTCGCGAATATTAACATATCTCATTACGCAAACCCCCTTATATTTTGTAATTACTTGAAAGTATAAAATCGACAACGCGCAATAATTAACTAACGCAATTGATTTTGGTATACTTCGTGGGCAGTAGAACAAAATTAGATAATAATGAATTCAAACAAAAAAAGCGAACAAAAAAAAAGATTGTGAAGATTTTGCTTACAAAAGTCAGTCGGAAAATTGCGATAACATAGTCAAACAATTTAAGCAGGTTTAACAACAGGTAAAAAAAAGTAATGGCTCAAAAATAATATCATCATCAGAATTTGATGATACTGGCTATTTCACAATTCAGGCAGTAATAACATTGTTTGTGCTTCGTTGGCTTTGCTAACAATTTCGCTGAAATTGGATGGAAATGCTCAATCACAACCGATTTTCTCTTGTCTATTGGGAAAACGCATAAAATGCTAATCCGCCAATGAAAAATCGATCAAATCAATGCAAACACCAACTTTTTTATAACATTCTAACCAATTTTTTTTCTCTCAGACTACTATTATTTAATAAATTAGCGATTCAAATTCAAAAATCAAAACCAGCATTAGAAACTTAATCTCCACTCTATTATTCAATTTGAGTTTTCATTTTGTCAGCGGTGCACTGCAATTATCATTTTTTTTCCCGCAACTATTAATAATCATTTTATGAACGATCAATCAATCGGAGTGAATATCTGATCTTTCGATTTTCAATTCTTCTCTTTTCTTTCTTATACTTCCCTTGAATTATTATGACTTGAGATTATGCAATGCGCATCGCGGATGCGTCTGTGGGTTACCAAATCGCATTTCCTGCAATAAAAAGACCATTACCCGAAAACAACTTTATTGGCGGCGTATTTTTATTTTTGTTTTCTAAAACAACAGGTGATTGAAAAAGCCGACTTTTGAATCCACCAGTCGCGGATTGACGACTTTTTTTAATTTTGTTTGCATACCATTTTAGTGACAATTGGTTCGTAGAAACGGTTTGTCAAAAAAGGTATACATTCACGTGCGTGCCCATGCCCATAATTAATCACGTAATAGATTAATAGCGAATTCCTGCCGTGCATCTGGTTCAATTAGGAAATGAAAGTTAAATATATACAAGAGGAAATTCATTAGGCCCTTCGGTCACGTGCGTCTGGTTGAATTCTGATAGATATACCAGAGGATAGGAAAGTGCAATTTTGCATACTATGCGGGAAACACTTAACCGAATCAACGACCGAAGTTTATCGTGTAAAATCTAGTTTAATTTTTATAGTTCATTAATTTTAAATTAAATCTCAATTCCTCATCTTCCTGGTCTATATGGTTGATAAAAAAGTTTTAAAATGTATTTATTTATTTACTTAAAAACAAAAAGAAATGAAAATATGTCCATCAGAAATTACTTAAAGATTCAAAAGCATGTGGCTGAAACGATGTTTATTTTTTGTTTAATACAGAGATGCGTCACTCCGAGGCATTCGACATATACAGAACGAATGACAAGCTCAGGAGGAGAAAAAAGGTTCAACGATCGTGGAACTACCGAAGGTAAAGATGATCAATAACTTATGATCTGACAGTTTTATTAGTCTGGTGTTCAACAAATAAGAAATTGTTTTTTGCTCTGCTTATTAGGGAGGAGTGTCACTATCACGGTGTCATCGATGAAGATTACCATTACCACGAAACTCCTTTGTACTCGAAAAACTCGAGACAACAGGATAGGCGATATTCAAATGCGGTACCGACGGTTCATCATGATTTAAACACTTATGGACACTTGAAGTTTGATTACACCAGTAGTTGGGACTCGTTGCGCCGCAAAATTGGCAAATAAGGGAACACGATTAACGGGACCGATGACGCCTCCCGTTGTAGGCGTACGTGTTGCGTCAAATCTACCATCAATGGTCACAGAACATACAACATGGCAGAACTCATTTTTTATCGTCGATATCATTTTTTGTGCAGCTCGATTTTGTGTACATCTCCATATCATTCATGTATATGTAATTTATAAGGACATTTAAATTTATATTTTTATCTTTGGTGAGTTGATTTTTTGATCAATAATTTTTCCCTTCGTGTAAGACAAAATCTTATCTGTCGTTTTTGACAAATTCGTATGATTTATCTTGTACAGTGTCTTTTTTACTAATAAATTATCTTTAAAAAAAGCGTGAATTAATATTTTGGTACTGGGTTGGATGATTGAAGAGGTAACTTTTGCAATAACAATGGTTTTTATTTGATAAACTGCCTTAATTACATAATATATTATTGTTACGTTAGTCTTTGGAATCGAATATCGATCAAAAATATTATCAATGAGGACGCGGGGTCGTCAACCAAAACTCATTTAAATCCAAGACCCACGTGGATGGAGGGTTTTTTGGCATGATTATAAAAGACACGCCGTGATGTCTGTCTTACTACAAGGTATGTAATAGATATTTCGATGCTGAGGTGAAAAACGGTGTAGAATTTGTCGACTGATTCGATAACAAAATTATGTATGTTAGGAGTGCGAATATAGATTGGTTTCTATAATTTTTGACAATTTTATTGCACTGACACAACTAGGCAAAGATGTTACAAGATGTCAGTGGATGAAGATATTAACAATATGAAATAGATTTGTACTCCTAACATTACAGTATAAATAATTATTCGTATTGTACATAACTTTAAATGAATATATGAATACTCTGTACACGATTTTTTTTAGGTTTATTATAAAATATTGCATTTAATCAGACCATGTTTTACGTTTACTTGAAAAATGATATCCCGACAAATTACAAATTGTATCCACCCACATATCTTAAAAATGTAGAAACAAGAAATATTGGACAGATTCGAATCAATATTTTAAAAACTTGTCTTAAATTTCTCACTATCCGCTAATTAATCTTACAAGGCACATTAAAGTGTTAAGATCAAATTTTCTTTATAAAAAATTTATAATCAATAATATTGTTGTCAGAAACATGTAGATGAAAAAAAAAAAAAAACTCGTCGACAGTAGACAATTTTCATGTTAGTGATAATGTTTCACTATATAATGTTTTGTTGCATTCATTTTGTCCGAATATCTTGTTGTTAAAACAGTATAAAACAGTTAACTTTATAAAATCTTATGAATCATCTTCATATGTATTAAATTGTAAAAACCTATTTTTTATAATTTATAGTTTAATGTGTGTTCACATATGGGTATTTGTTCACGTGTTTGTCTGTATTCTTATGTGTTTGTGTTCATGTGTTTATGTATTTTATGTTTGTTTATCAAAATAGTGAAATTGTTTAAATGTTGAAAAAAATTGTATAAGTGGAGTACTTTAGATTTTTTAAATGTTGATTCAAGATAGAATAAAAGTTAAAGTTAAAATTATATAAAATACTAATTCTATATAATGAACTTTACTATCATACTTTTTATGACTTGAAAATAAATAATAATTATATTATTAAACCTCTAAGCAACAACAAAATTACAATTATCACAAAACAACCAGAGTTCAAAATTTATATGATCATTCGAATGCCTTTGATTTAAAAGTTAATTGTAAATTATTGTACAATTAAAAAATTTTTTTTAATGATGTTTAAATTAATCTGTTGTTTTATAATTAAGTTTTGCATGTTTCGGCACATATATTGCGGTACGCAGTTGGTGTTCAGCGAATTAGATTCTGGCGAAGTCGGATGTCTGTGGAACAGGATGTGATATATCTTCATAATCATCGCGCCCAAAAGCTGAAATATAAACAGATTGTTAGTTTCATCCCAAAACATCCAATTTAAAGAAATCTGAGTGTTAAAGGAAACTATACACACAGTATAATACGTTTTTTATTTGAATGTCAAATCACTTGATGGCTCAATTAACCATTGAAATTTATTAAAAAGAAATCCATTTTTTGTAACGATTAAAATATTCAACCTTATTTAGTCGCATTTTGAGTATAAAGTGCATATAAATTAATTTATGGAAATTCATACACTTTTCCTGAAATTCGTGTGAAAAACGAAAATGCGACTAATGATGAAACATCAGAGAGTGACATTAAAGAGTGATGTTATGATTTTTAACTGCTAGGGGAAAATGAAATGGATGTCTTGAATGTCTTGGTGACAGGTGTGATATTCTGAAATGTAGTTGATTAGTATAATTTGTGAAGATTTAATAGAAGAAACTATAGTACAATCAATGAAATAAAACGAGATATTAAATTACAATCTTAATGATCTTCCCAAAGACCAGTTGATTGCTTCTGAGATGTTCACGGTTGCGTATTCATCTCATTTTCATATCACAAACCTTCAATCCAATTGATGCAAAAGACAACTTATAAAAGTAGATAGAATTTGCGAAATCATAAATCTGTTTTATCTTATCAATCAACATCAACCTAGGTACTCAATACTTCATTCTAGCTTATCAAAATATCTACGATTGATTACTAATAAATAATTTACTACAAAAAAAATATATATATACTTCAATTAAGTATGCATATGAACATTTTTACTTAAAATTTCAACAATTATAGGTATATTTTTCAAATCATGAAATGCAATCTAATTACACGGGCATAACGTCATGTAAAACAGAGGCGTCGTTTAGTATTTTTCAATGAAAAAGCAGAAACATGCCTCAATAAAGAATGTTTAAATTAGAGTTATAGCTGATATACGTTATCTAAGCTTCTTCAATAAATGAAATTTTTGTAGCATTGCGTGTTATTTCACATTTGACTCAACGTGTTATTCGAATGATATTTTTTTTATATTGTAATCCGCTAAATTCAATTTTATTTAGTAGCTCTTTATCATGCATCATTCGTGTATAGTAGAGACTTATTTCGGAACAGTCATTTTTTTTCATTCATAAAATTGCTGATCGTTTTTTAATAAGAATTAAAATTGAGGATTAAACATGTGACTATTTTTAGTATCCCGTTACCATATGTGAAGTGATGTGAATATTAAATGATCCGCTGCTTCCTTTCGAATGATTTTGGCATATATTGATAAATTATTTATATCTTATGTACACGTATGCAATATACACACATTAGTCAAATTATGGTTAGTTTATGGTATTGTATAAAGCTTGCCACAAGCACCACTCCCATGCAAACATAAAACTTGAGGATTTATCAGTCACCGACCCAGGATTGAACTTGATTGATGTTATTGAAAAACTTATGTAACGTGTTAAAGTAACTGCATGTTGGACAAAGTTAAATATAATTAATTTGATTAACATTAAATGGTTGGAAGCTAGCTTTTTCCAATTTTGTATACATACTTAGAAGCAATCAATTGAGTAAAATTCATACTCTGCTATTCAAGCGCCGCCATCTAGAAAAAAGTATTATTAAAATAAAAAATTAGTTTGAAAATAAAATGGTACAAAAATAAAAAATCAAAACAAAAGCTAAAATAATCTTTTGCAGTACGAAATTAGCTACTAATAAATAAACTGTATACGATCTAAAGCAACAGAAAAAATTCATGTAACTTACTATAGATGTTATGTCTAACAAATTTATTTTTCTTTATCTTGTATTGAACTCAGTTGGATGATACTTAGATTTAAAAAAGTGTCTGTTCTATAGAATACTGTATGTTTGTGTTTGAATCACACATAAATGTGAGTGTCTGTAAAAATATTATTACATGTCGTACTTGCTGGGATCGCGGACGACAATGTTCCTTTCCTGTCCTGTCCTATTTTCAGAATGATCCAACTGCTGATGGCGCGAAGTACCAAATTGATTGCCATGAATGCTATAGCGAACGTTGATAAAAGTCCTGAAAAATTAGTATTTCCAATTTCTACATTACAGGGGTACTATACTATACAGGAACCTACATAGTACAGTAAATTTACACCAAAGATCAAAAGAAGAAAATCATTTAATAGACAGAATAGACAAATCTACAAGAATAAGAGTCAAGTTAACTTTTAATTGTTATTTTTAATCCATTTCCTTTTTAACACTCAAAAGATGTATCAAAGATAATTGCTTAAAAAGGATAAATTAACTAATTACAAGTTGTCCGTGAAAGGAAATTGGAGCTTTCATAAAATAATCTATGTCATTAATATCCAAGGAAACAAGTTGGCCTAAATTTTAATGTACATGAATGGAAACAATTAATTCAATGAAAAATTAGAAATCTATATTGATGTTAGAAATTAATTTACTATATCTTTCTACTGATTGTTTGGTTCAGTATTAATTGTTAGACGTTCGCGACTAAATGGTAATTAATTTTGTTCTTACCGCTGCCATAGGAGAAACTACAGAGTACAATCACGTCGAAAATGATGGACATTACGTTGATGAAAAGCGCCTGAAAGACAAATATGGAATTAGTGATAAAATAATCAAGTTCAAATGTATAAAACAAAGTTGTTCGAAATAAAACTTACAAATTGTATAGGTTCATCTGATTCGTGACTGTGAATTGCCCACATAAGACTTACGAAGAATAAGAAATTGTACATCATAACTACATTTGGACACCAACTTCCTAGTGCCAATCTGAAATTAAAACATGTCATTGGTTAATTACTGCCATTTCTCATGAAATGTTCAATGAAAATATTTGTTTCATAAAATTGTTCATACGTACAGCACAACTAGGATGAAATGTACAATAAAAACGAGCTGAAAAAATAAGACAAAATTAAAATCACTTTTAAGATTGTTATGACGTCAATTTAGATATAAAAAAATATGATGGTTATCTGATTTTCTCATAATGATTTTCATGTGAAAATAACTAGTGCATGGATGGTTTGCAAAGTGAGGAAAACATTATTTATCTATGTATCAAATGTCTTCCGACTGGATTGAGACAGCACTTCATCGTTACATATCATCCATCTTCGCGATGAAACGTAATATGTGTGCAATTAGGTTTTTCTTTTTGCGCAAAGATATTGAGTCGATACTTTTTTGTGGATGTGTATACTTTTTTGAACATCCTGTCTATAAGGTATCTTTGTAAAAAGAATATTCCAAGGTAATATTATATCTACCTCAGCAAAACTCAGATCAGATTTCAATATTTCTTGTAATTTTTTGAACCTGGGAGAAGACAAAGGTAAGGCAATTTTATTGGTGTTAATAAATGATTTTGTAGCAAATTAAGTTAAAATGTCGAATGGAAATCTTGTTTAAAATTTGTAAGATGTTTTTTAGATGATTGAGATAAACCTGATTTATTAAAGTAGAAGTTGAAATAAATCATACATTAAGTAACTGATTTGTAAATTTAATTGTTGTACATCGAACGGTTACACAATTGTACATTAGAATAAATCAGTTAAGGTGCGGTTAGTTGTCATTCAACAGCAGTGGTTCTGAATGATTGTTTATCCACAGCTAGAATTCAATTACAAGACATTTTTCGCACGATTATATAATAATTTTTGCTTATGATATAATTATGAAATCATTTGTACAATTGTCTCAATTGTTAATATTGGAAAGATTGTCAAATTGAATTGTCAAGTTGGTGGATTTCGAATAACTATATTAAATGAAAATTGCGATGAGTCAAGAGTAAGAATACATTTCAAGAAAACGATTACATTTTAATTGATGGTTAATTCTTTTAGATTAAGACATTTTTATCTGCGTTTATTTTCAAACATCAACATGAAGAATTGAACGGAAGATTTGAATATCTCTTAACGTTCATCAACCTGATTGTCAGTGGCAGAATCACATGAGTGGAACGGAAAGTGAAACTGTAAAATTCAAAATTTTCTTTCGATTAATTGGTATGTTCCTTTTTTTTTTTAAACATGACTAGTAAAGAACAACGAAATTTCTCTTATTCTCCAAGAATGATCGTTGTTTATTCATGTCTATAAAGTGGATAATTTTTCATTTTCCAAACGGTCAAAAACAATTTTTTATTAATTATATCACATTAATTTTCGATTAAACAATATTGAGGTCAAGTTTTTTTTTTAAGTAACCTTAAAGATTCATCAATAATTTTTATTAAACCTCAATTTATTTCTAACGTTTCAATTTTGTTAAGTTTAATTGTATTACCACGACATATGTTGAATCGTATGTTAAAGATGTGTGATAAAATGAAAATAACCAGACCCTGCATAAAAATATAACAACAATGAATGGCCAACAATTGACCTTGACAAAAAGATTTTTATCTTTTTGTAAATTAACTTATAAACGATAGCAAGATAAATATTCATAGGATATTCGATATAGCACAAAAACTAGACACGTCTTCGTGGACATAACAGAACTTTTTCTTAAACGGAGATTTCCCTTCTCTTCTTTGGTACCGTAGCTGTCAAAATTTCTCTGATTTCTAGAACATGAAAGGTCAATAAACGGTTGTCTGAAAAAAAGTATTCCTTTTTGTCAAAAATGAAATTCATTTATAAATTTTATGTTCGGGGAGAAAAAAATTAAATTAAATTAAGGGTCTTAATATTCCTTTTTGTCAAAAATGAAATTCATTTATAAATTTTATGTTCGGAGAGAAAAAAAATGAGATTTCATGTGTGTGCAACGAGTACAAACTTTGTTCCTAGAGCAATGTCTTAATATGGTATAATTTTTTAAGCTGCTTGCGCTGTTGTAAAAAAAAATGTTTGTCTCTTTTGCGTTCTCAGAGATTACTTCACTCCGTCCCACACGAATGATAATGCAACAACATTTTCTGACTCGTGAAATTACATGTATTTGCGAATTCTCATTCGTTGAGATAAAGTGCAAAGAAAATCGATGTCGTAACACACGTAGGAAATGAAATTTGAGCTACAGAATGCATTCTTATTTACCTTGAGCTTAAGGTGCGATAATTCCCTAAAGTTCGGCATGATGAGCAAGTTATTGCACTTTGCGATGTAAATTTATTGAACCCAAACAGGTACGACGAACACGCGTCTATCACTATCAAATTTTATCAGCTCGGCTCCGTTTTTAAACCGTAAAATTTTGACCGCACTCCCCAACGCTCATATTAGGAGTGAATCATCTGTGTAAAGTGTATACATCACGCATATAAACAAGTTGCCTATGTAAAGTGATGACTTTTACCTATTCGATCATGCTGCCATCTCTGAGAGCACCTTAAACGTGGCACACTGAGAAGCGGAAACATTTTACTTTATCAACTAGCCAGACGAGAATGTGCATCTTTGAAAATTGTCGAGCTCAATTTTTTGAAACTTACAAATTTGGAAACCATCATTTTTCTGAAAATTTTCTTCATTTGATTTTTGTTCGTTCACTTTTTCCAATGACAAAAAAATTGGATCATTCAATTTTTCTTTTTGGAAAAATATTAAATCTGACCTAATTTTGATGAAAATTAAATTTGAGAAAACTAGAAATTTGATTTTTAGGGTAAGAATTTTGTTTTCTCATTTTAGTTATTATATACTGCTTTTACCGACTGTAATTTAATTCACAATTACAGTTTTCATTGTAGTTTAGCGAGTTCTCGATTAGCGGCGATAGAGGAATATTCAATGAGCATGCGTTACTGACAATTCTGTAGTTTAATTTTTATTTTAGTACCGGTGTTTTTTGATTGGACGTTGTGAATTGTGAATTCGAAAATTCAAAAACACGAAAATGTTGCGACATTACAAGTTTTTGGGCAATTTCCCTCGATATGTTTCGAGGTGTTTTCACCAAGATGCATTCGTTATCGGAACCACACCAGATAAGACTTCACCAATTTACGAAGTAAGAAATTTACGACGAATCAATTAGAAATGCACGATGTGTCTATATTTTATACTGCATTAAATTAAACATTTTCATTTTAAATTTCTAAATTGGACATTTTCAATAAACAATTATTACAAGTATTTTGTTAATTATTCTCATATGAGTAAAACAAGAAAACAAAATTATTATAGAATACGACTCTGTCACATACATGATACATAAAAAAGATTTCTAATCGTATGATATTGCGTGATTGGAACATGATCGTAAATTATAATGCAGATAAGAATACATATGCTCAACTTAGAAAAACGAAAGAAACTGAGATAAATAATTTTTCGATAATATTTTATCCAGCTCGGTAAATTATCCATAAGTAATCGATCTAAAATCTACATCATTTTTTCAAAATCATTATTTGATATTTTTTAGGAAAATTATGCTCAAATGAAGGTACTCGTCGATGATCTTAGACAAAAAGTAAAAACGATATCTCTAGGAGGGCCACAAAAAGCCAGAGAAAGGCACGTTAGCAAAGGAAAACTTTTAACTCGCGACAGGATCAATGTGCTTCTTGATAAAAATTCTCCTTTTTTGGAATTTTCACAACTTGCTGCGCACGATATGTATGGCGAAAACATTCCTGCAGCTGGTATAATAACAGGGATCGGAAATATAAATGGGTAATTAAGATAAATCAAACTTTGAAATAAACAAAAAAAAGAAACAAATGTTTTTATAACTCGGCGCTTGGAATAAAATTTGAGAGTCACTAAAAACAAATTTGCAGGAGACAATGCATGATAATAGCAAACGATCCAACTGTTAAAGGAGGAACGTATTATCCCATTACTTGCAAGAAACAATTACGAGCCCAAGAAATAGCTCTGGAAAACAGATTGCCATGCATTTATCTGGTAGAAAGTGGCGGCGCTAATTTACCCTATCAGATAGATGTTTTTCCTGATAAGAATCATTTTGGTAGAAGCTTTTACAATCAAGCTCATATGAGTGCCGAAGGGATCGCACAAATTGCCGTTGTTCTAGGAAGTTGTACAGCAGGTATAAAATTTAAAAGACCATTCGGAAATTGGAAACAATTATTGTTAGATTGTTATCTCATTGGTTTCGTTTTGCTTGTGTGATTGTATTTCAGGCGGGGCATATGTGCCAGCTATGGCCGATGAAAATATAATAGTCAAAAATCAGGGTACAATTTTTCTTGCTGGGCCACCGTTAGTGAAATCTTCGACGGGAGAAGAAGTCACTGCCGAAGAATTAGGTGGTGCTGATTTACATTGCAAGTAAATGAAAAATGATTTGATCTAAAAATGGATAAATAGGTCAATTAAAAATACACTTTGCAATGTATAAAATTGTTTTTTAGGGTTTCTGGTGTGAGTGATTACTACGCTCTTGACGACACTCATGCATTGCATCTGACAAGAAACGTTATAAAAAATTTGAATAATAAAATAAATGTGGATGTGTGCGTGGATTCTGAGGTGAAACCGCCGGTACATTGTGTCGATGAAATATACGGAATCGTCGGCAAAGATCTGAAGAAACGGTACGACGTGAAGGAAGTTATCGCGAGGATCGTCGATGGATCCATATTCCACGAATTCAAGGCTCAATATGGAGAAACTTTGGTGACGGGCTTTGCGAGAATACACGGTTATCCTGTGGGGATCGTTGCGAATAATGGCGTTTTGTTCTCTGAAAGTGCGCTTAAAGGAGCGCATTTTGTGCAATTATGCGCACAAAGGAAAGTACCACTGCTTTTCTTACAAAATATTACAGGTAAGGGAACAAAAAATGTGGCTTTTGACAGGTGGTTTTAATTTTGTTTTGCATAGATTTGCACAAACAACAGATACGTTGACTGGAAAAATGGTAGCAATTTTTTTTTTTTTCATCGAGATTACACCACTTTTCAGGATTTATTGTTGGCAAAGAAGCAGAAGCAGGAGGAATCGCAAAGAATGGTGCTAAAATGGTAACTGCAGTAGCCTGTGCTAAAGTACCAAAAATTACAGTTCTTATTGGTGGATCTCATGGAGCCGGAAATTATGGTACTTGTTGTAAATGTGCTATTACTTGAGAGGATATATTTTATTTATTATTATTTTTTTTATTTTTCACTTTAAGGTATGTGTGGAAGGTCTTACTCTCCAAGGTTCTTGTATACTTGGCCAAATTCAAGATTGTCTGTGATGGGCGGTGAACAAGCAGCGAGTGTTTTAGTGCAAATCTCAAAAGATCAGAGGATCAGAGAGGGAAAACTTGTAAGCATTTAAAGTTTGTCATTAGTTTGTCAAGCTTAAACATAGATGTATGAATTTATATATAAATTTTCAGTGGACGCCGGAAGAGGAAGCTGAGTTAAAGAAACCAATCTTGGAGAAGTATGAAAGGGAAGGTCATCCATATTTTTGTAGTGCAAGGTATGAGAAAAAATGGTAATAAAAGATAATGACAACAAAAATTGATTAAATAATGATGTATTTATTATTTCAGATTATTCGACGACGGTGTTATTGATCCGGCTGATACAAGAACTGTTCTTGGACTGAGCTTGGCAGCCTGTATGAACGCGCCAATTCCTGACACCAAATTTGGATTATTCCGAATGTGATAATTTTCACTTTATGAAAATTGGATGTTTAATTAAAAAATATTTGTTATTTTATGATTGTTGAATTGTTAAAAATATTTTATGACTGCATCACAGACATGACATCGAAATAAAAATGACTGGTTTGAAATTGCATTTTTCACTTTTTATTATTATAGCTTTGTGAAAAATGGATACATTCTGGACGATTCAGAAAATCAAATTAACATATTCTTTATAGTTGATACATCCATCACGAGTATAACTACCACTACGTTCGATATTATTATAAAAGGGATACAGCTTTTGTAATTTGTTGCCGAAACAGTATGGCTCAGCGTCCATGTCTTCTGGTTGGTGGAGTGGTAAGTCTGGGCCCCATTTCCGGAATCCGTCCTAAAATAAAATCATTGAAATCTTAATTCTACCATTTTTTAATTTTATTTTCTAACATCGTTTTAATGATCTCACCCATGAATCGTTTATCCATCTTTGGATACAATGACTGTGTTGTCGGCGCCAGCTGTTCACTGTTCAACCCGTTCAAAACCCGGACAAGAAAATCTGCGTCCTGAAGTTTGTCCTTCAAAATAACCAACCTATCATCGCTCTGCGTTTCGTCCCTAGGATACCATTTGATATCATAATCAAAGAACAGATTAATTTTGTCTTTATCGTTGTAAATTTCATTATGGTCGCAACAGACTGTCTGTTGCAACAGATCATTAAGATATTTTTCACGTTTTCGTACATTTCAGTAGGAGAGCCATTCTCGTTATCATTGTTACAAAAAATGTAATCCTCAGTAAAAATTTTTACGTTCGACGCGTCATCGTCTGCTTTCTGGGCACTGTCGCTCCTTCGTTTTACATGCTGAAGATATTTTGATACCTTGTTGGGTCCATTTTTATCAGCATCATCAAATCTGGGTTTACAGTAAAAAGTTAGGTGCGTAATAAAAAAAGGCAAGCATTTTTTCCCTTACCTGAGAGAAACATCGCCACTCTCTCTGTTGTTGTGTCCCTCCTGAAAGTTTGTGGTTGGCATGTCATCATTTTTTGCCAAAGTTGACAAGCTTCGTTTACCCATGTTGTTTCGTGAATTTTTGGTCGGCATGTCAGAGTATACACTCTAAAC
Organism: Trissolcus brochymenae; assembly: GCA_030523145.1. NCBI lineage: Eukaryota > Metazoa > Arthropoda > Insecta > Hymenoptera > Scelionidae > Trissolcus > Trissolcus brochymenae. The sequence goes on from JAQQRF010000018.1 coordinate 499,957, forward strand.
AATTCAATTTTGCGATTAAAAACTGATTTTTCGTTGTTTTAAAAAAAACGACATGGAAGTTATATGTAAAAGGTTGTAATTTTAATGACGTACTTCAGAATTATTGATTTGTTGATATGGACCAATGGAGGGATTCCACTTCGACGGTAAATGCATAGAAGAAATTGTTCTTAAGAACAAACATCTATCATAACCATCCTGAATCGCTTCCTGGAACACGATATGTTACGTCGCTTACTCTTGAAACGCACAGGGCAATCATTTGCAGTCGACCAAAATTTTTGACTCACCGTAAAGAGATATGTCTGGCCGAGACTCAAACAAAGCAAAGCAACTCTCGCAAAGTCGGATCGGAAAAAGAACATGGCAAATATTAAGTGTCACTGATGTTGGATCCCGAACTTTTATGAGGACGGAAAACATGAAAACTCATATTTATAGGGTAGCGAGTGTTTCTTGAATTGGGTAATATATCTTATTGGAATGAAACCCATAAGGGAAAATGTAACGTCAAATTATGACTATTTATTACACTCATGGTACGTAACCGAATCCTCTCGTTACAAACTGATGATCAGATTATTGATTTCGTATTTTCAAGTTTTTTCATATCGGTATTTTTACTCCAGGATGTGCGTAATTTAATATGGCAAATTAAATATTCAAATAAAAAGTGCAGATTGAAATGGAAAAATCATCGAACCATTGTTTTTGAATGCATTTTATTTTTGAATTACTGCATAATATGTACTTTATGAATATATTAGATGTTGAGTTAATTGCATTTGATTTACTGCTTCACTTTGAAATCTCACGCATGACGTATATGTATCCAATTACAACTGATGCTTGCAAGCTGCTATGCTTTTCTTTATAAATACATTTAAATTATTATATCTACTAGTATATCAATGAGCGGTACAGACTCGTAGTTTTTGATTCGTACGAAATTTCATTAACTCCACGTCGTCATAGTTCACTGACAACTTTGAACAGTTATATTCAGTGGAATGCATATAATATAGCGATTACAGATTATTATAAATGTACTTCAGCAAAAACGCTTAATTGCAAACATATTCGTACAAAAAATTGATATTCAAAATCATTGTTCACAGCTAACTATAAATTGGGCTCAATCGCACTTAGGATTATTTTTTTACAAAACAGTACTTATTATCATTTTTGCAAGTGACTATTGCAGATGTTCAAGTTTGTAAAATTATCTCGTGTTTCTATTTCGATCCCTTATAGTAATATATGATGATTAACTGTGACTTTACAACTTAAATTAATGCGACTCTTTACACGTGTATAAGTTAAAACTACGCAAAGTATGTGTTATCTAAATTGTTACAACTTTCTAAATTGTTCTCATCAATTTTCACGTTGAAATGTTAATTACATTGAATACATTTTAAACGAAAACACTAAAACAAATTAAAATTGAATAATAAAAAAACGATTTGACACCGGAGAAATTAAATTTAATTAACACACATATCCAAAAAATTGTGTTTGATTTATTCTAGTTGAGAACTTACAGTACATCATATAAATTAGAACACTCATAGGATACTAATATTAACATTAGGTCGTGATAAACGACTAGGGTACACGTCTTTCTTCGCTCGCAAAGATTAATTATTGCACGCTTTGATATCAAACCAATACCAATATGCACCTTTAATTAATCAGTTTGCAAAAAAGTAAATCCTAAAACAAAAAAATCAATCGCTACTTAATTAATCGTCACGAAGCGAAGAAAGTTTAAGTACAGATTACTCGTTCACAAGTGTATAGTTTTCATTTTTCAAAACAAAAATTATCGAATTAATTCGAAACGGTGTTACGGTTATTCAAGGGTCAACAATAAAATTTACCGTTTAAGTTCAGAAAAAAAGTGGAATAGAAAATGACCACTGGATGTTAATCACGAAGCGCGTTCCAATTGAATTAACATGACTTTATTGTAAACCCTTAATTAAATTGAAATTAGCACTTGTTTTATCGGGTGCAATCATGTCATAAACGTAACGGAAACGCTGCAGTCTTCGTATCGAACGTTTCCTCCGTACTTACGTAAGTAAAAAAAAACATCGCATCTATCATACACACTACACGAGACTGTGTACTTTCTTTTGTATTTTATTATCACATTGAAAAATTAGATTGCGAAGGCCGCCGCGTGTTCAGTTGAGCGGTCCAGGTTCCATCTATTGTAACGTTTTTAATCAAAGCATCAATGTTACGCATTATATATTTTTTGTTCGTTCGTGAGCAAGCGTAGTCGATGGCGCATATATGTTATCGTGGCATGTGCTTAACAACACCGTACACTCAATCGTGGGCTTTGATTTCACAAGAATTTTAATAAACATAAGAAGATCATAATCACATTAAAGACCTTCGCTTCACTAGAACCACTGGTTTCTGTTACGGATACTTTGTATTTGAATTGCTCTTTTATTTCTTCGGTCATCGCTGGAGTCTCGTCCCTCTTGTTTTTGCCTCTCCGCACGAATTCGGAATGTGCTGAAAGACGAGTTTTGATTCTTAATTATTACATTTCAAACTTGTTGCTAAGTCTAATTACGTTCGTTAACAAGATTGCACGATGCGCAAGGGAAAAAAAATGGTTGAAAACACGCGCAGGAATATCTTTAAGCGATATAATTACTCCGACGCGCACCAGAAAATAAGAGCTGATTTTGTACTAATTGAACGAGTTATTGTTTGATTGCTTTCAACATTTCATGCATAATCAAAAATACCAACCTTGCAAATATTCTTTATTGTTTTCAAAATCAACCTTGATGAACGTGGACATAGTGACTTCGAAAACTTTGTTCTTGTCGTTGTTCACTGGAATAGCTCGACGTTTTCTTCCATAACCTATTTGTCCATTACTACATTGTATCTGAAAAAGAAGAGAAATGTCCTTTGAATGAATTCCAATATTTAGAATAACTGATTAATAATAAACATAATTGACAGCCATTCGAAATTAGTTTGGACAATTTGCGAATCTGCGAATTGCTGGATTATCAATCAGCGTTGGGCAATATCTCACTCACTCCTTGACATTTATCCAGACAGACGTTAACAGTGCCACGGAACTGGACATATGAACTTTCGGGGAACTTGAAAGCTCGGAATTTTGCCGTTAAAAAGTCACCATCTACAGTTTGGAAATTGTCGAACAGATAAGTATCCAGCGAACATCTGAAACGTGAAAATGTTCCTTATTGAGGGGCACTTGATTAACAAACTGTAAAATTTATATTGTACGATAAGATGAATATCACTGTGTACCCGTTGAAAATAACAGTTTCCTCTTGGGACTTGGTATCCGACACTTCCATATACGTGACGAGTAATCCGTAAATCGGCGCTGACTCATTGTCCAAAAAAATTTCCATTTGCAGAGGCGTGCCAGGACTGACGTTCAGTTCGCCCGATATCAGTGTCCCTCCTTGCCTCACTCCTACACCTAAAATCGGTCCAGGGGCATTGCCGGAGATCTCCTCTCTGATCTCAATGAAACTGGAAATACAAAATAAGAAGAAATTGAACGCAGCTGCTGGCAAGATCATCTTTTATTTGGTCAGATCAAAATTTTCATTGCCCGCAGAGAGAGCTCGGCTTCGATTCATTACCGATTCGTGATTGGATGATAAAAAAAGAGCTGCCCTAATTGCCAACTTACTCGGGTTCTTGAAATCCTGCCGGAAGAACGCTCCGTCGGACTGCAGTGTGATTCGTTGAGACAGTCATACTCGGCTGGACGTATGTGAAGAAGCATTTAACTGTGAAGATATGCTTACTAGAATCGTCCGGTTCTTCGACTATGACTCGATGATAATACACTTTCTGATTCTGCGAGGCCAAACCAAATAATATCAATTATTAACGCCACGAAAAAGAATCCCCTGACGAATTCAGGTACACGATGAACTTCATATTTTTTTGTTCGCATTGCTTACCGTTACTTGATTCACTACGCGGGTAATTCCACATCGCGACATGTCCTTCTCCAAAAGGGATAGTTTAAATGTCGCCATTTCGTCGGCTAACCGCGGCTTGCAGGCTTCATCTGAAACGAAATTGCATTCATCATTTTCTTTGTAAAAGCACAATACGTAAATTAGAAATACCTTTACAGTTATGATATATATTTTGTAGCCTGAGAAAATGTTGCACTGTAATCGCGCCGCGGTTCAACTGCAAATTATTATTGATTAGAGTTTAAACAGTGAGTCAAATGAATCAACGCGGGAGAGTGGGGAACACAAAGGGAGAAAAATGAAAAATGGAAAAAAATTAGAAATAAATGTGGTTAACAAATGTAACAATGAACAAACGGACCGGTTCGTTTGTTAGGCACTAATTTTTTACCCCGACTCGACACGACTACCATAAAATCACAGATCGAAGTTACAATAAGTAAACAATATAACGATGTAATATAATCTAATACGCAGCGTGGCAACCCATTGTGAAGAAACAATTCAAATGGAAATGGATACGAGTGGACGCGCATCCTCGTAACAACGCATCGCGTTCCAACCATGACGGATTCAAAACTTATGGCTATTTTACTGTTGCGATTTTTTACCTGGGTAATCCCTTAACTGCTGCAGATATATCTTTGCGCGAGGATTGCTTCTCGGTATGTCAACTTCCATCAAATCTTGCGAGCATCGGACTTTGCTTTGTGTTGATGCTGAAACAAACAAATATTTGCACTGTTTAGTTCAACGGGAAACAATTTATGTCTTTGTAATTGCCGCGATTTACGTTTTGCAGGCAAGAGGAGGCTCGTTAATATGATACCGGCGGTTTTACAAATGGCTCTGACTTTACGATGACGATGATGATCCCAAACTCAGTGATTTTCAATCAAAAGTATATGAAATTTACAAGTTTCGAAACAGCCAGTTGTTTAAAATAAAGTGCCAGTGATGTGGTTGAAAAGAAAAAGAGAAAAAAAAAAATGTCGACAAAAAGGTCGAAAAATAAGTAATGAACATAGAACAGATCGTTTCCGAGAAGATTTTTTATTGTTGTGAAATTTCGTTCTTGGAGAACAAAGTTTTTTGGCCAATTTATTTTATTTCTTTGCAAATGGCTAGGAAGGTTGGTACCATTTTTTATACTTAAATGATGAGTTTTTTTGTTGTTGCTATTTTTAACATAGGAACAACAAAGATATACAGGAGGTTGTAACATGTTACAATTGCGGGCTGTTGATTTACTTTGAAAATTTATCCTGTGGCGTGCGAGTGTGTGCAACAAGTGAGTGCAGTACTTCGCGGTAGCTGACAACATAATTATACCGTTTTACTGTGACTTTACACATAGAAATAGTGATATGCTCTCAATTGTGTGTACCAGCATTAGTCACGACCTTGACAGTTCATCTCTTGTAATAATTAATGCTTTTGCTTTTTGCCGGTGTCGGGAATGTTAAATGCTTCGCGATGCATTTCAATTCACTTTCAATTGTATGCGCAAGAGTCCTCCTATGCTCGCGCGCGATCGAATCTGAATGCTTGTCATTCACCGCAACTTTTTTTTCTCAGCTCACTTGAGTTGAATTGACTTTTCTGATAAGAAAATTAAACAGCCTATTGTTTCAGGTTGTGTGTAACGGAAGATCGATTTCCTGACGATAACTACCAGTAGCTGTGAGAAAAAAACGCGAAGAAAAATTTGGATGAATAATTTATTACACTCAATAACATTTACTGAATCCGGTTTTTTTCTGTTCAAATTAAAAGTATATCTCTGAGGATTCCTAATTTGGTATCGAAGATTTTTATGATTCGACTCCCACTGATGGAGTGACTCATCTAAAAAATAACGTGACTCAAAACCAAAAATAATATTTGTTTCATCGAATTATGCATTTTTGCAAAAAACTCGAAATCATCACGAAACTTCGATGCGTGTGATTAACAAGCAGTTGCATAAAAATCGCGCGAAAATTCAGATGATGCACGATCCAATCTCCTGAGGCTCACTTTGTTCCGCCATTTCACGCCGGCCCAAATGCTCATTCATTAGCCTTAAAATCATGTAATTAATCGTAGCATAAGATATGCAATTACTTACGAATACAAATTTACACGAGAATAAACAAAACATAGGATCAGCATGAAGAAAATTGTAATTCAAAATTGGTAAAAAATTGTTTTCCAATACAGAGTACCCGCTTGAAAATCGAATTCTGACTAAATTATTCTGACTGGTTGGTAAAAAAACAAACTCAAGTGTAATAAGAAAGCAGGTGTCTTACAATTACTGTGGGCGATAAACATCAATTACTGTACGTTGAACTACATAAAAATTTACAGTTCATTATACAACAACGCGAACTTGTTAGACTCACTTGACAGTTTCATTAAGATTAAGGGAACGAACGAAAAATCTCGTCGAAGAATTTTGATTCTTGCCAAGCGAGCAGAATGATCGTTTAATGGAGGCCCATTGATACCAGTCGACAAATATGCAAACGCTTATCCCGTGAAAACCCGAAGATTTAAAAATGATAAAAACGTATTGCAAGGTTTCTTATGTATGTATGTATGGGGCTCCTTGAAACGCGTGTCCCCATCAACACATTCAAGCACACAGGATGTCAGAATAATGCCCGCACTATCCAGACATTAATTCTCGAATCGTTACTTTGATGATAAGTTGTAGTTTTAATGTTACTTTGAAGACCTCAACCGGAATTTTTATTCACAACGAGCTGTCCACATAAACGTCTCCTCCGCGTCCGATGTTATTTCAAATGAAAATACAGTGGTTTTATGTGTAATAATGAAAACGCTTGGATACCCGTTCTTTGTATACCTCGGCATCGCCAGCTCAATTTATTTTTCTTAGTTCTTTAAAACAGTATTTACCAGGATGAAAAGAAGGAAAAAAGATCGTATAAATATGACAAATTTCAGTTACAATTTCACAGTTACTTTTTCATCCAACCCAAGATTCACCTTACGAAATAACGTAGTTCGTAACTTGTTGTAATGTCAAAAAAAAAAAAAAAAAAAAACACCGATGAGCAAAATCAATATCCACATTTGTATTTTCATTATGAATCAATGACGGCATAATTATTCATTTCTCATACACCGCTACGTAATATTACACCATACCCACGTATTAAAAACTGTAACGAGTCCTTTTTCGTATCTCTAATAATACTTCGCATATCCCACTTGAGATTCTCCTCTACTTAATTATAAAAACTATGTCAAGTTAGCCTGATTATACTGGTATCCATCAATGCAAAAATCGTACAAGTATAACACGTTATCGTAACTGTACTGTTAAAAGTTCAAATAGTGGGAACTCGTGGAAAACTGTCAGCACATTAAATAATACATGTCGACCTTAGATTAGTCCGTGCGCATTCGCGCTACAGTTATCAAGCGTTCACCAGGAATCAAAAGTACTTAATCGAAGCAGGACAGGTTGTGTGTCAGGTACTTATATGTGTACCCGACAAGAACGCGTGTACATACTAGCATTGTGTGTGAAAAAAAGGGTTATCCTAACGGTCATTGGATCCGAACAGGCTTGGCAGTGTTTGCCGATAATTAAGAGTCCCAGGGTGAATAAACAAAAATGAATTTCTCGTTTTGTTGGATCCGCTGCAACAGTTATCAATGGTGTATATATATATAAATCGTGACTGCAATACGTCTTGTTAAATTAATGAAGGTGCAAACTTTGCAAATTCATTGTACAAAGTTGCACTTAGGGCCGGTGTTATAAGTCACTTGATATACTGATCAAGGTCCATTTTTGCGGGTATTTTCGCTTGATTTTCAGCCGGGAAAAGATGTTGCCCGTCGGACAGGAAGCTGCGAGAGATCACACGCTGAGTTTTTGTTTCGAATGAATGCGTGTGTAACTAATTCCATTAATTATCACCGGTGAGGTCAATAAATTTTCCACCTGATAAACTAATTTCTTTGATGTCTGTGTTTACTTCCCCTTTCCCCTTCTTTTTTCATTTCTGATGTATCCGAACTAGTTGTTTCTTCTAAAGGAATACGCACTCGAGGAAACAATTAAAACTCGAATCAGATAAGCGCGGAGTATCCTCCGGAAAATGTATTCCACGTTGGATTTCGAATTTTAAAAGTCGGATTATAACGGAAGTACAAATCCGGAAAACATCACATATATTTTGTGATTAACAGAAAAAAAAAAAATTATCGCAGACGCCGGAGCATGTGCAATTTATAATGCTAATTGTACGCCACTGTATCCAATTACCGATTACTATTTTGCGCGCCACCGTCCATAAACTCGCGCGCATATCTCAATCAGACAGCATATCGCTGCGACCAAAAATCAACAACTCATTCAGTGAAATTTAACTTTTAAGATTTAACTCATTAGCACTGCAAAAGAAACTTCCGCCAAACCTCTGTCAAATAATGTTAATTTAATTGTTGAAATTAACGAACGTTAAATGCATGTTTCGTTTTTTTTTTAATGTCAGAGAACACTTTTTTTTTACTATAAGAAATGACAACAATATTTCAATTCCGACAAATGAAAACAATTACATTCTCGTTTGTCTAACGTGACAAGCACTTAATGTCTCCCCGTTGCCAAAATTATTTATCACGTTTGATGTGTGTGGGGTATAAACAGCTGTGATTCACGCGAATATAAGTACTCAGTCTTAAGTATGCACCGTATTTGGCCGTGACCACAGAGTGTTCGTGCTGCGAAAGAAGCGGTCGCAAGGAATTTCCAGTGGTCACGCAACATCAAAGAATGATTATCGCGTCGTTCGAGAAAAAGTCATTTTTCATTATTAGCCCCTATCACTATCATTTGAATGCTTTCATGCATGTATGCCCCGACAATACTTCCGAGTAACGTGTCTCGTGTATACAGTGTAAACTGTTCGCTTTCATTCAAAAAGCCTTTATGGTCCAAATGGTAACGGTGCATGATCGGTTAGGAGAAGAAAAAAAAATTACATATTTTAATGATAATAACAGTGTGAAAATGCTGGTATGCAGAAAAGAATTTCGCCTTCCTGGTTGCGTTCAAAGGAAAAGTCACTGTTGGACTAAACGTATTGTGCTCGCAAAGTTCAGGACGTTTGTCTGTTGACGAGTTTTCTTTATATCGCGAGAAGTCAGCTTAGCGTTCAAAAGTTCCGCAGATTCTGCGGATGCAAGCGCGAACAAAAATATACGATTAATTTGAATACGACCCGAGAAACAATGAGACTAATGCAAAGGCGCAGTATGGTTCGCGTACGGCAACGGTATTAATGAGCCATGCAGCGTATACGCAAGTACCCAAGAGTTATTTCTATTAGTATTTCACAGAATGAAAAATGGCTCAATGGCGGATGGAACGGCAGAGTCCGGATTAACTCTACTTGATCTTTATAAATACCGTTTAAGGGATTTCGTTTGAAAAAAAAAAACATTCCACGCATTGAACGCGCTACCAAAAAGGGAGCTCGAGTATATATTGTGCGGATGATTTGACGGAAAGTAAGTTGTTCTAAGTGATGAATCATTTATTTTTTTTGCATTGTTTTTACGCCGCCAAGCGATGTCGGCTTCTTGTGCTCTTTTTCAATCATTGAAAATTATTTTCAGAATCTTCCGCGGCACGTCTCAAATCACTTTTTTCTGATAACGGAATCCGCGGAACAACAGGGCATACTCTCCTCCGCGCTGTGGCAAAAAACAAAAACAAAAAAAAAAAAAACAGTGCAAAAAACACCAAGGAAATGTGTTCTACCGTGCACGCTTACGTCATGTGTTTAAATTTGCACCTCATGACGGCAGCCATGAATATTCGTTTAACGGCCTCTATACAAATTGTTTCGTGGTAATGTATTTTTAAACATTGAGTTTATGTTTGTTGATGAAAAATGTCGACAAGCGATCGTATAATAATAGTAACAGTGTTAGATACGCGGATAGCAAAGGGCATAAACAACGTTCGAACGCGCACGTGGAGTCTTTTTTTCATGTTTACGAGTTGATACTAAAACCCGGCTGAGAAAAACCAGTCAGCGAGAAAGCCAAGTGCGAACAACAGTTTTAGTTCGAAACTCAAATTACGATAAACTCTCTGAGATTTCCGTGTCGCCCGGGATATAACCGCGATCGATCGGTTCTTACTGAAGAAAATAAATTTGATCACAGGTTTATCGTACCGTACAGACGAACCGTTTTAATTTTAGCCTCGTAAAATATAATTGAGCCTTACTACAAAAAATAATGGCAAAATTTCTTATCAGCGTGTACGCGAAAAGCATAGAATATTGCACAATTGAAGTCTTTAGAAGTGAATCCGTAGAACTTTCTTTCAGCTACAGGCGGTGTAAGAAAAAAAAATCATGCAATTGTTTTTTCATCATGAAGCGTACACGTTGGCTCTCTCTGGCACTGTTCTCACCCTTTAGGTCTTTTTGTTTTTCCGCACTGCCCAACGTCCGCGGTGATCTCGGCAACCGGTTTCCCGGCTTCCATATCTTTCTTTCATACCGTGGCTTTGAGAACACTATACTCTTGCCGATGGCGCAAATACCGATTCCAGAGGTGGACCAACCGAGCATATCCAATTCGGAACCAATTAACTTTTTCGTGCAATTTCGCGCTGTCCGCGCCAAATTTAAATTCTTCTTGTTTTCACTCTCCCCCGGGTCGGCCGATTTGAATCATCGGGGTTTCAAGCTTCGAACAAAACCGAAGAAAATTCACCTACAAACGTACAAAAAGATGTGTGCCAGCGATTGCAGCGATGCCGCCATCAGAGTTCCAGTGAAAGTTACGCGCAGATTATATAAGAAAGTGGGTGTGACGTCATCACGAGGTACACACTTTAATTGTCGTTTTAAAAACAGCGACGTCAGCTTTCAAAGTCAACGGAACAATAAAACGCGCGGCTCGAGATGATTATCAGATTGAATGCCGGTTGAATTGTGAATTCAAGGGGGCAAAACAGTGACAGCTAATATCCTCGGATATCCACCTGGGAACGCGGGACAAATAGCTGAGCTCGAATGTTTCTTCCCTGACGTGCAATTACTATACGCACGAGTAAACGCGATTTAATTAGTTTTATTAAAAGATCCGTCTTCTATTAAAAGGGAATTTTTGCGGTCTCACGTGTGCACGAGGGGGAGAGCAAATTGTTGCGAGCGACCTCGTTGGTGTGCGCGATCGCGTTGCATCGGTTTTCGAGCTTCCTCGGCCGAACGAAACAATCTGATACGTAATTTTGCGTGCAATTAAGTGCAATTTGCATATGAAATTGCGCGGCTCGTTAACCGCGCGTCTTATTTATTCGATGCTATTTGTCGGGGGGAGCGAGTTATCCGCCACTTTTTTTTCCTCGTTATCGTTATGGCTTGTGCGTGATAAGCGAGCATGTGATAGCGGCTGAGGAATCGCGACACAGCTGCTTAACCGCCGGGATAACATTGAAAGCGCGATCGCAGGTGACTTACGTGAATGCTCCCGATGAGAAAGCTATGCCGCGGTCAAATACCATATGAATTATCCTAAGCTCGCGTATAATCTATAGGGCCGAATTGTAGAGTGGGATCGCTGTGATGGCGTGTCACGGAAGTACATACTTTGGCGGGACTATTTTTCAATTAATTTCTTATTTATTGTAAGTGCCGGAATCGCAATAACTGGAATTCTTCACCTCGGCACTTTCATGACCATTTTTTGTATCGAAACGCCTGAAGATGTACCGGTGATTGTAAACTAGTTTGTATATTATTTTCGTCGATTAAATTTTACGGCCGCTTACATATTTGAAGGAAGAAACGTGTAAAGCATCACGCATTTTTATCACTCGCCCTTTCTTTACTCAATCTACCAATGAGCAAGGGCAGTGCGTGCCAGCTGTAGAGCCTATATAATTTTTCTATCTCACCGCGACTAGCATTAATCATCTCATTCTATTCCGTCCTATGCCGGTGACAAATGAGATAATAATTGCTCGATGTGATTTCTGCTTATATATTGAATGGATTTTGAATGAGAAAATAAAATTCATCTCGAAAAGGAAACAATTTTGGAACCATATTTTTGAAATATTTTTCAAATTACAGTTTATTTCAATATTATAGAATGCAGTTAATGAAACACTTTTAACGATGGAAATAATATAAGTATAATCATTACACTCGTGTACAGCAGTGCGAGATTGGAAATTAGGTCGCAAATTGATTAGAAAGTAAGTGATTTGAGACGAAGAGTGTAAATTTACCTGCGGTAGTTGCGGAATAGCTCAAGCGGATAATAGAAGTCGACTGTTTTGTTTAGACAGAACAAAAAACATAAGCTGACAGGATTTAAACAAAAATCCTGTCTCGCGTGTCTTGTTTTTTTTTGTTTTTGTTTTTTCACGCATTCTATTTTGTCAGGATGATTTGAAAAATTTCGGTGCTTGACAGTTTCGCATGTCCTCTAATTTATTGTAATGTTGAACATGAATTTGCTGTGTAGGTTCCATTTACTTTGATACTTTCAATTATGGTTAACATTGAAGATAAACATCGGTCTAAAACTGACCACCTGATGGAGTATCGCGCATATTTTTAACGCCCCGATCGGTTTTGAAAGGGCGAAAGATAGCGAAGGCGTGTAAGCAATAAATATCTAGGATCACGTATAATAAGAAGGGGAACATTTTTAAATGCCTCTGTCGAGCTTGTCCAAACTTCGTTTGTAATTTGAATTGTATCCGCGTTACGCACCGTTTGTTAATTTTCATAATTTTCGAATATGTCAGATACCATGGCAACTGTCAGGTTATATAGGTACAACGTGCATTGGCAATGATATTTTTTGTATTCCTTTGTATGTTTTCTTTCGTGAGGTTTTTGTGGGCATATTTTAAAACATATGTTAAAGTCTATCTTCATCGCGTAAATTGAGCCAGCTCGAACACAGTAGAACTGAGAATTTACGACATAACTATTTTGCAAATTCATATCTCAAAAGATGCATCATAAAACTATTTTATGATACGCACATTTCGTTTCATTTATTTAATCGGCTATTTCATAAATTAACGAATGATTGTACGATATTGCAACGTGTTATTGATGGTTTGATAAAGCAATTTGTTGGGTACTGTTTCCTGATCCGTTTTATAGTAATAACATGCTTTTTGTTTGTTCAGTTTGTCTGGAGAATTATGCTACTAATAATAATAATGCCTCTGAGGAGGTCATGAGATAAGTATAACTTTCTCGTTGTTCAGACACAATGCTGAAAGAAAATTGAAGCCAGGATCTACCATCTGAATGTTAATTATTTTGCCAAATGACACGATCCAAATGTCTACTTTTGTTCTCAATTTTTTTGCTCTCCTGCAGGAATAAATGAAGGTTCTGCTTACATCTCAGAGAAGAAACTCAACCACCCAGAAAATAATTAAAAACATTGAGATATCGTTATGAGCTTTATTTTCTGAAATTATTTATTCGGGAAATTCATTAACACGATCTTGCACTGTAAACACCTGCAACTATTTATACATTTAATGAAGTACTTTCATTAAATTTTATAGCTGAGCATGTTACATTCAAGCTATGAAATAATGTCGACATCTAAATAATAAAACAATTGATTTTCACAGCGTAACATCATTACATAATCAATCATAATTGTAAACAATTATAAATCCAGGCGCAATATACGTAACCTTGGAATGGATTTACACTATTGTAGTTTCAAACATCCTGGTTGATTATAATAGTCATCCTTAATTTTGATACAAATTTACAGTTCCGCAGTGGTTCAAAAGGTGATTGAAAACAAACAACTTTATTAAAAAAATCAAATGGAATAGAAAGATGTGAGATTATTTCATGATTGTTGCAAAATTGGAATACATTGATCTTGACATGACATCATTATTTGAAATTCATATTGAAATAATAAATAAATTGATTAGTAACACTAATACAATATTAGTGATTCGAAAAGAGCTGGGCATTTGAAGGTTTCTACACACCCACGTGTGCGCTTTGGCGATATGAACGATTGGTAAAGAGAGATGTGAGAGTGGTTATACCGAACAAGGCATTCAGGCCTGCACAAACAAACTAAACTTGAGTAAATTTGGAAGTTGCCACAGTGAGCCAAAAGTCGGCACCACAGCACAAACTCGAACCCATTATACAATCACATAAATAATTCAACCTATACATATACCTAAACATCTCCTACACATTTGATTATGTCCATCATTTCAAACTTGGGCACGAATTAAAATGGAACAGACACTACGATTTTTTTTTCTCGACTCGACGATAGTTAACTATGTCAACAAAGAATATCGTACAATTTTACTGCACGAACAACGGGCACGTATTCATAAATTTTTACCAGGAAATGATTTGCTGATTTTTATTTTCTTATTCTTTTCAAGTGAAAATGAACAATAGTTGAAGTAACAATAAATGTTTTCTTTGTTAGTTGAAAATTGTTGAAAGATTTTTACCATTCGCCTGCACTGAGGCAGAGATGGATATCCAAATACACAGGAGTACCCATGGATAAACAGTTCGTACACCCATAATCGCTCAGAAAACACAAACTGCCAAACCCAGACGACTGTTTTTTACCGAACTATATCATTTGTTAAGTTGATCGCACACGTCATATGCAAACTAAAATCACTGTTAAGACGGAAAAATGATTGATAAATAAATTAGGAGAATGTGAGCGATTGCTAGCCTGACAGGTAGACTAACAAAAGACGGGCGATGCATTCGTTGGGAGGTCGCGGTAGACACTAAAGAGGCTTGCCTTCGCGAAAGGCCCACAGAGGTGGGAGAACGCGAGGCCGCTCTGTATTGAGAGGGGCCACAAGATCCGACGAAAGACCCTGTATAGATGAGAAAGCACGATTTATAGGAATGCACTCGTGTACACACAGTCATGTGTATCGTAAACACATACGAAATTGCACATTGTTTTTGCACGCGCAATTATTTTTTATGAGAAATTGTTATTTTTCTTTTTCACCAACATATGTTCTTTGTTAAATTTTAATTGAACTTACAAGTTCGCGCGTTCCACATCATTATATCTCAGCTAATTCGAATCTGATCTCATATTATTCACATCGCTTGTCAAAAATATTATTGTTACGAGTGGGAAAAATGTTTGAATCAAATCGTTAAATTAATTGCAAGTAAAAAAAAATCATTTAAAAAAGAAAACGGATTGATATTAATATAACAAAATGCAAATCGTTTGATATCGAGAAAATCTTATAATGTAGTAGCATTCAAATAGTCCCAGTTCCAAGAATGGAGCACTGAATCGAGTGTTACCAAAGGAGATTACCTGGTTAACCATACCGTTCCTATAACTTTCATTCTGTCTTCTACTTTATCGGTATCGTTTTTTGCAGGATACGTTTGACTTATACTTTCACCCTTTATGGTACAAGGTGAGATCATAATTCGAGAAACAATGGTTCACTATAGTTTACAGAAGATATCGAACAAACTTTACTTTGACTATTAAAATTCGACGACTCTTCAAAACCTGTTCTCTGAAAATGGACGTTTTTGGAATGCGCTAACATCAACATTGAAAAAGGGAAGAATCCAAACTGTTTCCAAATAAGAAGGGAAAAAATGTGCGCTTCGTTCTTAGTTAAAAATAATCTCGTATCAACATACCATAATAGTAACAAAATTATCAAACAATATAGGAGATGTGTAAGTGAAAAATTTTGAGCAGTGGCACAATGAATGAAAGATAATCTCGTTTTTATGTTTCTTATATTGAGCAGTTCAATGGGCATGAATGCACACGTCAAGTTAGAAAATGCAATTCATTAGGAAGGTCTTCTTTTGACTTTGCGTATTGCAAAAGCAAAGAATTAAACAAACTATTTATCTTCTTGCGTCTGCATAAACCTTCACGCATGTCACTCTACCATTGCACTCGAGGAAGCATGACGTCACGTTACATTTACGATACTTAACTTCGTTGACTGAAAGTAAAGTATGCTTCAAGTATATACAAAATTTAAATCGTCATTAAATTTCCAATCCTGAGCGACTAATATAAATTTATTATCAGCGCCTATAAAAACATTGATATATTGAAAGACATCTATTTTGTATTCACTTCAACATTTATTTTCCGCTCGTACCAAATTTGTACGAACAGTACGAGGCGTGGCAAAAGAAAATTTAATTCTATTATTTTTCCATTTTTTTGAATTCTAAACGTTATGAAACTCGATTAGAGGTTTTATAATAGAGTAAAAAATGACTTTCCGGAGATTTTAGGATTTTTTCAGATAAAATTGATTGAATATGCTTGCTGATTACATAAGGATAAGTGTTTACATAAATCTATTAGTTAATAAAGTTAACCACAGTTATTTGTATAAATAACGACATTTATAACTATGAGCTTCCTGGCTTCCTGATGAGCAAGTTCCGCGTCTCCTTTTGTCTCATTAAAAGTATTCCAGAAGAATATCCTAATTATATACCCTTAGTTATGAAATGATTTCGTAGTATCGGCAACTTCCCTGAGAATTTTTTCTGAAATTCACTTCAGTTTATTAGGCGTCAGGACATCAACGAAATTAGTTCCATGAGAGCCGATAGCAATGAGCACGAGTGACATGTAATGTTACCGTTAATTTAACATGTTTCGTCATATCAATTAGTATCATGACACCGACTGGTTTTAACATGTCAGTATAACTGCTCAAATAAATTTGTTCACATAATTTTAATCGTCAGATAAAAATGTAACTACCAACCACCTCATTTTGTCAAAAAATCAAAAACACGTAGTACAAGATCCGATATTAATTTGGATATATAAACCGGAGCAAAAACTTTGCTTGTAAAAATTGTTTAGCGGTTCTAAAATTATTGTATGATCCAGTTATAACTGTTTTAATGATTGACTTTCTCGTACGTTTATTTAATCACGCTTTTCCTATCCAATGACCATTTCTGTATACAGTTATTATTTACCGTGGTAAATTATACTTCGTTTAATTTAAATGTTAACGCTTCAGTAAAAAAAAAGAGAATCAGTCAGTAGCAAACAGCACAGCTATGCTTTCAGCCTACAATTTTTTCAACAATTGATTGAATTCCGTGTACTTTCAAATTGAGCGCTTGAAGCTCTACAGGAAAATACTGATTAATTAAATCCACTTTGCCTAAATATTCACTTTTGCCTATATCATTAGAATACAATATGAGCCTGCGAAATGATCATATGAAATATGAAATGAAAAATATTAACAGCCTGGTTCGTGCAAAAACGAACTGTTGCAACATTGCAACAGCATTGAATTTTTCAAAAAAGCCTTGAAGGGCTTTGTACCACTGATCATGCAAATTTGAGATGAATGTTATGTGAATCTCTCATTGGTATTATTTTCGAGTGCATAAATTTGAATGTAATTTACAGGTTGACTGGTCGCTCAACCTTTCAGAGATGTAAAAATTATGAACAACATATTTTTTAACGGTTTGATGCTAATTATTTAAACTAGTGCACTATTACCAGATTTCAAATACTTTGGTGCAGTTTTTTCAGTTTTACAACATTTTAAACAGATCTGTTTGTAAAAATAAATATTTATTTTCCGTGGAACCATCAAACAATAGGAGTGTTTTTTTTATCCATTTTTAGTGTTATTATTATAAAATAGTTACTATTTGCATTTCCAGATGCAAACCAATTCAAATTAAATTGTCATCTATGTACAGTAATATCAGTCACTTTCATCACTTAAATTTACATATATGTAATATACACATAAGTATTATTAATTGCACAATATAAATCACATCACTTTGCGAAGAGGCAATCATTTATATATGTATCGCAGTCTCTGAGTAAACTTCTGAGGATAATCACAATATGCGATTGCCGTGCTAAAGAATTCTGTACAAGTGTAGAGATAACAAAAACAAAACAACTTGGTATGTGCTCGAAACTCTGTTTGTAGAACTAGTAACTTTCTTGTTCAATATTTGACATTGCGAGTTTCTGTAATTTTTTATGTGGCCTTCAGAATCTCTGGCCAGAATACAAATTTCGTATTTTGTCGACGAGGATGGTAAGTCTGGGAATTTGAAGGATCTGTCTTTGTACACAAGATCTTTCTCGATCAGCGATTTGTTTCCTCCGACTTCTCTTACGACGATATAGAAGTCACCAACATCTTTTTTGGAAATAACGAACCACGTAACTTTCCAGATGTTTTCTTCTTCATTACTAAAAATTATACAATAACGATTAGAATATTATTATTTATTAAATTTGTACAAATCATATGAATTGGCGTTTACTTACAATTCCAAATTACGGAATTTAATGTCAGGAGTGATATCGTAAGTTGGATTATCATTTAATTCTCTTTCTGTACAGCTCATGAGATCTTCCGTCACTTCACTGATTGGTTTTGCAGAAACATATTTGGGACTAGCGCAATGTACCCTTTTCCAATTGTCAGGAACTTCCAGCAATGACGCCAGCCATCGTCTCAGAGGTCTAACATAGCAATCACAATGGAGTGGATTACCAGCGTATAGAATCTCTGTTCCATTTTCAATGATAGTTAATAAATTGGAATTGAAATCCGCAAAGTTGTTATATTCAAGATCTAAAGTTTGGAGCTTTGGTAGTGGAACGATTTTGTTCAGAGGTAAAAATGAGAATCTGTTATTATTCAGGCGCAACGTAGTAAGATTTTTGGGTGGGTTGAAGATGTCTTTTTCTGAGAGATCTTCCAGATCATTGCTGGATAGGTCCAAGATCTCGAGGTTGGTTAAGTTGCCAATCGTATCTGCAAGATTCAAATTAATCAAGATTCATACTTATTTATTTAATATACTAAAAAGCGATGAAAAATAAATTTCAACTCACATCGACGAATTTCATTAATATTATTATGACTCAGGTTTAGGCTAACGAGTTTTTTTCCTCCATACGTCATATCAAAAGTTAAGACTGGCATAAAGTTATATGACAAATCCAAGTGTTTCACTTTGTATGGAATCCATGGATCATTTGGCAAAGTCTTTCGGCTAATAAAAGCTATTTTATTGTGACTGAGATTCAATGATTCTAAAGAAAGACAGTCATCGAAAAGACCGTGCGTTCTATTATCCATTGTTTCCAGTTTGTTATGAGAAAGGTCCAGGTTTCTAAGTGAAACAAGCCCTTTAAAAGCTTCGTTAGGAATATATTCAATGCCGTTGTTGGTCAAATTAAGAGTTAACAGCTGAAGAAGCCCTTCGAAAGCTCGTTTACTTATATTCTGAATTTTGTTGTTTGCTAGGTTCAATTCAAATACTATGGGTAATCTACCGAAGGCTGCTTTGCCTAAATCGGTTAATTCATTATTCTGAAAAAAGTAATTTTTTAGTAATGTAAAAATCAATCACTGTGATTAATGTGATTTAATCAAGTAAAAAATTAAGAAAGATTGATACTAATTACATACCTGCAAGTATAGATACTGCAGACTTGATAAAGTATTTAATGCTTCCCACGGTGGTTTCGTTATATTGTTTGATTGAAGATTTAAAGTCCGCAGCGTCAATAAATACTCGAAACTGCCACGGGACAAATTATCTGATAATCTATTTCCAGACAAATCAAGAGACAGAAGGGCGTTCATGGAAGGCCACGTATCTGATTCAGGGATTGTTTCAAGATTGTTATCCGAAAAGTCCAAATGCCCAAGTGCTGTCGGCAACTGAAATATTTTTGTCAGTCTGTTGTTTTTTACTGTGATTGTTCTGAAACAAATATTAAGAAACAATTCATTTTAATTTATACGTTATTTTAAATAATATTAGTCAGAAAGTTTTGTAGTTTTTACCTGCAGCTTGCGAGCCTCGTTAAACTTCCTCTCGAAATATCATGCAAACGATTGTAACTCATATCCAGTTCCAATAAGGTTGGCAAGGGCCCAAAAGTTGATGGTTTAATTTTTTCTAATGAATTGTGTGACAAATTCAAAAATCGTAAACTGAACAAGGTTTGAAAAATCGCGTTATATATTTCTGATAAATTATTGTGAGATAAGTCTATAGTATGTAGTTCATAAAGCTTTGGGAAAGTTTGGCGTGGTACGGTGTGAATCTCATTGTGAGAAACATTCAAAACTTTTAAACCCGTCATATTGCTGAGAGGCACCTGTAACATACAATATATATATATAATAATATTATTAGTATTTATTTCTCAATGATGTATTCATAATTATGAAGCAATCAATAGTGAAATTATAAGATCAAAAATAAATTTTAAGGAAGATATATAATTAAGAGTTGAGAATTTTAAATTAGACAAATTGTCTCATTGTATACAATAAGCATTACACAACTTCTTTCTACGAACCTGATTTAATGATGTTAAGAAATTATAACTAAGTCGTAAGTCTGTAGCGTACGTGTTGCTGTCGAATGCAAACTTGGATATAGACATGTTCTCGAGTTTGTTGTAGCTTAAATCCAGAATAGTGAGATTAGCGCAGTTTTCAAAAGCATTCGCTTCAATCTTCGATATACTATTATGCGATAAATTTACTCTCGCCAAAAATATATCTTTGAAAGCTGCTTTTTCCACTACAGTAACATCGTTTTCGGAAACATCCAGTAACTGAAATTATGAATCAACCGTCATTAATCATGATATCAACAATTGCTTACAAACAATTTAAAAATCCTTACCTCAACGTATTGAAGTTGATTGAACATTTGAAAATCAATTTTTTTAATCTGATTTCTAGCCAAATCGATTGTGCCGATTCTGTTCATCGTACTGAAAGTTCCTCTACCCACATCATTTATCAGATTGTCACTCAAGTATAATCTCCTCATTAATCTCATCCCTCGGAAAGTATTTGAATCTAACTTACGTAGTTTATTGTGACTCAAATTCAAAACTTTCAATAACGAATTTCTTGCAAAAGTTCCTCTATAAAAATAAATACACGAATAAAATGATGAATTATCATACGAGGACAAGAATTAAATGTGATACGTAACATTGAATTACCTTTTTAGGTCAGAGATAGCATTATGTGATAGGTTGCACCACCCCATTTTGGTTAAATCAGCTAAATGCGACGGATCTATTTTATCGATGACGTTATACGACAAGTCTACCATCTCAGCATCTCTCAAACCTTTGAACTGATTTCTTTTTAATTCCTTGATTTGGTTCCCATGAAGATCCAGTGTTTTGAGTTTCTTGAGAGGCGTCAGAGCATCAGGAGGCAAAGATGAAAGTGTTCCTGCAATGCAAATCAAATGTTGTGAAATATGCTACTCATCAGGTGTAATTTAGTGTCTTGCACATATAATTGGATACTTTGTTCACAAGAAGAAGATTTGACATTTTTTTTTTCATTTGTTAACAGATTGAACAAAAGAGAAATTATGAGAATCGTACCAAGTTATTACTCTTTATTATATGTGATCAGGGAATTTTGCCTTTACCATTGCTAATTTCAAGCTTTTCGAGTTTGCTGGCTGCTAAACTTTTGGTGAAACTGTTCCCAGGTAACTCTTCCATTTTATGCGTCTTAATCACTAGAGTTGATAAGTGTCCCAGAATCTCTACCGCTTCACGCGGAAATTTCTCTAATTTGCTGTTGATAATGTGCAGTTCCTCCAGGGTACGATTGATTCCTAGAAAGCTGTGCTCATCGATCAAACGTAACGGCGTATCAATAAACTTTAAAACCCGAACGTTCAGTGGATACAGAGCAGGTCCATAAAAACGAGCTGGAGAAAGTGTCAATAATTACATTATTACAAGGAAATAGACAGTTTATGTCCTTCGTTGAAATTAAAAAACTTGACTCACCAATATTACATTGGTAAAGAGTTAGCTCTTCTATCGGAATAGACAGATCCCCGAAGTTAACAAAAGCTAAACTCAAACTTGCTAAATTTGTGTTTTCGCATCTTACGTACAATCCCTCGTCAGTGCCTTGTATACAAGTACATGGATAAAAGTAAACAACATCTTTTGGGCATGTATACTTCGGTCCCGGTGGGATATAGCCTGCCATAACAGTGAGGCTATATCCCAGAATAAAAAATCCAATTAACATTTTCTGAAAGAAAAGTTAAACGTCATCAAATTGCACAAAACAAAATTTTCTATGACGTGTGATAAAAATCATTGCGTGCAAAAGCAGAAATCATATTCAGACGATCAGACAAAAAGAAACCATTTCCTCTTAGAAATTCCACATTTTGCCAACACGATATTGAGAAATTTATATATAATATGAAGCAATATTTGCGTTTGTATAATTAGGACAAGAAAAATAATGTCACCTATGTTAACTAGAAACTGGGTACTTTCTGGCGTTGATCAAGTACATGTTCGCAAACCAAAACCACTGACTGAAAAATTACAGATTAAAAAAAACCACACACGTTTCACTTGAGCGATACAGGTTGCATAAAATAGGCCAGTTACACAGTGTAATGTTATGTTGTGAACAAAATTCTGCACGCTGTTTTCGCTCGTGATTTTCGTAACAAAACTGCATCCTAATTTCTGTTCTACTGATAATTGTTACTCAGCAGATTATTCAATTGATTATGAGAATCTCTATGTAATATTAATTTTACATTATATTTTCAAGTCAAACAGAATTGCAAAATATGGATGAGAAGGTATTCTCTGAATCCTATTAAATAAGTTATTTTAAAACTCAATGAATGAACAAAAGTTTTCTTTTTTTCCTGACAGAAACGCATTTGATAGAAAAAAAGAGATTGGAAAATTTGTTTCTTGAAAATTTATAATCTCTAGTTTAAAACCTTTAACTCGTAATTGCAAGTCATGGTTGAATTTTTCTTGATTCACTCAAATGACAAGGTTCATTTGTGCTATCGGTCATACTGTGTCACAGATTTAGAAAGATAATGCGTTACAGTGCTTTCCAGTGAGACAGAGAAACTAGATTACAACTTGTCTACTTGCGCACAAAGAAAAATAAATAACCACAGTCTCGATAAAAATCATAAAGAAAATGTTGAAAGAAACAACGTTAATCCGGTTGAGAATAAATTAGTTTGATTTTTGTTAACGTGGAATAATTTAAAATCAAACTTGTTATATCACGACGTTTGCACCTCAAATTTTATATTATACTTTAATTAATTCGGCTGTTTCTTTCCAACAAGCCTCACACGCAATAAAGGTTTCTTAGTTAACTTTCGCAGTGCTTCTTTAAGCGAGAGTTTGATTCATTATTTATTACTTACAAATAATACTCATTGTTTGTACGAATCTAGATACACGCATTTTTTGTGAAAAATATGAAATGGAATTTAGTGTTGAGAAATTTTTCTAATGTGCAAAATGAACATTATGATGTCTACTATACAAAACACATTTCATTTTCTTAGTTGAGAAAATCTTTGTGTTTTTTGCGTTTTTTTCATATTGAAAAAATTTTTTTTTTTCACGTTATTTTTCGATTTGTCTCTGACCGATAAATAGCTATGAAAGTTTTTCTTCTCTTAATATTTTGTAGATACTCCTACGTCTCACCTGGATATTTATAAATCTGAGTCTAGATTTTTACAACTTTTTTTTAAAATAACTTTTTTAAATGTTTTCATTATGGCAGAATATTAAAATACATGGATATATTTCAACATTTCTTGTTCGTTGTTTCGAAATTTCAACATTCATTTTTCGATTAAAAGTGATAATACAGTTGAATACATTTATCAACAAATAATCAATTAGAATAGAATTTCAACGTTCCATTGCACACTTAATGATACAGTATGTGATATACATACATGTAAATACAAAGCTCAAATTTATTAACTGTAAAATATTCTGTCTACATTTCACGCACGAAAAGTTTAGTAGATAATATAAACTAGGTTATGAATAAAAAACAATTTATATCGATACCCCGTTTCATCTTTTTTTTGCGTGTATTCAATTAAAGATGTTTAATTATTATAATTATGTATAGTTATCACGATGACCTAATAAATTAATTTGTCAAATAATATATATAATTATAGTGTGCTGAGTTATAAAACATAATGTGATGTACCGGCAACATACGATGACGTATGTTGTGTAGATTTATTTTTTCACATGCATTCAAGTTACTGTTCTCGCGTAATAGACATGCCATACGTTCCTCGTTAAATTTGTAGGTCACTATTACGATGATATTTTCACTGAAATCAACATCTTTCATCTATGAATTAATCTCTTCAAAACATTCAATTTTAACATACATGAATTTATATTGTATGTTAACAAAATCATATAAATGATAATAGACTTGTAAAATTGAAAGATGTCAAAATAAAAGCACCTACACGCGAACACGAATGACATTTGCCAAATGACTAAAATTTGTCAAAATTCTATAAAATTATTAGACTTTCGTATCGTAATTAATCCGATGTCAATGAAATATGAAAGTGAGACAAAATTTTCAACATACCCTATAATATTTTAAGGAAACCACACATGATGTTTGAAATCAGAGACAACCTTGCGTGTTCGACAGAGAATCTTTTCTCAAGACATTCCTACGATCGTTATTGGGTGACGTTTGTGAAGAAACTGAATGGCATACTGGTAAACTTGCAGGCAAAAGAGAAAGGCCCGGTGTAAGTACAACAAGCTGGCAGTTGATACCTGCCGTCCTTTCTAGACATAAGGTTACTATTCTCGGAGAGAAGATCGAGATCGGAACTGTTATAATATTAATTAAAACATTTTTTGTTTCTCAGTTGTTTCCTTTGTTTATTTCCTCATGATGTATGAATACATGTAATCGCTCAGCTTTTTGTACAACGCTGGTAGCTTTATTTGGTCTCAATCCTTTTGTAAGGAATGAAACTGATTCAAGTTACGGTTTTTGTTAATAATTTTACTTGGTTGTTACATATTTTTCTAAAAACCTATGTTGTATTTCCCTCATTGTAATAGAAAAATAAAAAATTGATTTCAACAATTTGTTTTACATTAATTACTGACATATAAAGTTGTACATATAAAGTGGTAGTTTCCGGAGATGATTTGGATTATGTAAATTTTAATCTTATCTGTCATGATTATTTTTTGATATCACTTTTATAAAAAAAGTATAGAAATATTTTAATTCTATTTTTCAATAACATATATCTTTGATGAATATTATTTATAAGAAACAAACGTACTTACCAGAGATGTTAAAATAATAAAATAAAGATATCTATCAACCTGTATATTGCCCGCAAGGATAAAATATAAGTTTTTTTTTGTATTACATTTATATAAATTTTATATAAGATATTTTCTAATATCTAATATATCTAATAAATTTCAAATATATTTTCGTTCGTGTGAGTGGTTGGTCATAATGGTATTTAATTATAAAATTAATTAACTATAAAAGACCAAAATATTTATAAAGTGAATCTTTTTTAAAACACGACATATGTACAAAGAAAGCAAAAATAATGTTGCGATAATAATTTTTTCAGTGATACTTCTCTATTGAAATTACAAACTGCTATAGAAATGAAATAATATACATTTTTAATGCTTTAAATAATCAAAATTGGTAAGAATTAAGATTTTTTATTTTAAATATTCAGAATTTAATCTATAAAATGTAAGAAAACATTTAGAGAAAGGATTGACGATATTCTACTGAGAAGCGCCTTGTGGTATATGCCAATTTAATTGTTGATGTATGGATGGAAGATATTTTATAGGATCATGATAGACAGCTTTATTTTCCATCTTTATTGAAATTGTGAATAAATTTTAAAATAAATATTAGTTTTTATTTTATAGTATATTATAAGGAAAAATGTCAATGAATAAAAACTAGGCATGATTATTCGTTTTTATTTTACGAACAATTTGTGAACATAAATGTAATATCAAAAAAAAAATTTGAAAAAGAATGCACACTGAGATACAACTTGTTTCTTAACATAACCCTAATTATTGAAAATTATGAAACGTGAATATCATATGATAAATACCAATATTGCGTTGAATAATTCACCTTCACCTAACCCGAGCCAAAAAATATCTACCTAATCGATAGATTTATATCAGACACAACGAATCAAATTTTGAATCGAGCCTTTGCTTGAACAATCAGTGAATATTCAGTATTTTCAGTCTTAACAGTTAGTTAAAATATCATTCAGGCAATCAACTATTATTTTATCCCGGTTACATTACATTTTATCTGGTTACAGCAGTCATGCTAAGACTCATCAAACGTTTACATCAGTTTGAAATACAGTCTTCATAGTATTCGACACCTGTCCACCTTTGTAAAAAAAACATTTGCAACCTGTTTTTAAATGTCACTTGAACACCGCTAAATCACGTAAAATTATACCAGTTTACGTGAGTTTGAAATTGTATTAAACTTTGATAGTGTGCCGCGGGGCTCAAATATTACCCGATAATTTTTAATCGAACGTTTAAATCTGCCGTCATGTTCTTGTCAAAACAGGGACAGGTTATGAAGCCATCAGTTCCGTCAGTGGACAGGTATTGAAAGTATACTGTAACTTTATCTTATCCAAGATGAATATACACTAATCCCTGGAAAAAATATTGTATCCCTTGCCCATAACATCTTGAATATTTATTTATTAATTAGTTCAGTTTCGCGGCCAAGTAATACCAGGTCCAGTATCAACATTGTCGTACACATATTTAATTTTTGGGTTGCTGCTGCTAGGGAACAGTGACTGTCGTACCATTCCGAACATTGCAGTTCCCATTGCCATATTGCTGAGTAATGTAGCAACAGAAGCTGCAGCTCTAGCATGTGCTAAAAACATTTGTATGAACCAGGAAACCACGAGTCCTACGCCAGGCATTGCTTCCATCGCAGTTGATGATTCCATTTTACGAGCAACGTTGATAATGCTCTTTGTTTCTTTGTTTAGTGTTAAGTTTTCATTTACCAGCGGTAGACACATAGTTAATTCTCCAGAAGTTAATTTATCTTTTTTTATGCGACGTCCATCTTTTTCAGCGGTATTATCAGAAGCCTCTTCATCGTTTAGTTTCACAACTTTTAACTCATCTTCAATAGTTCTTTCTTGATCTTGCAGCGAAACGATTTTGGAGTCTTCTTTGTTCTTTAACGCTTTCAATTTGTTAATTACTTTCTGAGTCAAACTCGTTCCAAAAAGTACATCGAAGGCTTTGTAGGCTTCCTTGACATCTAAGAATTTGACCATCTCGTTGATACTGTCGTTATAAGTGGTTAGGTTGTACCTAAACTTATTCAGGAATGCCTTGAATTCATTATCCTCGATTTCTGGCTCATCTTCAAGTTTCAATGTATCTATTTGACGAGTTGATTTTCGCAAAATATTTTTGAAGTTGCGAATTTTGCTAGAAGTTTCCGTACTTAGTTTATCCGTTGTTGAATCGGGATATATATCTGCGATGATCTCATTCATAAGCATCAACAACTGGGGGATGTTACGTCGGCTCTTAATTTTATTGGACCTTCCATTACGAGAATCTGAAAAAGTTACACCCAGTTCCTGATTACCGTACCCTCGAATTTTAATTAATCCTAAATTAGTTTGGAATTTATCAGTTAATAAAGTATCATACCATTCCAGGAGCAGCTTTTCGGTAAAGTTTTTTCTTTCGATTAGTTGGTTTTCAAATTCTCTTGCGTTAAGTCCAAACAAATTTTGTGTATCTTGATTCTCATACGAACGTCCAAGGAAAGAGCCAACACCGGAAAAAGTAGGGAACGAAGGTAAAGACGACAGCTGTGGTAAATTGTTGGCGACCATTGGCCAGATAAATATTCCAGCACACCTGAGAAAACTCAAACTTCTGATACATTGGACGACTTTGGTCATGAAACCAGCTTTTGATGTGCCTGGATTTAATTTCTCAACTATTTTCAGGATTTCATACTGATCAGCTGTTAAATTGTTCCTAAGGTCAGGCTCGATTCTATCAACGTAGTATACTCCCTCTTGCTCATCTTTTAACTCTATTGATGCATTCTCTTTATTTTTCATCATATGGACGAGAATACGAAGTAAATCAGTTTCTGTAAAATTCAAGACAGGTAATTTTTCAGCAAGCTTACGAAAAGAAGACGCATCTTCTTCTTCTTTTTCTTCTTCAGTTTGTATTTGCGGCTGTACGACTAAGTTTCTGCGAAATCGTCTTATTGATCCGTTGTGTTTAATATTTTGTTTCGAAGTACTTAACGTTGCATCTCCGTTGGCTTTTTCTGTTGAAAGCAAGCTTAAGAAACTAATCGGTGGTTGTCCCGGATACGGTGGGATTACGTGGATTCCTTGATCCTGTAAAAATATTTATTGTGTAGAAAAACATTTTATGAGCATAAACACTATTTGCAAAATAACTTTTTAGAAAGAGATTATCATATAGCATTCTTTTTATTTTATCAATGTTATTTCATCATTTTTATTATCGTTCACCTACTAACGTTGGAGAAGATCCTTCGACTGAATGCATTTGACGGAACATTCGATTAGGATCGTACTGCAATGCTGTTCTTCTGTCCACGACTGTTGGCAGCTCCAACAATCCATTTCCAGTAGAAAAGTCGTATGAGGGCGAAGCTGAAGAAAGTGAAGGCATAATCGGTATGGGAATTTGATGGGTCGGTGGGAACGAGGGAACAATATTTGAAATTTCTGGTAGATTTGGAGCAAAACGCCTTAAAATCGACCAATTATTTATAGTACAAGCTAAGAAACTCTCAACTCTGATGCATCTGAGAATTCTATCAAGGTAAGCTGAGCGCACGTTTTCTGGAAGGAGACTACTTGACATTCTGAGTATATTGGTTTCTTGATCAGATAAAATTGGATAACCGAAAGTAGCAGCTCTTGCGTTTTCTGTGAATGCTTGACCATTTCGTATATCCCAATTAGTTCTTGTTGCGGTGTGTCTTAATGTGTTTTCGATTTCAGTTTGTAGATTTTTTTCAAGATCAGTGGTTACTTTATCAGATTTTATAGCACTTCCAAAGTGTGGAAAACTTGGTAATGTGGGATGAAACTGACCGACTGCAGGAAATGTGACATCTCTTGAACAATCAAGGAATGGTACTCTGTGTTCTAAACAGTCAAACATTCTGGATACGAATACTTCTCGAGCTTGGCCAGGAATAAGTCGTTCAGCTGTTCTAAATACTTCTACTTGTTCAGGGGATAAAGAATTGAATCCAGTATATTTTTCGAGTTGAGATTCGTCTGGCAAGTGTGAGGCTAAATTCGATGCAGACAGTTCGATAGTCTTCAAAATTTTTAAAACAACCATTTCTGGCTTTTCAGACAAAACTGGTACAAATCGTGTATCTGTGATAGTAATGTGATGTTCGCCATGCTTATTTGCTGCAACATTTGTTTCCATGACAGTTGGGTTTAAAGGTATTGACGATGTGTAGATGACATGGTTTTTTCTCTCAGATAGTTCATCGAAATTTGGAAAGTTTGGAATATCTGATACATGTGCTTGCACTGAGGGCCAAATTATAGTTCTTGCACAATTCAAAAATGAATTTTCTAAAGTGCAAAACAAAGTTTTGTTGATGAATTCTTCTCGGTGTCTTACAGGTATAAGTTCTGCAGCTGAAGTTACAATACTTTCTTGACGTTCAGTCAAAGCTTTGGATAATTCAATATGACTTTCTTGCTCTTGACCAAGTTTTTCTGCAAATTGTGGATTTGAAAGTCTGACAGATCTAAGAATATTATAAAGGACACTTTCTGGATGTTCAGTGAATAGAGGTACGAATCTTGTACCAGTAACAGATATAACAGGTTCAGCTGGTTTTTTCAATACAGGGATGTCTTGTTCAGCACTTGATGTAATATGATTCACTGATGTGCCTTTCAAATTGTCATCTGCTCGAGCACTTGCTCTGGGCAATTCAAAGTAAGGTATTCTTGGAAAAACTGTGAGACGTTCTTTGATGTTCGGGAACATGATGATTCTCATACAATTGGAGAAGAGATTTTTATCTTCAAGACACTGAAGCATCTTTGTTGTGATTTCTTGTTTTATATCCATATCTTCCGGCAGTAAATCTTCAGACAAACGCAAAATGGTCAGTTGTCTTATAGTTAAAAATAATGGTATTTTACTTCTTTCAAATAGATATGATGATGTTGATATATTTTCAACAGAATCCCGTGCTTTATTCAAAAGTAAAACAAGTTCATCTTCCCAAGCAGTTAAAGCCTTGTAATAAGCTTCTTCACTTTGCAAATAATTTTTACAAGGTGCCGAAGGATATCCTGGCAAAGCTCCATCTGAACCAGATTGATCATCACTTCCCGGATCTGTTGCACTTCCTGATCCTTGCGTCCCGGAACCTTGTGAACCCGAGCCTTGTGAGCCTGAGCCTTGTGAGCCTGATCCAGATTGATTTGGATCAGTTGAATTTTGCCAAGGGTTCCATGTTCCTCCTGATCCTGACCCGCCTCCAATTCCTACCTGAGATGGTAACTGTCCACCGCCGCCTATGATTCCTCCTGGCATTCCTCCTGGCATTCCTCCTGGCATTCCTGCTGGCATTCCTGCTGGCATTCCCCCTGGCATTCCCCCTTGTATGCCTCCTTGTCCGTTTTGCGGCGGATACCATGGATAAGGCACAAAAGGAAAGAAAGGATACGGGGGAATAAATGATCCACCTTGCATTGAACCACCACCTTGTCCAGGTGGAATAAGTGGAAAACTAGGGTATCCAGGAACCTGACCTTGTCCACTACCGCTAGCCCCTCCAGAGGGATCATTTAATCCTCCAGAACCAGATCCTCCAGCACCAGATCCTCCGGTACCAGTTCCTCCAACACCAGCTCCTGGAATTGATCCTCCTGCACCACCGCTGCCCGATCCGCCCCACATGGAACCTGGTTTATGAAACCAACCTGCTATATTCGGAATACTAGGTATAGAAGGAATATAATTTGATAAGTTAGGCTTGTAATTTGCCAAAAGATTTTGTAGTTCTGGTAGCTTTGGAATGTTGGTGTACTTTTTCACAGTTGGTAATGTAGAATGTCTAATGCAGTGCAAATAATTGTATTGATTCATGCATGATGCAGTTTTTGCAGCATAATCTGGCCGAATGTCTGTAGGAAGAAGTTGCTCAGCCGTACGAATTGATTCCAATTGTTCTCTTGTTACGATGGGGTTAAGACGATAATAGTCGAGGTACGTTGGATAAGGTGGAAATAAATTTTGCTGTTGACGCAAAGCATTTTGAAGGATTTCCAGTATCAAAGCTTCGGGTCGTGGTGCCCTTATTCGAGTACCATCAGCATCAATGATTTCAGGCAAAGAATTAATTCCGGACTGTTGAGGAGGATAAGTATCGATTACCGGTGGGGTCCAGTAATAATTTGGAAAATCTGGAATCATTGGTAAATAATGCTTAAACATCGGCCAAGCAAAATATTTCATGCAACTATAATATTCATATCGTCTTATACACGAGAACATTTGATTGGAATATTCTTGTCTTGCCATATCAGGTAAAAGTTGTTCACCCAGTTGTAATAACAGAATTTGATTAGGACTGAGAAGACTAGAAAGAGTTTCATTCATAACGTCTACGTATAACTCAGATTTATCTTTCACAGGGAAACTTTGAAGCAGAGTTTTGAGAATAGAGTAAATTTGCCAGTCTGGAGAAAGATAATCACTCGCTTGCAGTTCGTCTTTCCTCGATGACTTTACCTTATTGCGGTTGCCTTGAATTAGGTCGGCGACATTAATCTCAATAGGAAAATTATCAGCCAGTGACGCTGGAACGTGCTCAACCAATATAGGATATACAAATATGCGCAAGCAATTCATTACACTTACACTTCTGATGCATTGGTACATGTTATTCATAAACGATTGCCTTTGTCTTTGAGACATCAATTCTTCAGTGCATTTCATAATTTCTTTTTGCAATGGAGTCAGTTCTTTTAAATCTAAGTAAGATGTGCCGTTGAGATCATCAGCTTGTTTCTGCGATACTACCAATTTTAAACCTTCTAGTAATTGATCTTCTGTGAATGATGGTATTTCGGGAAAAAGATCATCGGATTGTACTTTAAACTGTTGCAAAAAAGAAGAATTCCGTATTTGTTCCTGCAGATATAATGCTTTTTCTTTAATATATTGTATCAAATCTTTTCTATCTGCATCACTGCGTAATTTTCTGCGTACATTTTCTGCTTCAACTTGATCAACTATCACGCCTTGTTTATTCGTCAAAATCAATTTTAAGAACGGATTCGTTACAGCAATATTATCCCGGAGTGGCACCGGTTCTTCATTAGGTTTTACAACATCCACCGACGGCTCACTATTCGAAACCTCTTGCGCTTCCACTTCAACGTTTTCTTGACGCAACATCGAATCATCGCGAGCTGATTTGACATGCTCACTCTCACTGTTCTTAATAACCACTGTATCACTGCTATCAACACTTTCAACAATCTGACCACTACTCAGTGGCTGATCTTCCTCTGTATGAACATCGACATCAAATCTTCTGATCCCTTCATCACTGACCTTGACACTTGCAGCATCGGAATTCTGATCTTGTTGCTCACTATTAATTAAATCATCCGTCGATTCAATTTTTGTTATTTCCTGCAATTTGTCTGGTACATTAGAAAGAATCGTCTTTTTCTCTCGAATTTCTTTAATGTCATCGTTGCTTTGCGCTTCTGTGATCACAGGATCTATGACTATTCTGGATTCATCACCACTGACTTTCGTGTTTTCATTTTGATGTTCACCAATTTCCGAATTAATCTCTCGTGCCCATGTTTCCCGAGATAAACAAACGAGTACGAATAAAAGAAGAAAAGGAATGGGTTTGGAAATGAATGTTAAACGTCGGGTGTCAGGTACTGCTTTCATGATCACGGTCGCGATGCGAGTGTCTCGGTCAGCTACCAGCTCGATAAGTCTATGGCGAGCCATGGATCTTCAACCTGCAACATCCTTGAATGTCTACAATGTACACACGCAAGCATGTAATTACACATATACGACCATGTACAACAGGTTCATCGGTATTCCCATTTTTGTTAAGCTACTGGATGCAACAACTGGTGCTTATATAAATTGTTACTATTGATCAATTGTAACAAATATACAATTTTAATATCAACACATAACAAAAATTTATTTTATTGATTTCATCGAACTACTTGTGCAATCAAATTTCAATTTACAAACCATTTGATGACAAATAATTTATGATTTCCTGTTTAACAGTTAATAATATCGTTTAAACGAGTCCATAAACATTTTAAAGGGCTAAAATGATTCTGGCAGTAACTCTGCACGGGCCGAAATTCGGTTAAAACTTTTTTTTTTCCCTTCACTCGTTCATTTTTTATACTTAAGCAGTCTGAGCCAATCACTGTCTCAGATTCTCCGAAACAACAAATAAAAGAGCCCTGTTTTTTTACTCGTCTCCTCGAACGGAATGTTCCACGTTGAAACTGGCTCTCTCATCACCAATACGAGTTTTTCTTTTATGCGCAATTTTTAAACTATCGCAAACCATAAGAGTTCCATTTTTAGACCTTGAATCTTCTCGAGTGGAAGGGTATTTTACAATCATGTTCCTTTCTATGAGGCTTCGTTCTGTCTCCCTTAGCTATAAACTGGAATCACAGTAAGCGAAGGCGATAAACCTGTATTACCTTCTTTCATGCCTATACACTCGCCCATGTTAGGGTCAGGGCCACGTGAAAGAATCATCAGTGCATCGACCGATATCGAAAAAAAAAATGTGTTCTGAAAATATGATCTGCACTGTTGACGTGAAAATTGTTCACAATTATTTTCAATCATTTCCATCCTTTAATACAGATAACGCGATTGATTTAATGATACTTTATTAATAA
Organism: Trissolcus brochymenae; assembly: GCA_030523145.1. Classification (NCBI taxonomy): domain Eukaryota; kingdom Metazoa; phylum Arthropoda; class Insecta; order Hymenoptera; family Scelionidae; genus Trissolcus; species Trissolcus brochymenae. The sequence continues at coordinate 533,945 of JAQQRF010000018.1, forward strand.
TGGTGAATTGCGCTATTAAAATAATAAAGTGAACTGTTATGTAATAGAAGAACAAGTATCATATGTAAGTTGTTGTATCACTGCCATTGAGGAAAGTGAAATGTTGCTGCTGAATTGCAAGTTGCTCTTAGAAATTAACTACTTGATCAACCACGAGTGAATGTAATTGATACCAAGATAATTAAAAGTGAATATGATCTTCTAGCTACAATTTCTTATGTGCATATTTTTATATGTCATTAAATGATTGAATATAAATATTTGTATGTTTTTCTCAGTCATTTAACTGTGAAGAGACATCAATTTTATATTGATATCTTCTCCATTAACATATTCAAAACACCTTTCACCCGTTTCAAGAAAGAGAATTCAGATGGATTTCAAATTTGAATGACCAATTTTTTCTCAAAACGTTAGACATCATTATACTCTCCCAAATTTTATGTATCTATGTACAGTAACAAAATTATAAAAAATCATTTAATGGTTTTTTTATATAAATATGAAGTTTAGAAAATGGAGGGTAACATTTTCTAGTATCTTCACTTGCATCAAAATGCATGATAGTAGGTCATTACAATGCTGTATTATTTTCTTAGTACCCAAAGATGCCAAAGTATGTGGATGTATCGGTTCAATAGCTTTTGAGATATCGGGAGCGCTTTTTTAAACAATGACTTGAGAAATTAAAACAAAACGTTTTTACTTTAATAGGTGTTACACATCCGAGGAAGTTTTTGTTAATATCAATGACTAGAATTAAATAAAAATTCTCGCTCGGTTAATGATGCTTTTCATTTTTCAGCCGGATGAAAAGTAACATGTTCAAATGAGCTCAGAAATAAAAACAAATTCAACAAGTGTATATTTTCATCTTCGTAGATGTTTTATTGCACGTAATGATACTTGTTAAAGGTTTTTTACAAATGTATCTCTCGTGTAAGCAAAACAGTATCTTTCTATTTACTCTCTATCCGTCGAACCTCTATTCAAAAACCTGAAATTAACATATCGTCGTTGCTCGTGAAAGAAACGTCCGCAAACAGCGACGTCTTTTCAATTCATGCGCCCATCAGTCGAACGAAGAAATATACGTGGGACGAAAAACCAATGGAATAATTAAGAACACCGTTACATGAAAAGCCAAATTTTCTTTAAGACAGAATTTCGATGATTATCTTTGACTCACATACTGCATGCAAGACCTAATTTTGTAGAATTTCTTCCTCCCAAATTTGACCGCGACCGTCCGAATTCTAAACTTTCCTCATTAAATTCAAGGACCGTCTGATTACAGGCAAATCTGGTGAAAGTCGCGTGGAATGTGTGTTATTATATCAATGATGGGACGCCGGTCAAGAGCGAAAGCTCATTGATTTGCGCGGATTGTTTGTACAATCGAAAATATCCGGGCCAGTAGAATGGGCCTTACAGCATACGAACGACGACCTGCGCGTCCGAAATGCGCAGAGTATCAATATTTCTATCGGATACGATGCGGCACGTTACTTCTACAAGTTCAAATCGGACCACCGAAAGCATCGTGTGCACATCAGCAGGATGAGCCGAGTAGGATCACGGTGGAGAGCCTAGAGCATTGCGAGTAAAGCGGCAAATCTAGCTCATCGTTCTGGTGAAAAGTATCCGTCTTTTCTCCTTCTCGGTTTCTATAATCGGCAACTTCTCCAACTGAAACAGTAAACAAATGACGATGAGACGAAACGTCTGCTACCTTGTATGTCTTGTTGCGATCGTCGCGTGTGCAACAACTTCTTTGGCTGACGTGACAGTGCCTAACCGGACCGAAGATGTAGCGGATTCAGGACTGGTTCCGCAAAGCGCACAACGACTTTTTGGTCACGCCAATCGTCAAGGTTCGTGCAAAAACCATCAAACCAGTTTTGTGGGCAGAAAAAAATCGATACAGATTAAATGTAATTTACGCTCGACGCACGGTGCGATTGCACGGCTTATAATAAATTGTACCTTCGCGATGATTTGATAATGTTACCATGCTTGGGATAGCGCGTTTGTTAGTTTAAGCACTTTTCAGTCGTTTGCTCGTTTCGAGATTACTTTATCAAGCTCGGAAAGTACAAGCACGTATCAACTCATCTCATTAAACTCTCGATTTTTATTTTGGTTATTTGTTTGCTCAAATAATAAGAAAGAAAGTTTATAAAATTGCATTTCAACTATAATGATTATTAAAAGATAGAAAAGTATAAATCACATGAGATAATATTTTGTTTCAAAATTATTGGGGTAATGTATTGTAAATTGACGCTAAAGTTGATTTCTAAAAAAATAAGAAAAAGATAGTGTGTTAAGTATTTTTATTTAGAAAATACAGAACAATATCCAACCAAGCCAAGAGTAACCACGTACCGTCTGTTAAACAAAGTGTAACGAGATCTTATATCCGCGAGAATGCAACTTGTGATTGTATATTATTTCACTCAAAAAGTTTTGTTAAATAAATAAAGAGACGGACTATTTATTTTCAAAATGTATTCCAGTTTATGTATTTTTTAGTTTTTCTTTCATTTTTGTGAATTTAAAATTACAATATCGTTCAGAGGTTGTTTACTAAACAAATGAACTTGATCCAGATTTAAACCAATTTTTTAATCGTTCAAATAATGTGTTTATTATCAAACAATCAATACGATGCGATGGACAGTACGAATAATAGTTAAGTAGCCGATATAAATGAAAATTCATTAAATATTTTTTCCTAAAAATATTACGAGCAACCTATAAAATTATACGAGTCAGATTATATTCTTGGGGTTTATTGCTCCTGACAGAACATGAATATGTAAATTCATAATTACACGAATCGGATCATAAAGGCAAAGGTTTCAGCATTTTTTATACTGGCATTGAATTATTTTTCAACATCTTGGCTTGAGTCCACTAAGTCATAACAAATTTATTTATTATAAAAAATATATGGCTACATTATTCTATGTCCTATATAATTCTGATTAATTGTATGTAAAACACCGTATAAATGCACGTTGCCTCTATAATTTTCATTTTAGTAATTAAAATTGCGTTTCTGAATGCCATGGTGCGCACCAATGATTCTGACACGCTCGTGACAAACCTGGCTCAACCGCAGATCGCCATGACGTAATTAAAATTCTTTCCGAATATTTGCAAATTTAAGGTCAATGTTATTGATCATCAATTAAGTAATTTCTCATTGTTCAACGCTTACGCATTACATTAACTTGAACAACTTTGAACAAAATGTGATAATTACACATATTTTTCTTCTGATTTCTGATTTCTTACACTGTTTTTCATGACAACATCAATCAGATTGTTTTCCAGTTTAGGTATTATTAGGAAGAAATTTAGACAAACGTTATATTTCATTAACAATTGTTGTCTCGTTAGGTGATGCAGCTACACAAGGACGGACATTTGGACACAAGAGAATCCAATTTATGTTCATGCCGATGATTTACAAAATGGGAGTAATGATGACGATGCTGGTGGTGCTCACCGCGATTTCTTTGAAGAGCCTCATGATCGGTAAGAATATAAAACGGTATTTCTTTTATACTGAAAAGAAATTAACGGTGCTTATCAGCGTGTACCTGTTATCATTTTAGCAAACTTTTTACGTTATATTTCTGTTTTCGGTTATAGTTCGTTAAAGTTTTATGCCTAATTTCTCTCTATCATCCGCGATACTAACAGAAATCTATCATCACCGTTTTTTTTTTTCACCTGAGACAAATACTCCCAAGTTTATCGTTCGGAAATCTCCGCTTGAATACCGATATGTTTTTTACTTGCTTTCACTTGAAGCAAAAAAATGTGACGCAACTTCAAAACAATTTTACTACCTGTTTAAAAAATGCTTGGTTAAAATTTATATCTAGGTAATAGAAAGATAATTTAAAAACAAAGAAGTCTTTAAAAATTTTTTTATTAATTGAGATTTGCACTGTTGAATTATTATTAATAACATTAGGTATTTGAGAAGTAATTACCGAGAAATTCAATTAGTATTGCAGTCACGAATAAAATTCAAAAACTTGCTTCGTTGATTAATTAACTTTTTTTGTTTTCAGGTGTGGTTTTGTTGGTGCTTAAGTTAAGCACCATTTTTGCTAAATTCTACTCTGCTTGGCAACCGCAAGGTTACGCTCATGGCCATGAATGGTCATCGCCACACCAGCCTGTCCACGTCCACGTTCACGGCGAGCAGTATCATCAACAAGCATATGCTGGACATATGCCCTACGATGATAAACATTATTACTACAAGTGAACGAACTAAGTAGAAGAAATTAAACCTATATAAATAACTTGGACATGAACCCCAGAAACGTCTCATTTACATGAGTATATAAAAAGTACTGGAGCCAAAACATCGTATAAGGATTCTGAACATGAAAAACTTGCTTGAATTAACTGCGGAATTTGCCTGTGACGAGATTTGTCATCCAAGTAGTGCTGTAAAATTTAATATTATTATGTGGGTATTTCGGTTCGAAAGGAAATTTTTCTTTTTCTCAGTCACAAAACAGTTTCTTAGAGTACTAGTGATAAATTGATGTGGATGAATTAATAAATCATAATTCTTTTAAACAAAATTACCATATCATGAGATTATAATAAAAAATGATTAGCTTCACTCTTAGCACTCACAATTTCCAATTTACATTTTTGAAAAACTACCTTAATAATTTGAATGTAAAAATTGTTAAGATCATAGATTATCCACATTTATAAATACCATACCAAAGCAGAATAGATTAATTAATTTTAATTTAACTTATTGCATAGTCTTATAAGAAACTTAGTTTTTTATTTTTTTTTGTACAAATATCAAAATTTGTCGTACATAAAACAAAAGTTACAGATTGAACAACAAATGAGAAATTATTTTTAAGAATATAACAAATGAAGAAAGTTTGTAAATGACAATTTTAAAAACACATTGTTTGTGATACAGTACTGCGATGATAAGTCAGTTAACTTACTGGTCACTGACGTCAGAAATAGAGTATGATTTTTTTATTTGTACCTTAAAGTATTCATGAATTTAATTTATTGTATTTATTCTATTATTTATTTTATAATGATTAACGTAATGCCATTATTATATTTGTTCAAATTATGCAATTATATTAATTTTGCTAGTTACCTTTTTCTTGTTTTCTTGATAATTCAAGTTTGTAAAAACATTTGTTTAATCACATAATTAACTACATCCTCAGATTATTATGTGATACTCGTATTTCAAGAAATATACATGATTTTCACTTTTTCATATGTACAATTTGTTACAATTATTACATATGTTTATATCAAAATGTCGGAAAAGTGTATAATTTAAATTCAGGTAGTTAAGTGTAAAAAAGTTTACTATATCTGATGTTTTATTGATCCTACGAGAAAAAGATCTACATTACATATAGATCATATAGAAGACACTTGTTAGACAGCACTAATTTATAAATTATACAGTAGAGAAGTAATTTTAAAAAATGAGCGTACAATTGTAAAGGGAGTTATTCTTCGAACCTCATTCTGTGCCAAATAATACTCACACGTTTAGTGCATTGTTAAATAAGAATATAGTGTAATAACTACGCTATTTATTATTGCAGGCTTATATATTGTATCACTTTTAATAATATTAAATTCTGTGGCTAAACGGTCAAAATATATAAGTGATTTTTTTATTCAAAATTTTTGCCTTTTAGTCATCACAGAATTAAACTTCGTAACTAAAAATTGAATGTGTATTTCAATTGTCATGATCATGAATAAATTCAAATCCGTACAATGATGAAGATTTCTCATCAATTATCATCACCATAGTAATTTTGTCTCGCACTTTACATCTAGACAGTAAACGTGAAAAATTATATTCAATGCAAACAGCGAATTTATGCGTCATGGGCCATAATAACATCCGAATATTTTACAATAAATCAATGTAGACATTGTTCTCTATTTATTCACGGTCATAAATATGTTTGGCGACTCTTCTATACTTTCAACAGCGCACGTGAATCGTGTAACCTATTTACACCCGTGTATATACTACTTGCAAATTGATTTGTCGGTAAGATCCTTTGCAGTCTTCGATAAAAAATTCAAAAGTAAATTAGAGAAATGTTCAAATTATAATTTCATTCAATGAAAATAATTAAATATAATAATTGATTAGAATGCAAGGCCCCATTAATATTATACTAAAATTATATTCATTTTTTAATTAATCAAGTGTGATTTATAAGCTAAAAACCATGCTTGACATTAAACATTATTTAAACTTGTTTTATACTTCTTAGTTAATGATTATTACTATTTCATAAAAATAGAATTTGTTCATTTTTTATAACTCCATGTCACTTTTTCATATTTGTTCAAAAAAAAACATATTCAGCAATCATTACTGAAAATTGTTCCGATAACATAATAATTGTTACTCGTCTGATTCAGTTTACTTCGTATAGTTAGTATTTTTTGCAACAAATACCAGTGACGGTGAGAAAATCTTCTTGTCTGGCTGGTAATCATTCGGCTGGCGCAAATTCTTGCTCGATCACGTTTATCTCCAAGATACACGACATGCAAAAAGCATAGATATGGTTTTAAAAATCTTTTTTTCAGATCAATTAACATCACTTAGGTTTTATTATAATTTTTTTTTATTAAAACAAATCTTAAATTCATGATCTAATAATGAATCAATTTTTTATTCAAGTCTTTATACTAAAATTAATCTATGAAATTATGTTATTTCAGTTTTCGAGTCAATTTCTTACCGATTGCGCTAAACATATTTCCTATAGATAAGTGTGTGAATAAAACTTGTAACCTTTGCTAGAAATTTACCGTTTCTTTTATGATATGTGCAAAATTGAGTGAGTTGTTATTATACTATGTTTATAATATAGCCGCTTCAAAAACTCGTTTTGTTAAAGATTTTTATCTATTGAACTCTAAACTTTGCAATTTTTAACAAAGACGTTACTTTATTCCCATGGCAACCATCATCGCTGATTGTTAGGCATTTTTGATACTTGATACAAAAAAATCTCGACAAAAATAATAAAAATATATGCGTGTGAAAAACAAGAGAAAAGTTAGCTACACTAAAACAGGAGTTTTGAAATGTCGCAAAAATTTGGTTTTTGTTTTTTAATCAGTAAATTCTTATTCAGCACTAGAGTTATTTATGGTATGTTACTCTCTGTAGAGTTGCTTGGTCGCGCTATTGAAATTCAGTTGAGTAGTTTGAAAAAAAAACACAAATGGAAATACATAGAAAAGCGAAACCACAAACTCTTTTTATGCACAAGAAAAGTCAACCAAATAAGGTGCACAACGGTTACCATGAATGAGGTAGAAATATCAACGAAACTTTTATTATAAGTATTCTTTTGGAACATGTTCTATATTTTCCAACTCAATAGTTGTTTATTTCTGCCATGCATAGATTTGTTTTATTATGAAGACGTCATTCTACATACACATCCGTTAATCGGAATTTCAATATTTCTATAATTATATTATTAACTATAACTCACCGAAGGAAATAAACCCCACTCAGAAGTCCAACAGTTATGTTAAACCAGTTTGAAACCTTTCTTGCATATACTTTACTTTTATTCTTTCTGAACACGCTTTTTCGCAATACACAAAAGTCAATTAAGCTGCAGGATTTATTACCTCATCGCATAATGCAAAAAATTGCATAATTTGTTACCCATCGAAGTGCTCAAATTATGAGAAAAATCACTCTCTAAAGATGATCATCAATTACCAGGATGGAACTGCGTTGAAAAAAATCATTAGGATCATTAACGGTGAGTTTTTGTCAAGCTTGGTTGACCATCCGGAAGTAGCCGCCCGCAAATAACATACTTAGTTCCGATTCCACACAAACTACAGATAAAATGCAATCTCTCATACGTGAGACCCACTTTGCAAAGTGGGGTGAGGTTAGATGATTAAAAAGGAACATCATTCTTCTCGCTCTGAAGATCCTAGGAGTTGGATCAAACAGTCTGCGATGCCGTTGGTCTCGATACGGACGGTGGCACGCACTGTTTCGTTTTATTATTTACTTTATTTGTCAATAAGTAAGTGAATCGTTTGATCGCAGCGCTCCTGATCAAGTGCCTAGCAACAATTACAAAACGTTATTTTAATAACCAAAAAATTAAAATCATTATTCGGTAAAGTAAAATAAAAAATTACCAAAAGTAAGATTCGTGACGTTCGACATGTGATACCCGGTTTGTTGTTTTTATTTCTTCCATTAAGAAAAATGATAGTCATGCACAAAAACTGGCTGACGCTTCGAGCACTGGACTGCATGTGGATATAAAACCTGATTTTAATTGAATTGTGATTGACAGTACTGAAAGTATGCATGGCAAACGTGTGTTTCTTTTGTACCTGATGATTTATTTTATTATGACACCGTACACCACCGCAGCAGTTGGCGATAAAAGCAAGGATACTCGTACCGAGGAAAACTCGTTGGAAATTTGGCCGAATTTTAAATTGCAATTACAAGGAAGAAGCATTTCTCTCAGCTGGTCTCTGAGAAGTTTATTGTCAGGTGAGGAAAGATTTTTTTGATATTTGGAATTACTACTGAATTGCTAGCAAAATATTTTTATCAATTGAAATCAAGTTTTAATTCAACCATACGTGTGCATCTTGGAAGTAGAAAAACAGTGTGAAGCAACTCTGCGCTCTTGGTGATTGAGTCTATTGTTCATTATTTCGTATTTTCAAAGAAGATGTTAAAGATTGACAAACATCGGATAGAATGTTTGATACAGTCACCCACATGCATCTTACAAAACGATGAATGTTCACAGATAACGGCATTTTAGAATGTATTCGTCCTGATCTTGAGGGCAACTCGAACCTCATTCTTTTGCGTTAATCAACGATTTAACAGATTTATTGCAGCCAACATTCTTTACCGAACCTGATAAACTTGCTCAAATGCAAAGCATAGAATGTCGAGTGTCAAAAATGATTATCTTTTTTACTATATTTCTTGAATTGAGCAGCAGTTTTTTCATAGTATTTGAATGGTAAGCCTGTTTAATTTCAATATTTCATTTTTTTATTTTCAATCAATTTTAAAACACGGTAAAAGAATATCGTTTCCGTCTTATTTTGTATTATGTATTTGAGTAATTTTCGACAAAACAATCAGTACTGTATGCGGTACAGTTACGGAATTTGTGTGAATCCAAGTGAATAACGCAATTCAGGGGGTCATACAATGACAGCTCGCAAAATGAACATGAAATAGCCTTGAACAAGGTTACGCGAAAATGATAAAATATCTTTATAACGTCATTTATTTCGCAAAACTAATTATTTTTTAATATCCAGACCTTTTTTGTTGTTTATTTCAAGTCTCAATTTTCACAAAGTAATTGGAACAATTAAAAAAATATGCGATCAAGTTAATTTCTATCTTTTTTTTTTTAATATAGAAATTTAATTTTGATATTACAGTTATGTTTATTAAGATTTTTGCGATATTTAAAAGTAAACGTTATAGATATGTTTACAGAGCCTTATGCAGACAACCCGTCATTCTTGTAAACGTTTCAGGTTGCCTGTGTTCGTGTACGCGATTAAACAGAGCCGAATCATAAACATATGAATATTCATTAGCATTACAAGATATTTTGCGGTCACACTCGTATCTTAAGCAATGTTATTAACATACCAGAAAAATTAGTTTAATTAATTTGGTCACGACTTTTACTTATAGATTGTTTGTCTCATTTTTCGTGGTTATTGTAATTAAAATCAAAAAAAAAAAATTGTTGCAAAACATTTTTTAGTAAAAAGAATTTGGCTTGTAATGACTAATTGTAATCATTCTTTTAGATAATGAGATAACACCTCGACAAAGTGGGGATACCAACGGCAAGAAAAAAAATAAAGTTTTCAAGCGGGTCAGAAACTTTCTTATGATGATACCTTTTGCAATGCAGGTAACATTTATTTTCAAGCTAATAATACGTCAATAATAAATTCGATAATACTTTATCATTAAACCAACACAATTTTTTGTTCAACTTCCGAATATACAAAACTGCACAGTCAATTTGAATAAGTCATAAATACTATGTTTATATTATTTACAGATGATGAGTTTACCTGGAGCAATATCTTCAATTAAGACCCAATTATTACGGAGTCTGTTCGTTGGAAAAATGGCTCTGATAATGATTATTTACAATGCTATCAGGAGTTCACTGATGAAGGAAGTTGTTGTGGTTCACAAAATACCTCCCCAGCATCACGATCATTTCTATCACCCAGAGTTTGAAAACGAGGACCTGTCATCGAACAGCTGGTGGGGCCGATGATTTAATATAATCTGATCTGATAATTTAGCTAGATCGATGTTGTTGTTATTTTAATTTTGTTTATTCTTAATAATGTTTAAAACATTTATTTCATAGAATTATTAACTTCATCAAGACTTTATTAAATAATAAGCATTAAATTAAACCGATTTCTATTTATTATCAACTTATGATTATCCAATGTAATTCAGTACAAATGATGACAAAGAAAAAATGTATCCTAAAGTAATTATAATAAAAATATTTTATCTCGTAGTTTTGGTAAAGATGTTCAGTACTTGGGAACAAACAATCGAAACAAAAAAATTCCCACAGAGACAATTTATTATATGTCCTTTATTTAAGAAAAAATTCTGAACGAAGTTTTTCGAAAAGCAATTAAATGCAATTTGAAACTGCAGACGGAGCGCGTTGACATTCCTATACTTTCAAAAGTCAATAATATATGTTGTCTATTGTCCCACATACTTCTGATGGTAACGGTATTATGATCCAGATAGCGAAAGAAGATTCGCTTAATTCGCATTTCTCTCTCATTAAATGCTACATCGAAATCGAAATGACAGTTTTATCTCCGTTGAGCAATCTGTAGCATCAATTGTCAAGGGAACCCATTAGGTTCTTGACTTTTCTGAACTTCCAGCGAATAAGTATTATTTAGTTAGGATCTCGATCTTTTATGAACTGCGAGGCACAGTAAAAACAGACGAACGAGTGGTAAAGAAACTGATGGGTCCATGAAAATGCAATGTTACGATTATTTGTTTTCTGTTCGGAATGAAAGAATAAACAAATTACTGTACAATTGAAACTCAAATGGCTATTTTCAAGTTTATAAAAGTGTGTAATAATTGACCATTGTGTATGTAATGATTTGGAAAACAATCGCTAAAAAGAAGAGATCAATCACTTCTAATCGAGTATGCTATTGTGTTTTTGTTCTGATGGTGCGATGATGGGCGATTACAACATAAACGTTTGACGCAACACTTTATCTGATGTCATGATACCAAACAACACCTTCAATAAGTGCAGCTGTGTCATGGGCATGAAGATTGATGGGGAGAGATAATCAAAAAACAAATCTTACACTTGTTTTTTCAGTATTTCATTTTCTCCTTTCTGTATTTAAAATTGTTCGAGCTGCGCCACTGTTTTTTTCGAGTTTATAAAAACATTATTTTAATCCGATTTATATTTTATTCTATTGAGCTAAGAAGATGAATTTTTCCAACAATGTAAAAAATATTTGCCATCGAAAAGTAGTTTTACAAATTTAATTACTAAAACTTAAACAACACAAACTTAATCTTGAATGTCTCTAAATAAAAAAACCTGATTTATGTTCCTCCGATGAAAGTTTGCATCGGTTCATTCGAAGATTTACCAGTTTTATTAACATTTTTATAGCAACCAATATTTGAAAACCTTATCTGAGAATGAACAATTTTTTTAGAAAACGTACAATTAAAAAAATTATATATAAGAAAAAAAATATCATTATAAAAAAAGTCTCCTACCTTCTAAATTTTACATGAACTTTTATCCTAGAATGCAAATTCGTCCTGCATGCAGCAACGGCACTTTTTAAAAACAAATTCCACATCAACATACCACGTGATAACTAGCAAATTGTACAAATTTTTGTCCTCGTTTCATAAAAATCATCATTATATCATTTAATATAAATTATGCAAACCTTAAATAAGAATAACAGTTATAATAAATGATTCTCGCAAATCAGTCAAAGAGGCCGAAGAAAAAAATACAGTATTCAAAGATGAAAGCATCCAAAAATTTTCATTCAATCGAACAAAAACTGAATCGTCGACAATAATTACTAGAATACTTTTAAACCGACAATAACAATGCTCACGTTAAAAGAAAAACTTTCCTTGTCCCTGATTCATAGATATAAACCGCTTAAGCCTTTTCGACGTGTGAAAATTTTAATCGGGTTATAACTATTTATCAATTTCAACTAAATTTATCTGATGTACGTGAAAACCGAAATCTAGTTTAGCCTTACAGCAAGGGAGGAAGTAGTCAAAAGAAAAGTGGGCCTCGTTGGTAACATTGTTTTAAAACCTCCTGGAAGGTGGGGTGTCTTGGGCAAAGCGTAGTTGGTGGACGACTTGAAGAAGGGGCCCGCTTTCATATAGTCAACGGGCCAGTCTACGCATCTTTACGGTTGCTCCGCCGGTAGATCTTCAAAGTTGATGGGACACCACAAGTAGAGGCTAACGAAAAGACGTGCGCTTTCGCGTTGCAGCCTCTCCACTCGTTTGACCAGCGAGCACGTGTTCAAACGTCAAATTCAAACTACAACTACAATTATGGCTCGAGCTTGGACTCCAATTTTTATACTGTCGCTGTATTATTTATCGCTCGCCAATGCGGAAGACTCAAAAAGTTTTATGACGTGCTTAATGGAGAAGAGTATCCTTAATTGTGCCAGTAGTCACATCAACAATGAACTTGACAGACTGCAAAACGTGACCGGTATACAAAGTGATGTGCCAATTTCCAAAGTGATCGAAGAAACTAGGAACTTGATTACTAATGGATTTGACACCATGTTCGGAACCATGAAGATTGACGATAATGAAAATGAAGATCGAGGATATGGAGGTAAACTTGTTGAATCTTTTTCGGACGCTTTTATTACAATTTTATTGGTACTAATATAGTATATCGTCGTTTTTATAATTCCATCATTATACTATTATTGATTACTTGATTTGATACGCGAAATGTGAAAATTATATAGGAGATTTTTAAATTGCACTTTTTTTATCAAATAATTTGATGACTAATTAAAAATATCTAACGAATAACATTATTCACCGGTTATTTTTAACATAAAGTTGTTTTACCGGTATCACAGTACATCTGTTGATAATCATTCACTGCTCAGCGTGAACTGACCACCTCATTTTATGGAAACGATAAAATTGTCAAACATATTTCTATATGTGTATGTATAATAACATTTTCAACATTTCTTGAACAAACAAAAATACTATTATTTCAAGCGGATTATTTGAGCAGAGCTTTCTTTTTATTTCTTCAAAATTTTGAATCTGTTTATTCGGATATGACATTTTGAATGTTTGACTTAAACATTCATATATTTAAATAACGTGAACAAATAAACCTATCCATTTTATTTTTTTACAGGATTTTTATTATCAGATCATGCTTGTAACTATTTAACGAAAAAGAGAAAGTGATTTAAACAACATCCAAATTGGTCATTATAAATAATCCCGATTTAACAACATATTTAATCATACCTGACTTATCGCATGAATCTTCCGTGCGCCCTGGCATACATTTCACCGGAATTTGGCACACAAGATGATCGACTCGAGCTCGATCAAGGTGACCAATAAATGTACAAATAATTGTAGGTTTTGTCTGAGATCATAATAACTGTTCATATAACGTTGCTCTTCTAGTCAATCATGCAATCATGATATAATAAAGACCATGACAAATTATTGATCAGTTGCTGACTTCGATTATCACTTTGATTGGAATCACTTGATCCGTTTTATTTCTTTTGATTTTATTAGTTTTTATATCTAGTAGATACGTTACATATCATAGAATTGTTTCTCAGAAAAATCAGTAAATTTCAGGTGAATGTAAAAGTGAATTTATATTGTATCGAGAAGACAGTAAAGTGTGTTTAACGATCCACAGGTAAAATTGTATGCCAGCTGTGGTGTCCCATTTTCCATAAGTTGTAACAAAAATAATGTGCACAAGATGAACCTCCAAGATAAAGATGATGCTGAAGAAATGCAACGGATGTTTATTTTTCGTTCAAAAATGAATGACAAATTACGAACATAGTTTGAAGAATCCGGTCAAGTCAACTGTACAGGAAAAGTGAAAACTTTTTTTTATTCAATTGCACGTTTTAACTGAAAACACCGAAAACAAAATTCTTTTTGAAAGTAAATCTCCTTGCCAGTAGGTACCGGCAGCCTTGCACACACACCTGCTCCGGTCATTCATACTAAGTGAATATTTCGGTCACTCTGGCACTGCAGAGAATGGAAACTGCTCCATTAATTCTCAAAAATAAAGAAAATATTTTTCAAAAAAGTGTATCCTGAGTTTAAAATCTGGGTTATCTCGTAGTAAACAACAAGAAATTTTGATCTCAAAAATGATGAATTTGATGTTTGCTACTTATTTCCGAGCTCATTTTATAAAAAATTGAAAAAAATTGCTGGAAGCTTATTTGTGTTATAATATAATAAAATAAGAAAAAGTAAAGTTAAAAAAAAATGAATTGAATTTGATAATAAAGAAATTTGAACAAAAATTTTTTTAAGTGATTAAGATAATTATAGAAACCTATACTGATCAATTGATTGTCGAGTTTTTTTCCGGTGCTACTCAAAAAAATTGATTATAATTTGATGATTTTATAACAGCTTTAAAGAAAGAAATATAATTTCACATGAGCTAGAGCATTTTTATGTCTCATTGATGTATCTCTAAAAATATTTTTTTAACTTATATTAGAATAGGACCAATTATGTATTTATAAAAGTAAAATTGAAAACTGTTTTCTGTAAACCAACAGAAACAATAACAATAATTAACACTTTTGTTTGTTTGGTCGCGCAGTTTTTTACTAAAAAAAAGTTTTTCTAGTAAAAGACATAAACTGCTGTTGTTGCGTACATTCTCACGTCTCGCTTTATGTGTGCAACTGTCCATTGGATTGTACTTGAACTCTAAAGTTTAGTGAAAGTCGATACTTAACGGTACGAATAAAATGCAAATAATCGTCGACTCCGAATTTCCTTTTAGTATCCCCTGGTTTTGTATGCAACCGGTCATTTCTCACTTATCAAGTAGTTGCCAATAATGAAACGATCGTTTTGCTCTCAAACAGATATTGGCGAGTGTACCTAGAAAGTTTCATACGAATCTATAAATAATTTAATCATGCATTCGTCTAATCAACTCGACAATCGGGTAGATTGTCTAATCATAAAATTTAATCACCGAAAGACTTATTAAAATGAAAAGAAAACTTCATCTTGTCTACTTAAACACAAGCAAACTTCCAATTACAAGAAGATTAAATTGATTTTATAAATGATAATAATGGAATTTAATGGCTAAGAAAATTTGATTGATACTAAAACTGGAGCAAAAATGGTGAGAAAAATTGTTTTAAAGTTTTTGAATGAAATGACCAATGAATTATTCATTTTTCTTATATCGGTTTATGGCCAAGAAAATTTATATTCGACCGCTCATAAACAATTCTAATTTGTTTGAAAATAACCGCGGAAGTTCAAAAACCGATTTCATTGTTCGTATTTACTGTTCAGTACTTAATGCTGTACTTGCAACAGAAACTCAATTTTCAAGAGAAAGTCCATCATCATTTCACTTCACGTCTTTCTGACAACATGATAAATGATCTAAATTTATCCGAAGACTACTTTGTGTATGATTTTAATTCTGTTTTATAATTTTCGTACAGCCATGTAGAAAATAGTTATTTTTTCAGCCTACAAAATCCATTGCAGAACACAAAGTTCGTATGACATAGAAGTTAGTCCGTCAATTAATCATTAAAACACTTTCATAATTTCAATAGAATCCAATCATTAATTAGCTTATTTTCAAAATAATAATAATAATAAGTTGTAAAACTTTTTCTTCTTTTCATATTCTTCAGTTGATCACTTATGAATTCGTGTTTTGATTTCAGACAAATACAAACTGCACTTCCACAAGCAGAAGAAGCAACTACGGAAATTAATTGTAATTGGAATGGTGTTGAAGTCAAAAATAAGTCTACTATTCCAACTGCTGTCAGCCCACTTTCAAGTTAAATTTTTCATCATAGCTGTCTTGGGATTGATCATTAACGCAGTGCGATTATGGATTGATATAAAAAGAGTTTTCCAACCGAACAGAGTCGTTTATTATGAGCACGCTCAGCACCAGCATCACTACGATCACGACGACCACGACGATCACGGATATTGGGGCAGATCGTCGAATGAAGGCGCAGGTCACAACCTTGCTTATTCCGGTCATGTGCCTAAGCAGTAAAACCTTTCAAGGATATTTGAATGCTTGGAAAAAATTATTCCCTGCATTTTAATCTACCGTGTCAATCTTAGGCGCAGATTGAGATCCTTAGTATGACTTTAACGGGATCCCGAAAAAATGACCAAAAAATTCAAACAAAACAATGCGCCAGGCCATTTTTTAGAATATGTAGTTTAAAACGTGTATAAAAATCTGCCATTTTTTAAACGCATTTCTAAGATGCTATAGAGTGAGTTTTTGAAAAGTATTTGAATGTATTTTGAATAAGAGTTGATTGTTCATCGCTGTACTCTAACTATGCCATAATTATCTGTATAACAGTGTACTCCTGTAAACTTGTAGCTTCCTTTTCTAGTCTTCAACGTAATTTATTAAAATACACATCGAATAGTTACTAAAATATTAGAACAGTCCTGTTTCTGTAACTATCCAACAACAGTTTTTTTGAGTTTTTAAATTATAGAGTCAGTGAAATGTTGGTATAATTTACACACAATAGTTTTGTATGTATAGGAATGAATGTATTTATATCATATTTATTCAGAACTTAATTATTTATTATCTATTCATAAATTATTACTATTTAAGTGTACTGTTTTTTTATTTTATGCTCAAAAGATTCCATATTGCGAATTATGAACATTTGTCGACTCAATTCAATAATGCTCTGACTTATTTATTTTTATATAGATTTATTAATGTATTTATTTGTCGCTATAGCAATTTATATTTAATTCTTTATCAGCTGTATATAATACATTGACGTTTTGTAATGAAAATAATGTCAACTCGTATTTCTAATGTAGAAATAGATTTTTTGTAAGACAATGCATTGCACATTTTGTTGCATCCTAACAGATTTGAAAAAAGAATATACTAATCTGAATTTGATATATTTTGGAAGGAATTGGAGACAATCAATATACAATTCTACAAAAATTTTATTGCAATTTGTCAATCGATCGCAAGAGATTGATAATCTTCACAAAATGTATAAATACATAAATCTAAATGAGATATTCCATCGCATTAGAATCAACTCCAAAGATATTTTCGGTCAAACTTTATATTTCTATGTAATTTAATACATGAAGTACAAGAAGAAAACATGTTTGACTTTACATTTCAACGTTTGAGTGTTTATACGCAATTAGCCAAAAAATATCATTTCTAGAAGAAGAAGATGCAAGCGAAAGCTTTCAGTTTCGTTATAATTGTGCATTGCAATCGAGTATCAGAATAATAACAATTAAACTGTAAACACTTGATATTCATGCCACTCACACGTTATAGTATAATACACACAGTTTTGTTATAAATGATTGCAGTGTACAATGATTGGATGATTTGAAAAGAATCATACTTTTTTGTATTTCCTTATCAAGTCATTAAAATTGAAATGGGAATTGTCTCATAAATGCAATTATTTATTCTGTCTAAAATAAAGTGTATGTACAAAAGTTTCATGATTGACGCAACCCTATAACTAATGAGAAGTTCTGAAATACCAATTTAAAAATGTTTGCGATATGCGATTACTATCCAAACATTTTTGATATCAGTATTCGATGATCTTAAATTAATTCTAATTTGTTCATTATAATGGTAATAATTTCATTTCAATATCCGAATAGTGAATTCATATTCGAACATTATTAACATTTACTTTGAGTTATTTAAAAAATATTACAACAACCGTAAAAAACTCAATTTAAAAAAAATATATAAATACTCATGATTTTAATCCTATACAGTACTTCTCATATACATAAGTATTAAAGTTTACACAATTTGTAGATGGTTTGAGTATTTTAATCAATCTCTCAGATATTTTATGATAAAACGTTTAATACAGCGTCAAAGATGTTTAGTTGCATACTATGGTGAATCTTACAACGCTACCGACACAAGATGATTTGTCAATTTTTGATATTAAATAAAATTTGAAAAGATTTCTATACACAATTCTTAATTCAAAATGCTAGTTTCGAGCTGTAAATTTAAAATCACATAATTTGTAAAATATGAATTTGCACTTGACTCGAATTATTTTCAAAGATGAAATAAATTTTTACAGCAGATTCGTTAGCAAATTTCGTTCACAAAATGAATTAACTTGTCCATACAATACTAATAAATCATCACAAAATTTTTCACAAATCTACATCCACATAGAACAATGGCTTTCAGCAGACTTTCATATTATACCTTCAAGTAAGAATGAGTACCACAAACATGTAACAACAAATTTTGCGTTCAAATAAATTCTTTAATTACGTTTATGACATAATCTGATTAATTATAAACAATCTATATTGCTCAAACAATATTTCGTAATGTCATTCAAACTTGTACAAAGGTATTCTATTTACAAAATCCACTATACTTTGAATCACTCATCAATGAACCATTCCCAACGATCAGACACGTTTTTTAAAATCCTGTGTAATCATGCCAGGATCCACGATGGTGCCTGTACTGCTGGATGGATGGAGCAACATGAATTGTCTCTGGAGTTCTGTAATAAACCGTTTTAGGTCTTTCGTTTCTATTTGCGCTAGGGGGAACAAATCGAGTGCTTGGCACAAATGAATTTTGCTTCGTTTCCTGGTACTGACTCACAGGCTTCGAATACTCGTATTCATTTTCTGACGGTTGCAAGAGAGCATCTCTTCCTGTGGGCTGTCTATGGATTGGCAATGCGAATCCACTCGGAAGACTTGTTTCTTGGTTTAAGGTAGGAGTCAATGCATCGTTCAAAGTTACATCGTATTCGCTCTCTGGAATATCTTGAAGTTTGTGAGAATTGGAAACTTCGTTGATCCTTTG
This sequence comes from Trissolcus brochymenae, assembly GCA_030523145.1. Lineage (NCBI taxonomy): Eukaryota > Metazoa > Arthropoda > Insecta > Hymenoptera > Scelionidae > Trissolcus > Trissolcus brochymenae. Next base: position 553,264 of record JAQQRF010000018.1, read on the forward strand.
TTTGACTCTGTAGCCCTGGTTATTAGAATCCCTATCGTCATCCTTATACTGAGAAGTACTGTAAGGATTTTGCGTTGAGAGGTTTTGGACAGGTGTTCTCTGATTATTAGGGCGAAGAGGGCTAGAAGGTGGGGTTATTGTTCTAAGAGGTTCCTCAATAGTCCAATTTGGAATCGGTTTGGGTTGTTCACGAAGCTCTTGCACTCCAGCGTTTCCAGTTGAAGATACATGGATCGTAGGGATCGTTGAAGGAGCAGGTTCTGACACTCTTTTCGATTGAGGGTCCGGTTGGATCACTTTGTAAGCATTATACACCTTCTTGTCTTCTTCGCTTCTATCCTTATAAAATCGGTGTTCCTTGTAAGGTTCAAGAGTTTTGACGTAAGCATCATTGATGTTTTTGTAATTTACTGTCGTCACTGGGTATGTAGTGTTATCATGAACTATAGATCTTCCTTCATCTTGCCTTCCGGCAGATAATGAAGAAGCTTTCATGCCTACTGGCAATAGACCACGAGGATTAGGATTTCCTCCACGGGATGGCAAAAATGGTCTCTTCACCACGCGGAAGGTGGGTCTGGATGGAGGAGATGACGGAGGAGGTACAGTTTCATCTTCGTCATAGTACTCAGATAAATAGTCCTCAGTAGTTGTTCTAGGAGGTTCTGTCTTGAATCGCTCTTTTTCGGCTGGTAGAGCAGTGGTTTGTTGTTTGCTGATTGCTGGTCTATAAGTGGGTCTCCAGTACTTGCCAGACAGATCCTTGACAGTAGTTTGATTTTCTTCGTCGTTAGGCTGAGAGTCCTCGGAATTTGACGATGGTTGAAATTCGACACGTAGGTTTGTTGATTTGTATGCTGGTTTTTCTGGCCGAGGAGTTTCTGGCTGAGCAGTGGTGGTCGTAGTTGTAGTTGTACTTGTAGTTGATGTGGTTGTTGTAGTTGACGGTACTCGATTGTCACTGACCGGTTCTTCGTTGTCATGAGAGTCTACCGGAATATTAGCCACCCTGATGGGCTCACGATCAAATTCATCAATTTGTTGGTGATATCCCGGTGACTCAGGCTTGGGCGTCACTCTTTCGGGCACCCGTTCAGGCACAGCATCTCGGTCGGAATCTTTGTTTCCGCCATCCAACAGCCGATCGCGACCTCGGTCGTAGCTCCTTTCTCGATCGTAGTAACGATCCCTCGAACGTTCTGGATACTTCCTGGGACGGAGGTCGTCATCTCGATAACGAGGCCTACAATTTATCAAAAGATTACAAAAATGGATTTTACACATTTTCTAAGTCTAATTTTTTGTATAATACCAAAATAAGGGTTTCGACCAGTGAATAATTTTTACATGAAAAAATCAAGTTCTCAAAAACTCAAATCAAATAGCCGATTAAAAAAAATATAGGATGACTTACTGTTTTTATGATAATAATATGGACCTTCATTCTTGGGGATCACCCTCATCATCAACAGTCGGGTGATCATAACTAAAAAAATTGACTTAGGTTTTTTTAAACAAGTTCTAAGTGTTTTATGAATAGTAGCAGTTTGAGCAAAAAAAATACAATATATGAAAAGCTGAAATGCATCATGTTTTAGATTATGAATGATGTTCACTCGACTGTCAATGAATGAGGCCATGCATGAATAATAATTTGAATGAAATTTTTTGCGGTAAGAATTAGTACTTCAGGCATGATGAATACAAAATATATTTTATAAAATTGCATTAACATTAATTTATTGTATGAAAAACGGAAAATGTATGAATATTTTGTACTTCATTTTCTCAGATTGTGAGATTACCTGTACGGCCGTTCGAGATCCCTGACGTCATATAAATCTCTGTCTCTTTCACGATAATTTGGTCTGCGCCTCAGCGGTCTGCGAGGTCTTATTTCTTCGAACAATTCTTCATCATAGTAATCAATGTCCGTCACGTCTGCAGGTCTTCTTCGTGGTTCATCTAAAAATAATTATATCCGATGATTAAACAATTTCAAAACAATTTGAAACACAATCAAATTAAAAAAAAATACATATTTTTTAATTACTAACCGACGGCAGATGATGGTGTGGATGATGACGTGGTAGACGACGATGCAGCTGATTTGTATGAATATTTATCTTGTTCCGACAGTGGCACAGGTCGACGAATCTTAGGAGGAGTTCTCGGCCGAGCATAAACAGACGACAGTGGTGCCGCAGGCTTAACAAGACCTTCCGAGTTTCCATTGGACGCAGCGACTGCTGGAGCTTCCTTATCGTCATAATCATCTTTATATCTGCAAATTAATCAAATCAGTTACATTCAGAACGGTGTTAATAAACTTGATAAAAAGAAAACAATTTCAGTGAAAGAGCCGTAACAAGATTTTTGTATTCGTTTTATCTGCAACATTCATCCCATTTCTCTATTAAATGTTCCGCTTCTTTCGACGCAATAACGTTTTATTTCTCTTTTATTGTTATACGATTTAATTAAGTAATAACAAGATACCCGACTCATAATTCAAGTGATAAACTCAGCAGATTTGTGAAAGTGTACAAAATAAATTTTTTGAAATCAATAACGCGATCAATCTTTGGAAAGTGAAATCGAAGCCTTCAATTTGCAATGATCTACCCGTAATGACTGTTTTAGTTAAGCTGTGATTACTCATCTCATTTGAATCAACTGTATCTTATTATCGTATAAGTTAACCCGGATATTGAATAACAAGTTTTTCTGAAACAAAAATATACCACAACACAACTTATCTAATCCAGAAAAAGAATACAAATAAATGTCCACGGTTCAATCAGCGACACGATTCAGTTACATAATTCAAACAATTAAACAACCTCTTGCTGTCCGAATATCTACGTTCCTCCCCCATCCTGGGTCGGTCAATGGGTCTTCTATCGTCGAACTCCGGATCCTCAGGGTCTCTATATCTAAGTCCCTGATCTTGACCACGAACTCTCGGCCTGTCTTCATCTATGGGATCTCTCCCGAGTCGCATGGGGTCTCGCCTGGCACCGTTTCTCATCGGGTATCTGTCTCTCGGCATAGCATCTCGATCGCGATCCCGCTCGGCCCGCGGTGGTCTGTCCGTTCTATCCCGCAAGTTCCTTTCAAACAGATCCCTGTCTCTGTCTCGATCTCTCCTGTATTTCCGGTTGTCGTAATCATCATATAGGCCCCGATCATACCCGTAAAGTCTACCTCTTTCAAACTCGTCGTCATAGTAATCTTCGTCGTAATAATCAAACGCTGGTCTCCATCTTTGCAAGTAGGGTCTTCGTCTTCTAGGTCCGTCTCTATCCCTTGGACCATCGTGCACAGGTGGCGCAGACGTTGTCGTCGTAGAAGTCGTAGACGGCCTCGGAGTCGTGGTCGTTGTTGAAGTCGAAGACGTCGTTGCTTTGTACAAGGCGTCATTTCTGTGCCAATATTTCTTCGAGTTCGCACAGTCTACTTCTGAGACAAAGTGACAGATGAACGTCTTCTGATCGAACGCGGTGAAATTAGCACAGAGGAAGTCGTACCGGGTGCCATAAAGACAGTGATGATAGACCTGTAAAAAAAGCCCTTTGCATGAGTTTAAGTTTGACTGTGATGATGATTGTCTGAAAGTGATTGCATTTTAATGTGGCTGATAATGTAAAAAGATAATGGATTACATCACTGGAATTGTTCATTTGGTCAATGACAGCTAATGTGTTTTCTCTCTGTTTATGGTCTCGGTTAATTGTTAAAAATTGCTCCGCAATGTTGATTTGTGGTTTTGCAGATCGTTCTAATCACTTCTACAAACAAGTGAAAGCGATATTTTTCCATACATCATTGAATCGTGCCGTAATAGCTTCGATGCAGATGTGTTATAATTTTGAATTCTCTTTGTCTCGACGATTTTCTTTCACGGCAAATCACGCGCACTGTTGACCGTCAGTAATATAATTGTACAAGAATAACATTGTGCAAACAACCGCCTTCTTCGTTCGATAATGATATATGTGCGAGCGGCATCCTGGTGTTTTGATGTGCGATTAAAAAATCACCATACTTTTTCAATAATTACCATTACCTGTCCGATCGTAGATTCAACGCAATCGATTCTCAAGGTTAATCCTGAACTTTCTAGATCTTAGATTAAACGAAACAACAACGAGTGTCAAGAAAAACCGATGCAATGGGGAAAAAAGAAACAATCTCACCGCGAGCAAAATAAATATTAACGAAGGTCCGATAACATTATCATCTGCATAATGTCTCCCCAGTTAATTGACTTCTTTTTGCAACGAGATTTAATATTGACTTCTTTTAGCTGAGATCTTTCAACTCATCACTTTCGTTTTCGCGATTGTGACTACATCAAAGTGGCATTGTTATGGAATTATTCCCATCCTGATATTTGGCTTTTCGTAATTTTGCTAAGAAAAACGATTGGTTACCGATCTCTCGCGATTTGCATGACAATAGGTGGACCGCTTCGTTGCATTTCCAATAGCGTGAAGAGGAAGCAGTCTTAGCTTTCTCGATCAACCAATCTACGCTTGCGGCAAGTGGAACGGTCAGGGACGGGAAATGTAACGAACCACGAATGTATCCTGTTTTGTCTTCAAACTTTTCCACAAATTGGTCACAATTAAGGACAATATAACGTTGAATGAATACTATTAAGACATCTCATTTATGACAGTTACATGTCAAAAGAGATTTGATTAATATTTCATCAAGTTATCGCGACGATGCTATCGCGATCTTTCGGGCATTCAAAGACGAGCCTCGCGAATATGAATTGAGCGAATGAAATATGAGATGAATAATAAACAATGGATTAATCTTGGTATACGGTGTTACGTTATTAGTGTTGTCAAGTAATGCTTTTCACATCACTCGCCACTTTCACGCCACTTTTGCAGAGTTTTGGAAAAGAAAAGATTCGCTTTCAACTATATTCGAGAAAAGTGTGCACTAAATGGTTTAGATGTTTCGACTTTGACGCTGATACCTTACACCGTTACCGATCGAGAGTTTACGCTTCAGAGGACTCGTTGATTTCTGTCGACACCGCACAGCGATGATCCATAAAGTCGAAATCACACGAATCAAATTCGATTGCCCGCGATAACCTCGGCTCTATTGTGAACCACAATGCGGGCAAAATAGATTATCGATGGATCAAAAGTAAAAGTAGTATTGATTAGGACAAAACAAAAAGCTTACACTTCATTGGTCGTTCTAATTGATGGATTTCAGATTGAAATAAAATTATGATGAAAGTGAACGTTTTTGTGAAGATTGTACATCATTGTAAGAACAATCGGAGGTCCTGAAGTACCGGTAATTCCAGTGATTACAAAAAAAAGAAAAACGCTGAGATTAGATCAAACAACTTTATTGTTGAAATAAGTACGATATCTGTCCATCAACGAGTGCCACCACTTTTTTTTTCAGTTTCGCAATGATCGTGGCATTTTCTGAACTATCGGTGCGTAAATCCAACTAATAAGAAATATTTTCGAAAAGTACTGTTATTTAGGTAGGATCAGATTTGCGGCAAAAAGTGAATCTTCTGTTTTCTTCTGTTGCAAAAGATGCACCGATAAACTTTCGATTTTACTAAGCCACAGAAATTCTATTGATTTTGTAGTAAGGAGATATCTTGGGTGTAAAGAAAAATCCAATGGAAAAAGTTGTTACTTGCAAAAAAAATCGCGCAACAAATTGAAGCGATAAGAACAAAAGTTCCATAGATCGATCCTGTCTGAGCCCAAATAACCGCTATACATCATTTCAAAACGTCGATGCGAAAAAAAAACTGTATATCATGACCAGATCGAATGGCCAAATAAATCAAACACAATATACTTTCTAATACATCACTGACCAACACAATTTAATTTCACGTCTGCGGTGTAATGTAATTGAATGCAGATTCACCATTTGCACATCACTTTGATTAATAATGAATAATTTGCGAACCTACAATTACAGTTACGTGGGTATAAACTTACGTTGCAAAGATACTTCGACACTTTTAAATCATTTGTATTTCGTAGCTAAAAAATGATACTGTATCAGATATCATTCGTTCACGTCACTTTTTCTTATTCAAGACGTAGGACAGTAAATTAATTTACTACTGCGCTGCAACTAACGGTCAATAAGATATCTGATATCCAATAAGGAACAAGCTAGCTGTTACTAATTTATAAAAAAAAATACTGACTTTATCGCCAGTTATAATCTCGTCGCATGTTACGTTGTTTTCGATCAAATATTTCATGGCAAAACCACCCTCAAGCGCAGACAAACTTGTTACGAATGTTATTTCAAATAAACAAAGATGCAAATTAACTCCTGTTTATTCAAATCAGATACTTGTTCTGCGGTTCTTAAATGACGATCAAATGTTTACTTTACAACAGTACTTTTTTTTTTATTTTGCAATGTCCAAGTATCAATAAGGAGTGTGCATAAATATGATATCATTTCGTATTTTAAAACCTAACCAAGATCAATTATTTATTTCAAGATCTTCATTACGCGAGAAAAGAAGCTCGTAGTGAGACGAATATATTCTTACATAATTTATTGCATAATGCATGAGCATTAATACTCACTTGACATTTGTGTGGCACACTGGCGTAAAACCCGTCATGAAGACCATCACATTTAAAATCTATCTCTTCAGGAATACTGTTGTAAAATGGGTAATCACTCAAGTTATACCCGTTGAGTTCTCGCGGTAAGTTCGGGTCCCAGATGTAATCGATCTGAGGGATACCGGTCAAAGTATGGCCCGTCGTCGCATTCACGTCGTTGACCGTCGTTGTCTGAAAAATGATTGAAAATGATTAAGATAATTAACGATCTAATAAAATTGTTATAACATTTTTGAATCAATTATTTAATATCAATTAAAACCGTGCAATTTCTTATCGATTCAGGTTACAACATATGACCTCCAGCTTACACGTCAATAATTTCTAACAGCTGCAAGGCCATCTTTGACACTTTGCAGGGAAATTTTCTAAAATAATTTTCTCATGAAGATTGAGTAACTTTTACATTTTGAACAGCATGAAATTGTTTTCATATGTATTTGTAAATTAGGTTTTCAAAAAGTTGACAATTGTTTTAAAAAGATCTTTTCTTTAAATGAATGGTGATGGTATACAAATCCTGTTAATTAAAAGTCAAGTAAAAGTTAAGATGCGTTAGGCACAAACAATTTCACACGTTATGCATTCCTTCGAGCCAACTGCAACGACTTTCCACTGAATTAGTCTAGTTTACATTTCGAAACAAGAACTACATATTATTATCGGAGCCTTGGGCGTGCCATTTTTTTCAGTTGACATATCCCAAGAATCTAAGAATAGGTCATTCTTGATGAGTCTCAAATAATTAAAAACCGTCATTGAAAAACAACTCATCATTTATTAATTTTCCTAATGAAAAGTCCGAAGGAAAAATGCGAACGGTCTTCGTATTTCAGTCTGTCATTCGTTTTCCATTTGTTACGCCTGTCATTGGCCACCATTCATACGCAGTTGTAGTAGGACGCTCTGTCCTTAGCTCGAATTCAAAGATGAATTACAAATAACATCCATCGAAATTAAATCAATTAAAAAATATCTCAAATACTTGTCATTAATTTTACGAGAACATTTTGTTTTTCTCTCTAATTCTTTGTAACAATAACTTGGAATCGCAAGAATTTCAAAAATGCGCTTCGATTCGTGAAGTATTTTGTTCTAACTAAATGCACCTAATTGTTAATTTACGCAATTTATTATATTTATTAACCTAAACCTTATATAATTACACCTTCAATCACGAACACGAGTATTATATAAATACATATAACCGTAAGGTGAACAGTAACGACCTTTACGTAAAGTTTCCTTCAATTCCTTTCTTAGGCTGGAAATTAAGATTATCATATATGTGATTGTATGGACACTTACTTCGTGTCAAATTTGCCATTATAGTCTTCTAAGGACATGTATAATTTCACCTATGAAAATTTGCTAAACTTGTATTAAAATGTGCCATTATCTCGATGATTTATAAAATATAATAACAAGTTTCTTTGCGCGCATCGATTAATATTAATTTTTTTTTTTTTACTGCATTCTAGTGTCGAAAGAGTTTGTTAAGTTCGGTAATTATACCATAAATGGAACAAAAAATTGCCCTCTTGCGTAAGTTTAGAAGAGTTATTAATTTCATTGAAATCAATAAAAATGTTTAATTTTGTATTTTTAATATTATTCTAAGAGTGCAACGGCTTTAGACTATCTTGTAAAAAGGATTATATTTAATAAGGAAACAGTATGGTTGATCAAATTCAAGCAATTGCACAACGTTCATAGAACCAATAATTAATCATTTAACATTAGGTACCGATAGGTCCATTATAATTGTCAATTTCCGTCTGATAATTTTTCAAGTAATTTTTAACGACTGGTACAAAATAATGAGTAGTACACAATCTAGCTAATACGAAACCACGGTCCGAACATAGGCGATTCATCGATTCGTTATGTAAACTACTCGCATAAATAATTGGCTAATGGAAAACTTGCGTTAGCCTTTCCAAGTGCATCGTTGCAACTTTAATATCATTGTGGTACATGAATTATCGAAAATAGAATTACAAAGGTTGAGATCATTCAATTAGATGTGTCACTGATGCAAGTCAATCAAAATTACCGGATGCGCAATCCCAAGTAAAATTTTCCGATAAAAAAAATTCAACAATCATTAATAGAAGAAGAAGGCTCTATTTTTAAAAATCTGATGCGAGAAATTGCGGAAATTTATTTACATAAACACTACTCGGATGTAAAGAAACGCGGGAGATAAAATCGCGAATTAATTACACTTTCGGTTTCCTCATCTTTCATTCAGAACCTAGACAGAACAAACGAATCATTAAAATACATAATGAAAACAAATAAACGCCCAGAGAATGGAGGATGGATTTTCTGCAAAATAAGATGAACGAGAGCTTTCCGAACGATTGTCTTACCTCTACGCTATCTTCATTTTCTTTGGCATTGGGCTCCTGTGATGTAGACGGCAAAGCTGTAGTGGTCGTCGTGGTCGACGATGTGGCAATTTTGAATTTCGGTCTCGTCGCTTTCAGAGCCCCCGTCGTTGCCAAAGTGAGAAGGATTCCTGAAAGCAACAGCTGATGTTAGAAAAAAATTGCATTTACACAACAATTTCCATACACATGATATTAATCTCGACAACTCGATCTCCTCGGATCATTATTTACAATTTCAACAAAGCTTGACACACACATGTTCGGAAGGAAAATGAAGGGGAAAAAAGTTATATTACGGATGTTGAAAGGAATCGTGCATCCGATGGGAAAATAAAGTAGGTAACAGAAGACGCGCGACGTTGCAAAACTGGATCAACGCAGATCCATAAAGTTGCACTTTTGTGATGCAATCATATCATAATCATTTCTCGTAGGAGTTTCAGATCATTTTTCGCTGATCTAGTTGAAGGATTGATTTTTAAATTATATCCTTCACTTTCATTACTTTTCCTGACAAAAAGAAAACCTTAAACGATTCAGTAAAATTTCTTATTCACGAACCGATTTAGTTCTGCGGTCAAAACCACTTCGACACGTGTGCTTTAAATTTGTTTGCCATGGGAGAGAGAGAAAGAGAGGCCCCGTTAAAATATTCTCGCGCTTGATCGATTCATATTCTATCAAAGGACGGAAAAATAGCGGTAAACGACATGATCAGAATCGCAAAACTGCTCAAATTGGCCTGCATTATTCCCCGGATTGTACTTTCCCACGTAAAAAATGAAAGTTTAGAAGCGATCGTTCTCATGATTTGATTGCTCGGAATTTGTATTTCATATTTTTTCAATAAACGAAATGAAAAGAAATGAAACGGTTGCGCGCAAATTGCGTAACCGTTTGTTTCGCGTCTTTCAATTGTCACTCACGCCCGTCCGTGCCCTTTTTCTTTCATCGAAGACGATCTATAATAATTATCTTATGCGATTGTTTCGTGATCGAAAGGATAGTGGGAAAGAAAATGGAAACGCAAAGCAGGTGTTGTTGCAAAACGTTGATTTTTCTTCGACGCGCTTTTCTGTTGCAGTTTATGTAAATCCTGTTATTAGTTCTGTAAAATATCATGAGCAAGTGAACAATAACGCGCGGGACACGCCGAAGCGTTATTAGATATTTCCGCGGGAGCGTGACTCCGTGTGTGCCAGAGAACGGATGACCTCAATGATTAAAAAGGTGCAACGTGTGCCCACGCTATCGTGTATTACGATTGCGAATTCACGTTAATTGCGATCGATAACGCTCGCCCACGCGATAATTATTTATACGCGAGAACAATAAAAGTGATGCGCCGTCGCAAATAAAGCCACTGGAATAATCGGCATTCTTGTGGGAACCGCACAAGTCTGCAAGGTTGAGCAAATAAGGCTACACGGCTGCTGGGTACCGTTAGGCCTATGCTCGAAAATAACGTTACGATGTTGCGGCAAATTTATGATTTACCTTACGGCTCTCCGTTGCACTGTCGTCCCTCCTCATGCGACCCCGAATAAAAATTCGGTACTTTGAATTCCAGTGCGTCGTTATGATTCACAGTTACTTAACCAAAATTGCACCGAATCGAAAATGTGAGGATAAACTGGTAGACTTTTTTTTTTTTTTTTTTTTTTTCAAACAAAGTTTAAATGTTCAAAGAATTTGCAAAAAACAATTAATATTCATTTTCAGAAAACACTTGAACAATCTCTTATAGTCACGTCACTCAACAGATGTTAATCATAATTTTTGAAATTGTACAACTTGGAAGACATGACATTTATAATCTCTTTAATACAATTCAGTCTAGCGACATCAGTTTCAGATATCATTGTTTATTGAAGTCGATAAATTTTGTGGAGAATATTTCGCTCTGCAGCTATTACTGCAAGAGTAAAAAGGTTAATACCAAACCATTCTCATATAATTTTTCTGCGCACAATTCCTCTCGCACTCATATATGCCGATTGGGAGAAATAAATAAATGAAGAAAAAAAATAAGATGAATGCACCTGATGATCTTTTCGTTAGAACAAAGAATGAACTGTACATACTTCGCGTAATTAAATACTTTTCAATAATTAACTTTGTAATTTGACATTTGATGTATGCGAACATTTGCTTTGGGATAATAAGTTAATAGTCGTACATGATTTAAAAATGTTTCACCATTGTTGTATAATTGAGACTTAAAATTCAATCAACAAGCTAAATGATGTTCTTTTGAACTGCATAATGATTTTAAAGTGCAATTTTTCTTATTTTGTTTCATTTCTGAAATATGATTATTTTAATCGACAAATTTATTCAAAGTTTATTTTATTCAACTATTTGACTGTTATGCAGATAAGTGCAACCTGTAAAACTCAACCGATATATCACATTCGTCGAAAGTATATAGTTTCGTTGGTGTATCCTTGCCAGATTTTAAATGAGCACACATTTTACAAGTGATTTCCCAATATAAAAGTTTCATTCGCAATCGAAAGAAGTTCAGGTCTGACAGGTATGATAGGATCGGAGGAAACTCAATTTTTCACTAGCTTTGAGTTGCATATCGAAAAACATTGTTTGTAATATAAATGAAAATGTTTAATTGAGTATACTTTTATTCTTCGGAATAATACAGTAATTGTACTTTTTGAAATGAAGATTATCTAATTTCATTAATACCGCACTGAGTTAGGGATTACTTGACTTTTAGCCTCTTTATTGAGTTCAGCATTATATCAAATGGTTACGTGTGAATGCAAAGATACATTAATTTCGACACGATTAATTACATAAAATTTGGTTTAATGCATGCTTTGCCGGCGATTATTAACTACGTTGCACGTCATGCATTGTTATAATAAACGCAACGTTATGATTGCACAATGGCAACTTAATATGTAGAATATTATTCGTGCGAACTGAGTCTGTTCACTTGTGACTGTCATTTGTCAGTCATGAATTTTTAAGTGCACTGCCTTCTTTCACGTTATTCAGGACAGCTCAATCAGAATTACAACATAAATAAGTACATTTATTTGTTATTCCAAAAGATGTCGTCCAGTTTCGCAAATTTGCTAGTTTGAATTCTCACCAAAATGTTAAACAAAAATGTCAACTCTTACATTCCACCTATGCTAAAAATAAATTTCCCATGCACTTAGCCGCGCAAAAAGCGTGCAAAATTTAAATTTCAAAACAGATTAATATTTTTTTTTTCACTGTCTCCATAAAGAATTAAACCATTGTTTTAGCGGCAAACAGTTTTTTGCGAACAAAAACTTGTGAAACAGAATGTCAGGGGGGTGTGAAATTAGCGTTCACAACGCCGATGGTGGGTGAGGAAACGAGAGTACACTTTACGAAATCGCGACTGCGGGAACGATTAATTAGCCTAAACAGAAATTTTTGCCGGGCACAATAAATCTTTTTAACACATGAACAATATCTAGGATAATCACAACAGTGGAAACATGTAATTTTAAGACACTTGGAGCCGATATAAATCAAAGCGGTCGAGCTGTGGGAAACAGATAATCCGGATTCTCGGGGCGAGAAGGGTGTGCCGTTTGGCTCGAGCACAATCGAACGGTGACGAAAGAGTCTTGTTTTGCGTTCGAGCAATGTGCCCGCGACTTAGTTTAATAATTATTATTGGCCGAATGAATGTTGGCGGCAGTGCGAGCGTTCTCGCGGCTTCATCGCCGGGTTCTTTCTTTTTTCATATCCTGGGCGTGCCAGACGGGAGCGTTGCTCGCAGTACCGTGACGAAATCGCTTCAAACGCGAGCAAAAAGCCGATATTCACTTTCAGCGGCCATCCAAAGTCGACTGTGTCTTTTTAACGGCGCTCCATGATTCGATCAAACGGGCAAAAAGAAAAAGCGAGTTCCATTTTATATACTTGGTAGCCAAGCAAAATTGTATCGCCTTATCACTTAGCTTTTTTTTTTTTTTTTAATGAAAGGACCAACTTTTTTTTGCCAATTTATTTTTTACATCATTCTTTTAAGATTGTTCTTTATTGGTATTTTAATTATCTTTTGTTTCATTTTGAAATTCCGACTGAAAAGATTTTTGTGGATGTTTTAACATTCTAAAACGTTTTTATTCAACTGAAATAAGAACACTTTTTGCCAAGTCTAAATAGATATGCGAGAGAGAGAATATTTTCGCATTTATTCATGCGGTTTTTGTTCACTTTTGAATCTACATTTCAATTTCGAACTATTACATTTTAATACTCCTTTTTGAATATACCCTCTCCAATCTGACAGATATATCCTAGTTGAATTTACTCGTATAAATTTTGTCTTTATAAAAAAGAAATAAAGAATTCCATTCTATTAAACCACATACCAACACAAATCATCTGGATAATAAATTGTAACGATCATGGACAAAAATGAAGAATCTCTTCCGTCAGTGATTATGTCACTGATTCATGATCTCATCACGTCGAGCAAACCCTCGGCGCGACAAAGAACATATAATTTTCGCGCGAGAAGATCAATAGCCTCAGCCAAAGCACATAAAGGAATTGGCAATAAATTTACTTATAAATTTATATGAAATAATTTATAACAAGTTTATCTCGGTAATAAGACACAGTTTGTCCCGTGATATGCCACTTTCGCCTACTTTTGAAAGCGAGGATCGATGTTATTAACTTTCGACGGTTATATAATTCAGTGGAAGGTGTTGTATAGTAAATTCATCACGCATTACATTATCAGTTTCTAAAACTGTACGCAGGCCGCGTGAGGACAACTCCGATTTGACGCCGTGTGTCGAGTTTCAAAGACACCAACAGGTGATGGCGTCAAGTTGTAATCATTTTTTACTTACAATTTTTTATATTACCTTCGTAAAAACTTTCTATTTGGTGCAAATTTTTATATTCCGAACGATTCTGATGTTTTGTTTCTTGACAGATTGGAAAAAGGCGTCTTCTTTTTGTTTGCAAGTCGATCTTGTTTATTATCGAACAGACCGACCTGTTTCATCAATTGGAAAAACCAGAGGTAATTAAATTAAAAATGTTAAGTAATTAAGAATCTTGCAGGAGTATATCGATTAATTAAAGACCATTGTGACCCCGTTCAACGAGCAATTAACAAATAATTTTGATACTCGGAGAAAGGTGAAAAATAAAAGGAAAAGTGCAGTATGACATCCGAGAATGGCTATACGACCATGCTGACACTCAATTACATACAATTATATCACGTTGTTACAAGTGCCCCACGCTGACACTGTAACCATGAAAAATAAATTTCAGAAATTTCTACGACCTTTTGATAATGAATCATTATCTGAACGATGTATTATTAATTTCGAACAAACATATATTGGTATCGCATTTACATTCAAGCATACAAAAATATCTTCTCATTTAAAAAAGGATCTTTCAGCAAATTAATTCATAACAGACAAAATGTTGATTTGAGGAAAATATCGAATCAACTTTTGACTTTCATCGAGTGAAATTAACTTTTGCTCCAACTGATCGTTTTTCCGAGTGTATAATTTCGCCTCTTTGATCTAGCATAATTGTGCACAGAGAAAATCATGTTGCAAGAGCGCGCGGTATTATTTATTACCGACCGTGCAAATACGTTACGGAAAAGAAAAAAAAATGCGATAAAATTTTGCCATTACAATCTGCACTATCAGTAAAACCCGAACAATCGTTCAACAGGATTCCTATCGTGAGTGATCTACATTTTTCCCCTGCGAGCAGTTATTACAACCATTACAAAATCAACCCAACGAAAATAATACATGCCCAATCGTGGTGTACTTTCATCGCCAAGATTTTCGATAACGATAACACATTATGATGAATGGGAAACTCTGTAGCTCATTATATCAGCATAAATCAAATTTCAGCGACTCAAAATGCGCATGCTTGACTGACGAAAACCGTGTCAATAATAAGCGGTACGTGCGTGGTTCACAATCGCATACACTTTTCATTCGTCCAACAACAATGGTGTTGTAAAATGAACGCGTCATTGAAATGTGGGCAATTTGATATGATGACAGGTCGTTGACGTCGGCCAAGGTCAGCGGCATTGTGTCATCACGTTCATAAATTTTTGTTAACAAATACTCGGCAGACGAGCTTTTGTATATTCCGCACGAGCTGTTCTCTCCGTCTTGCATTTCTATGCGATCCGAAAGATAAAAGTTGCATCAAGTATGCAGCGCGCATCAGCATATACCGGCAGCAAAGGCGTCATCGGCGCCTCAGAGAGACGCCGATTTTTTGCGCTCTCTTGCGCACCGTTACCAAAAAATTTGGTCTCCCGCATACCTATCGCAGAAGCATCGACCGTTTGATCACAAGGCAAAGCCTCCGTGGAAGGTCGCCCGCTCCACGTTCTGCATTCCATTCCGAATATGGAAAATCCAAATATACCATCAAGTGCTCGATGCACTTCAGTGGGCTCCAACCTGTTGACTTTATTGACTAACGAACAGCACAGTCGTGCGAACAAAGAAAACAAAATAGTCATCGTGGCGTTGGAATATAACATTATGCTTTTATTTATGGCCGCCTCTCATCGTTAATGAAATAATTACGGAAGAAGCGCTGCGCGGTGATTGCTTTTTAATTGGTACGCGAGATGGGAGAGCACTTGTTCGAATGACGCTTATTCGATTCTTCTAACATATGTAGCCGTGGTTATAATCGCGTGGAGGCGTTTATGATATACTAACTCAACTGCGAAGTACTTTTGTTTAATCGCAAAACCAAAGAACAATGCATCATTGTATTTTTATTTTTTTTTTTGTTGTATTTTGCTAATTGAAAATACAAAAACAAACTGCAGAATTTCTCCTGCGAGCTGATTAATTAATATTAGGAAATATCAATTAAGCTGATCATGATTATCAATCAATGGGAATCGGGGTTATTGCCCAACCGGTCAAAGGTCAGTCTAATTTCGATTCAGAATGTGAGATTAAATAATGTAGATGATGAAAAATAATTCACAATTTCAAATTCAATCTTAATGATACAACTGAAATAATGAGATTCAAAGTTCAAGTCTCAAATTCAAAACAAAATATAAATTCAACAAACATTAAATTGAATATCAAAATCCAAATGAAATTCCAGTAGCGAAAAAATCCGGTAATTTGTTAATTATAAATTTAAATGGCGTGTAATCGTCTAATCGTACACGTGTCTTCTTCATCTGTTGGTACGTTTACACACACTTCGCATGTGTTTAATAAAGTGTTCAATCCCGAGCAATAACATAATCCCTGACTTGTAAATATTGAAGTCGTATTGCGCGTATCGCTTTATTATACATAGATACACAAATCGATCGAACGATCGCACAGTGGGAACCGAATGCTAACTATACAGTTTATCCGCGAGCTTGATTTGAAAGGGAGATCTAATCGAAAGATAATAAACTCACCGTGCAATGTGAGTAGAAGCCATCGCCTCTCCCTCATGTTGGCACTTCTGAAACAAACATGATAAACGTATACATTAGATTGGGCATAAATATAATTTAAGTCACTGGAATGTAATTAACTTAAGGCACGCGAAAAATTTTTCCACCAACATTTTATTTTCCCATCGTCAAAAAGGCTCTTGCAGAATTACCGCAGCTGACATGAAAAATCATAAAATAACCAAGGCGAATTGTTGAGCTCTAATTTTAAAAAGTGAAATACAATCATGGGATGCCTGTAACACGACGTAAACCAAATATATTAGTTACATGTTGAAAGAATTTCAACGAGAGCCGTTCGAAAGCTACAAGTGAAGGAATTGAATTGTCTGTACTCTCAGTTCTCAAGGATTTATACACGCTTCGAAGTGCAAAAGTGTGTAGCGTTCATTCAATAATCATCAAATTGATATCCTCTTTCTGATGAGTGATTGCTGTCCCAGCTGAAAACTATGTGGCCAGAGCGCGAGAATAAATGTCACATAAATATGAATGCCTGTGTCATGTGCGTGCTTCAGATTCATTCCTTCAGATTCACAAAGCTATAAGTGTTGATGATGAAAAAAACTCCGATGGATATGTCAAGGTTTCAATTTTCAAAACGAAAGTGCAAATGGAATAGAATTTTCTATTACAAAATTGCGCTTCAAACAAACGTTTTAACAATATATAACATTCGAATTGTCTGTTAACGAAAAATATTAGACCCTCTTTGAAAAGTTTGTCATTTCTCAGGGTTACGTTTATTGTGGACTACATAAAGGATTCACGGAAAACCGTGTAATATGGATACGCGAAGAAGTAAAGCTTAACGATGGGCGCAAAAGCAACATGAACATATGCAAGCGGAAAGGAACTTTCTCTGTGCTGTCGCCACTGTAAACTGTATAATACATGGATAATGCGGACGTTATATAAATGTATGTTCACATAATACCAAGTGCGACCATTCCAATAGGTCCAGAATCTTGGAATCCATCAGACATATCATCAGTGACGCTAATTTATTTCGTGCTCTTTTTTTTTTTTTCGTTCTCTCTCCGACAGCCGCCTTTCGTGACGTCTCAACTGACGATTGTTTTCAGATCGTTCGTGTTGACTTGCACGCCATGGACGCGTGCAGAGCTTTCGGAATGATAATTCGTCTAACACGCCTGAATCGAAATGATTTACGTAGGCGCCCAGCAGTTTCACTCGAGGAGAAGTTTCGAGGAGAAATTCCAACCGGAATCTTCCAAATTTGTTTTGTAAGTTGAAGCAAAGAAAAAAAAGACAAAGAAGAAACACAAGATCGATGTTGACAAAAAAAAGGAGGGGACATTTTTGTAAGTCGGTTATATCTGGATTAATGGGCGGTTACAAAAAATATTAGATGAACTGCATACATAAGAGCCATTGAATTTGCCAAAACGATCAGAATCACTCGGTAGAAATTCATTTGAATAACACATACGTGTGTGTATCTAGTAATTAAGACAACTTCCGTATTTTGGGCTGGCAATGCCCGCCAGCAATCACGTAAGACTAATAAGAGCTGGTGAAAGTATAACCTTGCAACACATATATGCGTTTCAGTCAGGTTTGGCGCGAATTCACATTTAGTGCACAAGTTTGCCTTGATATTTTATTAACAAAATACGTATTTATCAGCAATGAAAGGCTCGCTTTTTAGCAGGTCACTTCGTGATATTCATCAGTTTTCCTTTTACTTTAAGATGTTCTTAATTAAAATTGATGCAACGCAATTAAAAAATATTATATATAAAAATCATAGTAATTTTTTAATGTCTCATTTCAATTGAGTATTTGAATCTTTGTTTTATAATGTAATCTGCGGAATTGTTTGTTGTCTGTGTAATTTAAGTGCTATTCATTGAATAGAAAATAAAACAGAAGAGAGACATCGCATGTCAAAGTTTAAGAATTGTTTAATTTGACTGATTGATCACTTAAACGCTGCAGTTGTTTTATGGGTCTCAGTAATTTTCACCCTACCACTTTTCTTGCACTATTCAGCTTACGATATGTTACGTGGGTATTACGAAACGCGACACGACTAACGGTCAGCGGTGAGCTAAAGGTCACCGGAAGCCTCGGAAGCGATGCTCGGCATGTCACCATCACCTTGCATGATGAATTGAAAATGCACTAACACTATTACGCGCTTTTCGTTCGTACATAATTGAACACTGACATTTACCTTTAATTGACCATCATTATCACGATCACGAACATATAACGTCAGATAACTTTTATTTATTTTTTGGCTTTTCATTTTACGCGTGAAACTTTGCGATGAGTCCTCCACATTTTATGCATCCGAGCATTTTTCAAGTAAATGGCGCTTGAACCCAAGATTGAACTTAGAATTTTTGTTATCGTCGGAGAAAGTTTTTATATTTGACGGTAAACGTTTTGAAAATAATTTTTTGTGTCATCAAATTGAATGCAAATCAATGGTGAAAACTTTTCATTGCACTTTTGCCTAATACGATGACGTAATTCTAACCATACGGAAAACACGACTGATCGCGGTAAAACACGAAAAAATAGCCGGCTTTATCAAAAAGGCAACAACTCAGGCAACTGTGATAGGTGAGCCAATAGTAAAAGATTCTGGACCACGCGTACAAGTTCTAGCTACACGAATGTTGTCCAACATCTTTTTGCCATTCATTTTGCCGGCTATTGATATTCGTCTAGCTGAGACACTTATCTCTTGCACTGTGCTTTAAAAAAACCAACTCTTAAAAGTACGAAGAAGTAATGTCCTTGTACCAGTTATCAGACTTCTCGGGCTTGCCCAATGTCCGAAAAATGTTATTCTCAAATTACAAATATATGTAGAACAGTTTTTTGTTAAAAGTAATGGCCGGTAAAAAAAACACTTTCGAGTGTTTTTCGTCCAAGAATTTTGAAAAAATGAACGCTCAAATGTAAATACATCTGTCATTAAGACACCATTGCAAAAACTAAATAGTATTTCTCTGTTCAAATCACGAAATAAAAAAGAATATTATATAAATACGCATAACGTACTTATTTCACTTCTCGAATTATATAAAAGCATAGAATTCTAAACAGAATAATTCAAAATACTTTGTAATAATGAAACAAAAAAAAACGAAAATCCACTTCTAAAAGGTTCCAATAAAAAGAGCAAAGCGATATCAAAATTATCCATCATATAACTTCAATAAAATGTTTATATGGTTCCGAAGATTTGCTACTTATCAGTCAAGGTTAAATAGAAATCCAAAAAAAGCCTAAAATATACATACACTGATGGTTGTTGCGAAAACAAATTTGTGAATCCGTATAATTATCATTTCATTGAGATATCTGTTTATGTATAAATGATAGTGTAAGCATATGAAACGTCTCAATCTTCTGGCAGCGGAAAAAAAATGTTCTTCTGAAACATCTTCATCGGTCGGAAGAAAATGAATGTTTTCGTACGGTTGCGTACTTTTATTTTCGCTTTATCTCAACTTGCTTCACGTGAAATCCATCGTTTTGAGAACGAGTCTTAATGGCACATGATTTTTCGGGTCAAGGTAGTATATGTGCGTAGAAATGATCACGCTACCATACTCTCTTTTTTGCACTAATGCCGCGCTTACGTTCGGGATAAAAGTACATTTTTCATCCGCCTCTATAAGTTTAGCTCGTTTCAGTGGGGCTTTTAATTAAATCGAGTGAAATTCGTTCGGTTTTCATTCATAAAATTGAATTCACTTTTTACAGTTCAACCGATTTAACGACTTTTTGAAAGTCATTACACAGCAAAATAAATTAACCACAGAGTGCAAATAACGAGGCGTAGAAAAACCGACCGCGACTTCAAACACTTCTGATAGAGACGATAAGGTAATGAGTTTATTCAACCGGGAATTTGAGTCGGACGGCTGTTGCTTATTGATTTAGCTCTCGCGAACGCGTCTTAGTCAATATATTTTTTAGTTCACGCGTAATCTCTCGTTCGATAGAGCCAACAAAACGCATCCGACCGTGTAAATTTTATTCTCCAACACTGCAGAGACCGTGTACAACAGTCGGAGTGCTGTGCGGCGTGAGCTAACGTTTTATTATCGACTCGCGCATATCGCAGAAAATAAATTCGAAATGACACACGAACGACGTGATCCATAAAATATCTGTTCACCTTCCGGTTCGAATAAACTTTGTTTTATTTCTATGAGTTCTTCAAACTGAAATGCCCGGACAATTCCGAGAAATTTTTCCAAGAAAAATTAAGCGACTTGAAATATTCCACTCCGTAGTAAGAACAACATTTTCCGGTTTGAAATTTTAGCCTCCGCACGTTGCGGTCTTTTCAAAAATGGTTCTGCATTGCGTGCATCTTGATTTTTGCGCGAGAGATTCTTTATTTATATTGGGCATTTCGTGCCGAGCGTGTGCATCAGTTTCCTGAAACGTTGCAAATTATTTGTACCGTTCTAGCGTAAATCGAGGTAGAGAGTACATATAATACACCGATTTTTCGCGTACAACACGAGAAAATAGCGAGAAAATGTATACCACGCGTGTTCTTCCTATGCATCGCGATATAAATACTTGTTTGATGGAAAGTCTCAGGCAGAAGAGTAATTCTAATAAACTTGTCATTAATTAATTAAAGAGATCATTTATGAACGATGAAAAGTGTCACAATCGCGCTGCAAAAAAAAAAAAAAAAAAAAGAACAAGAGTTCGGCGATAAAACAATTAATTCATACCTTTCAGTCGTTATTAAAGACTTTTCATTTTCAAGTGCTTCCTTCATTGACGCGATAGAAATTGTGTGTTAGCGATAAAAAAGAATAAAAGTTACGCAACAAACTCTCGCCTAATTGAATGATTTGTTTATTTTGGATTGTAAAAACCGTCTTTCTGGTTGGCCGGAAAACTTTTTGAACAAAACTCTTGCACTTGCGCAAGACAATTTGTCACCGCAATTTTTTCGTGTGTCAAGATGAATTTGGTTGGAAGAAAAAAATTGAGCAAGCAAGATTGGCTAGATTGTATTCATTCATACATGTGTTTTCATTGTGTGGCAAAGATGTCCAAGGAATCTACAGACAAATACAAAAGACACATTTCATAGTCATTGTTTTTCCGAACGCTCAGAAATTAATGTTTCAAAATGTTTATTGTTTGATTTAGCTGTTACTGTAATAGCAGATAATTAGTTTGTAAGTGGATAAAATAATCCAACAGCGGGATATAGAGAAAAAAAAGGCGCACGACACCGCTTACACGTGTATGGAATAATTTATACAAACCAATGACCTTATTTAAGAAAGTTTTTCCAGTTTAATTATTGAACGATTGAATACGTTTGCAATAAATAACGACAGTTTTGCGTAAACTTTCAGACGCGAGGTGTTTTATTATTGTCCAATGTGTATTAAGTCAGTTCAAACTCATTGCACGACGTGATTCATCAATATTCATTTCACATTAAATTAACTTGGAAATAAATTTATTCTAGAATTATTCCCTATTAGGATTTTTGGAACGGAACTTCATTTTCTTACGTGTTACTTTGAAAAACAACAAATTAATAGCAAATGAATCGATATAATGTTATAAAATATGAAAAATGTTATTAGATTCAATTTATTACAAAGTAGATAATATTTATCATTTTCGTCGGTACAATTTTTAACATTTTTACCTCACGTTGTCTGGAAATTTAGAATATTTTGCAACATTGATTCTAATTTATATTGTGTTGCAATCATAATAAGGTATGTTAATTAGAAACCACATATCACAAAAACAACATTATTTATTTTATGAAAGGGGGTGGTCTTGTTTATAATTCAGACATTTTACTATCTAGTTGCTCAAGAATAATTGTGAATTCAAAACAGCATTAAAAATAGAAAAAGACACACTCAGCTTTTGTATACTTTTATCGCTTTATTGTTCAGATTATTTATGGCTTCTTCATTAATTATAATTGCAACTGGTTAATATGATTATAACATTTATTGGCTATTACTCAAACACGATTTAATCACTAAACAAAATGATGATCTCATTAATAAGTTGGCACATGCATCTTGTTTACCGCGCATTCAAGTCACCAAGTAGAATGTCATTCCCGATTTATATTTTTGATACAAATCGTATTGAGTGACTTAGTGTCATTTTTTTTATCGTTGATCAAAAGCAACGCAAATATTGCAGCAACACAATATTCAACACTGAAATAAGAAGCTGGATAAGATCAGGAAAAAATTATTTAATGTGACACAATTGACGAGAACCTTCAACACAATTTTTATAACCAGAATTTATTTATTTTTTTTTTTTTAATTCGAAGATGAAGTTTTCACTCTATCTGCACGTGATAGCTTGTCAAAAAACTCGAAAACGGCAAATTATTATTATTTCTCATGGCAAGTGAACAAATTATGAAAAAACCAAATGAATACTTTCATTCACCATTCTGCTTCTGCATAAATTTATTTGCATAAAAAAAATGTTTGCCTTGTTTTTATAACAATCAAAATTACAACCCAATTGAGTTTATAAAAATGAACAAATGTATTCCAGTTCTCAGATGTAATCGAGCCATAAAAATAAGCTAAAGTCGCAGACAAAGAAAAGAGTGAAATTCAAGTTTCTACAAGGAAAATTCAAGAAATTGAAAAAAAGCGGATTGAAAAAAAAATGTAATTCTAGGATTGTAAAAGTAATGAAAAAAGAATCTCAATTTCATTGGGATGTCAATTTATCAATTAATTATTAAATATCATTGACAATTAATTGATGATAATGTTGAATTTTTTGTTTGTTGGGTTAAATCAAGGAATAAGTGGTCCGATTCAGAACGACGGCGAACGCACAAGAGAAAGTCGCCTGTCCGACGAAACCAGCATAATTTCGCAACAGGTGTGCAATATCTTTTATATGAAAACTTGGTGGAAAAACGTCAATAAAACAACAATAAAAATTATCCTATTGTAACGTCGTGGCCTCTAGCCATCTCAAGCCACTTATGATATTCTTGGATGAATCTCAACTTCACACTCGCTGTTACTTAATGTCACACGTATACCCGTATTAAATTCCATGTTACAACTATAATATGACTTATTAAATTACACTAAAATGTAATTACGTCCGAATCATGCTTATGTCAAACAAATTTCTATTTTTATTTTTTGTTTTCTATCTTCGTAGATTAAAAGACAAGAGATCAGATTTGCAATAAAAATTTGCAAACATTAAATTATATTATTGAATAAAAAATATTCACAATAAAATTATAACTATTATTACTTTTGCAAATGAAAACAAAAAAAAAGAAAAATTAATTCAAAAACTTTAAGTAAAACGTTAAACCTAATTAATTTGTAGGTAGAAAGAAAATTTTCCATTTTTTCTAAAGTTTACAAAATTTTTGATTATTTAAACGTTTCTATTTTCTAAATAGAAAACCGAGCTGCCAAATAGAAATTCGTTAGACAATTATTTGTTTGATACAACAGATATCTTTTTTATAGATAGGGTCACTTTATGTAACTAATCTAGGTTAAATTCCTTCCGAGTTTCTTATAAAAATGTGTGCCTTTTATCAGCTGGAAATCGATTTCAATTAAGCCATTATTTATACAAAAGATTTTGTATACAATTGAAGAACGTGGAAATTGAATTTGAAAATACACAAAAAGTAGTGAGCCTAGTAGTATTTAGCAGGATTCATAACACTTAATAAATACTTCCTTGCGGCACTGAAGTCACGGGTGGCCAATGCCATTTGCATCATTTAATGTAACCAGTTTTCTACGGCAAATTTAAACATTTCCCTCAAAATAGTAATTACAATGCAAGTAAATTAGACACAAAGTTAGTACTAATTCGTTTCATAATTAAGTGAAAATGTATAATTTTGACACGATAATGGGGGATAAAATTGTTTTAATTGAATAATGAATCTCATTCAATGTTTTATCATTTTTTATTTAAATAATTAAAAATATTGTTGAATAATAGACGGAGGCAAACTACGTTTATACCAAATGCATATAATTTTAGCGTTTTATTTCAATTTATTAAGTTCTCGTTTGCAAAACGGTTTTTAATATTACGTTAGAAATGGCAGAAATTCTTCCGTTTTTGCAAGAACAAGACCAACCGCGAAACCTCTTCCACAAATGTGAACATTTTGTTGCTTGCTACAGCGAGTTTTGTAATTCAGGAATTTATCCTAATTATATTTACGATCATTATGAATTGAATATTTCAGAAATGATGACATTAGTAAAATAATTCGGTTTTCTCGCATCTAAAATGTAGCGAAATAAAACCAGTTCTTATGAAACAAAAAGATCTTCGTAATCAAAGATTCGTGTATTTTATAAGCTGAACAAATCCGAATCCAAAAATTCCCAATATTTTGTAATACGATCTCTAAAAAAAACCTTCAACCCTATCGAGCTGACAATCGCACGCAGAATAATTTTCGATCCAGAAAAACCAGTTTCACGAATCTTCGTATTAAAATAATTCAATGAAAGATGACGTTCCTTTTTATAGACGTCCCGTTTTGCGTCTGGCATAAATCGAGGACTCAAGAAAGCATAATTGATTAACGGATTTTTTAATCCTCTGAGTAAAAAGAAAACGCACATAAATAATTAAGTAGTTAATTACACCACATTCATCTCGGTAAAAATTTTTCTCCGAGTAATTGCACGCAACTCGAAACGACAATTGTGACAAAGAAATTGTTGATTTTTCTAAGTAAAGTGACACAATGCAGCATTACCCGAACAAACAATGGCTTCGATTCCTCGACAATGGAATAAAAAAAGGCCAGCAGAAAAAAATATTGTACAAAGGTGTCCATTTCTTGTCATACAATTTAAATCACACATCCAAATTTGAGGAGGAAAAAATGACGAAACTGACGTTTGCGTAATTTTTACAGGGAAAATGCATCTCCTTATCTGACGAAATCTATGAAATTTTGTCAAAGCTGACGACCATCGGACCATCATTCGTACATTGAAATTGTAAAGCCTGTAATATAGATTGGACTTCGATCTCCGTAACAAAATTACGATTAGCGATAAAATCACGGGCGATAATTAAGCAGCACTTTATTTGGTGGCAAGCATCGTTTGCCGATTGTGATCGGCGATTATTTTTCGTAGCAATAAAATTGTCGCGATTTTACAAGTGAACGGCGCCTGGTTACAACGCAAAAGCGCGATTAGAGTTATCTATCGAATATAATGCGATCATGGGGTTTCGTAATGCTTGCCTAGCTCTTACAAAGTGTGAAACATGCGTATGGCGATCGCGACGCCGGCGATTGCGCAACGCGCACCACAAATCGGCTATACATTTTTTTTGGTTCTCAAATATATTAGTCGAGGACGAACGGTCAAAATCGGACGGCAGCGAGCTTTCACGTTTTTGCCACGAATTTTTGCATAATAATTTTCAGTTTATATAACGCTTTCCATCTGGAGTTAACCATTGTTTTTCGTAACTTTTTTTTGCACCATCCACGAACTAGATATCGTATACTTTCAAGAGACGATTTAAGCAACCTCAGAATTATATTTATAAAACCCGGGGGTCCCGCGGCGGTATTTCGCGTTGCATAATATTCAGCGTCTAGCCGAAAAATCTTCGGCCAATCGAAATTAATAGTTTAGAAATTTCAGCCACTTCTGCGTAATTATTCAAATGTGAAACATATGAAAGTATTAGACGAAAGTTGGGGAAATAAAATGGAACGTGCCTCTATGGTGCTCGAACAATTCCAACCTTAATTTCACGATTTTTATTTTCTTTTTCGGCTTAGACGACTCGGATGAGTGAAATGAACGAACAATTTTTTTTCTGTTCACAATGATTTATTCGTTCAGCGCGCACGAAAGAGAGAGAGAGAGAGAGAGAGAGGCTTTCGTTCCAATTAGTGAGAATGTTATCAGCAGCTGTCATTACCAAAATTTTAGAGTCACACTAATGTTGCTCCGTCATAGAAAATGAAACACGCGTGACAAACAGACGAAAATGAAAGTCGAGCGAGAATCGCTTATTAACATTCATAGATCCGATAAACGGCACTGTAAAATCGTTATAAACGAGGACTGTATAATTGAACGTTTCACCGTAAAAACAAGCGCGAACCAATTTTGAGTTCCTTCAATTGAAAGTATAACAAATGCTCGGAACAAGTGCATCCAGCTCTCAGCGAGGCATAAAAATTTTGCACAACCACGCATCTCAATCCCGACCCAAAACACCGGCTGAGCGCATTTTCTACCTCACGTTTACTCTCAATACGTCAATCTGAAACAAAAAATAATACGTCTCTGTTCGAAAATTTGCCGTCTCAAGTCGGACATAAATTTCGCAAACGCGTCTCCTTCGTGATTTCGCGTTGTCAACGAGCACGTCGGAGAGTGTCGTCAGTGCATAGAGCGCAAAACAGGCGCAGATATTCTCGAAGTAATTTCACTTGCCACGGAATGAAGCAAAGTCAGTTGTTGCGAGTGAACGCGCCAACTAGTGCGAGAAAATGGACGATGGCAGTGAGCGCGCACTTTTATTCCGACAGGACATAATCGGAGCAACCTCGCGGCTACACGTGATTGCCAACGTTGTTTTGTTTTTGATTTTGATTTTGTTGTTTAGTATCAAACAAACCCAATGGTTCAAATGTAACACTGACCGTTGTCACCTTGTTATTTCCACATGAAATCTCGTCGGCCGGTGTCTGACGTGAGGCGTCGAACAACACTGCACCTACCGATCGTTGAAAAAAAAGCACTTTCTCGAGCAACAACTTTTCTTTTTCGCGTTACGATCAAGGCCACCGATTTTCGTACCGATTTTGCAGCTTGTCAAGCCCACGGCCGTGATATGATAACCGCGCAGTCAACGCACAGCAGACCGTCTCTTGCCCGGATTGAGACTGGCACTGTGGAAGTGGAGAACACCAGGAATAGTGTACACAACTTCGTCGTCTGGTAAGCTTTCTACGAGGAGCACTACGGTCAAGTGGGGAGGACATGTCGGCCATTGGCGTCTAGCTTTTGCTCCAGTCAAGGCACCTTCCTCTTCTTCTAGTTCATCATCTACATACCATCTTTTGTGATTTCTTACCTTCTTCTTTTCTTTTTACTTTCGTTCATAGATTTGCGATAGAGAAAGGCTGGACCGGAACGAGCGTCGTGGAATCTGAAAAGAATTTTTTTTTTTTTTCGTGCAACTGTTTCGTAAGATTTATTTGAAAGTGAATTAGAACGTGTTACAATTTTTGGTCCCTTTTTTTCAATTTGTTTTGATCCGAAAATAGTTAAATCATTAGTATTGCTTTTTTTATACATTTTATTATTTCAGCTCCAAAATTTTGAGATACCAAAATTAGTCCCAGTCGTAATAGTGATTTGATAAGAGCAAAAATTATACCAAAACCGAGTGAACATTCTTATTCGTATTTCGCAATTATAAAAGCATAACCAGTTTGAAAGTCATTTTTTCGATTCTCCTTCATTATCTCGCTGCTTTGCAAAAAAAAGAAATACCGATGGAATTTAAACATGTATAATCGGCTGAGAAACAAACAAGCTAAATCAAAATCGATTATCAATCATTCTTTTATATTAATAATTCTTTTTCTTTCCAAGAAATAAGAATGGGTGTTGATCAAATTAAAAAAAAAATCCCATACTTTAACAATAGTCATTTCATCACCTACTCTTATATGAAAGTCTAACACAAACTAAAAATAACCTCAACTTGTCATACATAATTTTTTTTAGTATAGCAAACAAATTTACAGTTAACACATAATGCATGCGAGATAATAATTGCAAGATTTTCTGCGTATTTGCAATCTGAACTGCCATAAACTGAAAAAATATTACTTTATGTAATTAATGCGACATTTGTAAACGCAGTCTCCTGTTTTGCTTTGATGCAAAGTGAAGAAAAAACTTTGTTAAACCCGCGGAATGCTAATGTGGCGTTAATTGTCAAATATTTTATAATGACTATTTTTTGTGCAGCTTTTAAAACTTCTATCCTACGCAGCATGATGTAAAATGTAATGTATGTTTAATAACACATAATATGTGGGGATTTTAACATAAAACATGAGACCAGTGGATAGTCCGGGGTTAAAGGTCATATTAATGTGACAGTGTAAATATTTAATAAAAGGTCGCATGTCGCTTGTGGCTGATTTTGTATGATCTTTGTCAAACGCTGTCACACGAGTGATTCGACCCACGCACGTCGCCTATGACCACCTCATTTTAGATTCGTGGATAAATATCAAAGTTATGCACTCTCGGGTGAAAGGTATCTATCACGGGCTGTAACAATTTTGTAATAAATTACACGCTAGGGAGTTTTTCGAAGCTGGAAATGTTCTGTGATTATGGCAGCAGCTTACTTAATATGCGCTTCTATTGATTTTAAATGACTCTGAATGGAAGAGGAGGAGTCTTATAATAATAGGTAACAACGTTGAGATTGAATTTAATTTCACCTCATTTAGACAAACTGAATTAATCCAACTCGTCTGATTTAAAACAATGCTAAACAAAATATTTGAACTTATAATTTTTCAGTTCTAACAATAGTGATAGAGGTATTGGAAATTAGTCCCAGACACTTTTTTTTCTAATTTAAAATTTCTCTTCGAGAAAAAAAGTTTGGTAAATACTTCACCTAAAAAGTTGGCTCCTAATATGGTCCCTTTTGTCAACCTTATGTGGGTCCAAATATGAATTGTCTATGATTCATTCATACACTATATTCTACTATGCATTGTTGGTACTTTCTCCACGGTTTAAATTTTAATAATGGGAACCATAATTAAAACTAGAATAAAAAAATTAAATGAGACTTTGAATAAAATGATTAGTCATTTTTTTGAACGGCTCACAATTTAGTCTTAAACATTTCAATGTAATGGGTCTACAATTTTTTGCTTCTGAGGTGACTATTCAAATATTATTAAAGAACATAATCCAAAATTTATCTTACCATAAAACATAAATTACACCGCTTTTGAAAAATGATCGTCTTATAATCGCCGTAAACATTATATAACGAGTGATTGATAATTTTTATTGTTTTTTAACAAACATTCATTATTTATTAATCACAAAAATTGTCGGTATTGAAAACATTCCCGGGGGATATTTTACCTAAATGATTTCCGCAATATCATTTAGAGTTTTGACAATGTGGAATGCGGAAATTCATTGGCGATGAAATGTGCAAGCACTTACCATCAGTTTTCGTGCACATTTCCACACTGAAATTATTTCCCTGATTTATTTTCCATTAAATTTTAAAGTTTGCGATATTTTATTTCACTTCAAAAATGTTATTCCACTTCCTCGTTTGATCGTAAACTTGAAAAGTCTGTCCTGAACAGTCGAAGACGAGACATTTTTTTTCTCGCTCTTTCAACTGAGAGAATATATTTTTTTTAAGGCCATCGAGTCTTTAATTATTCCTGTTTATTTGCTACATAAAAACAAGGATAAGATCCAGGTTGTCCGTTTCTTGAACATTTCTCTTTTCGTCTTATTAAATCGTGATGAACAAAAGCGTTACGACAGTTTTGCCATCCTTATATACCAACAAAAGCCATACAATAAAGATGATGTTT
Organism: Trissolcus brochymenae; assembly: GCA_030523145.1. Lineage (NCBI taxonomy): Eukaryota > Metazoa > Arthropoda > Insecta > Hymenoptera > Scelionidae > Trissolcus > Trissolcus brochymenae. The sequence goes on from JAQQRF010000018.1 coordinate 583,474, forward strand.
ATTATAATATTTATGATACAAGGACATCATTTTTAAATGCCGGTTTATAAGAATGCATAATTATCAGTCAGATTATAAATGAAGACGTCAGGCTACCAACACGAACTTACCATCGTGAATTGTTTGAAAACCTGCTGGTCACGATCAATTTTGAGACTCCTGCAAAACAAATGTCACCATCTTTTTATTTTAGTTCAACAGATCCATTAGTTAAAGCTCCATTAAAAATTTGTTATATCAGAACTGTTTATTCACTTAGCGAAATATCATTTACGGCACGATAAATTAGGCAATGCATTATTTTTGAATTGCCGTAAATTAAAGGAGATTTATTAATTGACGATAAATTACATAAGGTTAATTTATTCGTGTTGAAATCAAATCGTACTGTCAATACCCACGTAAACATCGATCACGATTTAAATTGTATCTGGTGTAAAATGTATTTTTCAACATGATTTAACCAGTAATGTATTATTTCATCTCAAGAAAAGTGTAAAATTTGACCAACAAAACCAGTTTTTCGTAAGACGGTTTTCTTTTAAATCAAAAAAATTGACTTTCGAATTACTAACCTAGGCACATTACAATTAAGATCGAAAATTTTATTTTTAATCCCTAAACAGAATTTTTTTTCACTGATTTCAAAGGTCAAATAGTAAAATTACATTACATCAATGCTTCTTGTTTTTATGCCACTCAAATTTGTTTATAAAAAACAATTCTTTTTACGCTTTCGAATGCTATTATATTGTGCAACGAAATTGCTAACTCTGTTGTAAAATGGATCTGAACAATTTTGAAACTTCGATTTGTTTCGATTTGTCAGAGCGAATAAAATAATACTGGCAACCGTTTTGAACTGTAACAGAAAGAAAATCATGCAACTTTGAAAGCCTGAAGTTGATGAGCTATGAAGACAGACGGTGATCAGTAATCGACAACACACCGCTCACTTTCTATTACCCAATCATGTCAAGAAATCTTCAAGCGACGTCTGGTTAGTTCGTCTTTAGACGACACATTGAAAATCATAAAACTGATGACATTATTGCAGACGGTGACATTTTCATTTGAAAAAAATTGTCTATAATGAAATCAAGATGCGCGCTTCTTGATGTACAAGCAACACTAATAGTTTTAGCGAATACAACATTTATCATCTTCATTCAATTTCAGTTCCGAGTGTTAATTACGTGCAAATTGTTCAAGTTTTACGAATTGCACAATTCATTATCTTGACTGTAAAATTTTAGAGTGGCGCGAAAGAGCTTGTTCGATAGAACTGTGATGTGTTATTACAAAACATAAACACAAAGTTTGTTCAATTTTTGTGTCCTTTATTCATATCAAGTTGTAAATTCGAGATGTGCATGAATTTTCGACGTCGCAAGGCCATTAATCAATTTTCAGCTCATCGCTCATCCCATCGTGAAACATTTACAAAGGAAAACATATAATACTGCTAAAATTGATGCATACATTACGGATCGCAAAGATGGATCTATGATAAATCATAACAGGAATTTTTATGACAAAACGAATTTTACCATGGTAAGTTTGTGATTGATGCGTGTTTACTCTGTTCAACGAATTATGCAACTTTGGAAACATTGCTAAAATGTAATTGAATGCTCCGTAGCAAAAGATCTATACAAATAACATTTCATACATTTCAATCAAACTTGGTTTTTTCAGAAATTGATTCACTTTTTATCGTTATGTAAAAATCGAGTTCAGAATAAATTTGCATAATTTAAAAATCTATTTGATAGATAAGTTGTATGGCATAATACTGAATCAGACATTTCGTTACCAAAATGGTAAAATGGCAGTCAGTATTGTATGTCAATTAAATGATAATTGACATACTGTTGGTGAAATTCAAGATGCTGACTTTGTTGATAGACTAAAGTTGAATTGAAATGACAATTATGTTAACTACATTTTGTGATATTAAATGTCTAGTTTTTTTGTAATAATTCCAATGTTCAAATCCTGTTCCCATACGCATCTCTGTAAAGGTCATCGTTGATTCCATAAAGTCTGGGTGAGTCCTGACAATCGACCTAGACAAAAATTACGAGAATTTAGTAGAGTTATATAAGCTGTCTACGCAACATTAAAACAACTTTTAATGTTGTTTTCTTACCTTAAACCACCAATCACAAACGCGTGTAGTTTGACTAAAAACAGTGCCATTTGGACAAAGAAAGCTAAACATACGTCCTCCTGGGAGACACCAATGCCAAACCTAAAAATATGTTTACAAATTTGAATTACAAAACACCAAACCTAATGACCAATCAAATGTAAAGGAATAAAATCTAAATCTCATTCCTAACGAAGCTCAAAATAATCATGGTTCCGTTTCCCGATTAACTACCTGACATTTTTTAATTTTTTTGTATTATGAAATGAAACTCTGTTAATTAAAAAAACTTAATTGATCCACAAATTAGTTTTCCATAGCCAGAAAATATCCATAATTGCATTACATAATAATCTCTCCACATCTTGTCTTTAATTGGTCTTTTATCTTTGAAACAATAGGAGTAATTAAAGTTCGGCGGTTGGCTCATTTGCTTCACTCACCTGACATCTAGCTTCTGGATCTGCATAGTATCCCGGCAGCTTACCTCTGCAGGTAAAAGTGAGACCAAAAGGTACGGTATTGTATATCGGGTAATCTACTCCTGGCGTATATCCATCCACTTGCTGAAAAAAATAATAATGACTCATGATAATGTTTTACAAATCGGATTTATTTTGTCATTGTTAACTTTAAATTAAAAATTTAATTCAAAATAACTAAATAAAATATTCCTTATAATAGGCAACCAGTACTACACAGACGCATGGACGAGAATTGTTATGAGGAAATTGAATGCATCTTAACGGTCATTAACTAACCAAACAAAAGACACGCAGAAATTATATAAGCTATAGGCTGCTAGCACAATTGAAAATTTAATGTAAACCTTGACAAATGTTAATGATCTTGAAAATTATCTTATGCAACTCAAACGAACTGTGATGGATTCGCAATCATAAATTTCTTTCAAAAAGTGTGTTGTTCTGGTAATAAAATTTCATCATCAGATTAACAAACTGCTTCCCTCGAAATATTTCCATGGCCCTTCACTATAATAATTTTACGACTCCGGGATGAAAGTTGCGAATTTGCGCATGATGCAAGAAAAGTGCGCCCGGATGAGTTCGAAAAAAAAACTAAAAACAAAAGCGTAAAAAGTTGCAACATTGAATATTTTCCATCAAACATAAGTTAACACAATCCGTTTGTCGGCTGCTAGCGATAAAGCTGACCGGAAATCATGCATATTGTTCTCGTTAAGCGGATGCGTATGTTTCGAGTTCTTTGTATTCGATCTTTTCGTGTTATGCACCCTTTCGCGTAATATCGAGTGTTCTTATCGCTCGACACTCGGGATAAGTATTATGCACGTTGGAATATAAAGTTAAAATTTAATCGATATAACAGAACTTCAACATTTCTCCTTTCACTTTCGTATAATTTAAAATTTAGCCAAATTTCATTTCTAAACATAATATCTCTTTTTTTTTAACTTGGAAATCTAAAAATCTTCATCACTGATGACAACAAAATGACAGTCATACAAATGTAGCAATTATTTTTTCACAGTTTTTAATTTGATAAAAATCATTGTTGAAGAGATAACAATTTTATAAATATAATTAGTATATCGTAACTCTAATGCTCATTTCCTTTTCAAACTTTTTCATTGAGTTTTACTATAGATATTTTTCGAAACATACTATATGCAAAGTGTCTAACTATTATAATATAAAAATAAAATCTTATATACAACGAAGTAATGTAAAATAAACGCCCACGAAAGTGTATAAATTGAATATTTATCATGACGATGGTTAAAATCATCATCTAATTAGAACCATTTAAATTTTATTGCTTTTTTAAACTAATATAAAAATGTTTTCGTGTATTTATTTACAATTTTAATGAAGAAATCGCCAAGTACATTTTCTTGGCCATTATTTCCGGTGAAAATGTGTTGCGCGATGCTGCAACGCGATAACCTTCACACTTAGCAAACTAATTATTAAATGATTAATTCAGTCGCAGAATTTTTCCGCTCAGAAGAGCGAAGCTTCAAAAGCGATTATCATTAAATAAGATTGTCCCTTGTAAACTTACGTGTTCTCAATTAGAAAACTCGACAAAGAATTAGGTTCAATTTCATTCGTATAATTACAATCTTTAATTACATCTCATCAATAGAATTCATTGTTTTGCCTACGATAACAAATATCAACCACCATTCATGGTGCCTCTCCGAAAACTTTCTCAGGTACTTTCCCATTAGAATTGCAATGAATAAATAATTAACACAAGCTGATCATTTTGTTTTGATAGCAACATGTCAGTCGGCGAGATAATTAATCATACAATAGTTATGTAAATGATCTCGCAAGATATTTGATCACGATCCCATAAGCCTCATCTCGCATTCTCAAATCGACGTTTGTTCATGAAAGCGAAATCTAAAGGTGCAACTCTTACCGTTGCGTTAATTGGAATAAGCCAACCTGAGCTCCAGCTCCAGAATTCGCCAAAAGAAGTGCATAATCTGTTTTTTTTTTTTTTTTTTTTTATAACCCAGCGACCGTGTCGCACGTCATTAAAAGCACTTCTCTTTTTTTTCTGTATCACTGATATACGAATTACTGTCAATGCCAAAATATGCAAATCAACGCTATCGCCTTTTAACGAACCCCAGATTAGATTTAATTGGAGCCGCATATACTTGACATGGTACATTGCTTTTACTTCAGTTCTCCTTTCTGGTACTGAAAAAAAAATTCGACTGAAATAACTGCGAATGAAACAATAGTGGTCCATAAAGTTGTTCTGCTGTGCACCAGATTTTTTTTTTTTTTTCAGCTAAGAATCCATATGACGATGAGAATCGTGCGGTACGCAATTTGGTGTAAAAATACTACGTAACTTGATTGCTTTGGGTGAGCAAGAACCACGAAAATGCAATGCGCGCGAGAAAGTGACTATTTCGAAGCCTTAGGAGGGTTAATTAATTAATTAGTTGATGCCGCGCAAAGCCGGTCGAAGTGTGATGCCAGAGATACAGTTCACACTCGCTGTCATTGTTCCAGCGTGAGAAGTCACAAGGATATCCATTAAAAATCACGGCTTTCCGACAATATGACTCTCGTGAAGTAAGAAAAGATGAAGAGAAGTCGACGTAACCGCAATTGCACAACTTAGACATGCGTAACACGATGCTTGTCCTAGTCGATAGATCAGTGCGATTGTAATTTTAATCGAATAATGCTTACCGCCATTGTTTGGTATAACAGGATCAGACCAAATATTACTAGGGCGTATAGAATTTGCAATTTGTTTAGCATCTGGAAACAAAACATCTTGAGTCAATATAAAATTTTATAACTTTTATTTTTGTTTTGTTTTGTCTTGACTTCAACTTGTTAACACAAATTATGTGTAATAAATCTTGATTGTTTTTGTAGTAAATTATTGACGTTGTTTCAGACTGTGATTTCGTTATGATTACCGAAAAAATATCGAATTTATCGTTATTTACAGAACTGTAAAACACTAAATCAATCGTTTTTAGTATGAACATTATTTGCACAATTTGTAATTGTGCAGTAAAGTGCTGCAACATTATATTGTATCCATATTTTCTGATTTTATTGTGATGTACATCATTTTTCTCAACATGCAATAAAAGAAACTCATTCACACAGTGCTCGTCTTGTAACACGCGAAATACAAAAAATCTTCAAAGTTAATGGTATAAAGGGATGTCATTATTTAATGGGAAAACATAAAACTGTCTTTATTAATTAAGTGAATTTTACTGTCCACTTTCTAAAAAGGTTTTGTAATTCTATGAAAATCATTTCAAGGGTTATCATGAGAAATACATCAATTCCATTCATTTTATCTTACGTTGTAAATTTAAGATAGATGTTAAAATAGACAGCTTACCATTTAATTTTAGACATGTGCAAATAAATTATTCTTTACATGTCCAATAAAGTTTAAGTTCTATGACACAGCTTTTTACATTATTATGTCATTAGCACTGAAAAGTTATGATTTAAATTTGATATTAATCGATACTAAATTTTAATAACTTATTTATTCCACTGGATATATCGTAATTGAAAAACCAAACCAAACAGGAACCGAATTTAGTTCTGGTTCGAAAGCCAATCTGTATAAAAAAAATTATTATTTGCTCCTGCGACTAAGCAATTAGTGCTTTCAACTGTGTCTGTCAAATATATTTTCCAGTCGAGTAATTTCAGTCGCTCTAAATATTCAAATATTCAAAATCAAATCTTGAAAGTTGACAAACGTTAAATTCTATTCAAGCTTTTCACAACTCATTGGTATTATGATAAGTAAAAAAAATTAAATTTAAAATTATTGAATTTAAAAATTCCGAATTCTTTGTGATAAGTAAAAAAAAATTAAATTGAAAATTATTGAATTAAAAAATTCCGAATTCTTTGTGATAAGATAAAAGACAATCTTGAACGCACCTTAATTTCACAGTTTTTCATTTGATGTAATCCACAATGTCACTTCACATCCCGATTAAGTTGATGCAATAAACAATGTCATAATTGTAACAACCGTACAGTGATCAAGTATCAAAATTAATAATCGCCAACGATCGAGAAATTCGGAGAGTAAATTGAATTGTAACGTTCTCACTTGAGTTGCAGGTGTTTTGAAGAGGATGCCTATGATGTGAAATATTTATATGGACAATACACGCGGGTGGATCGTTAGAATTGTATTAGAGTTTGGGAAGGGGCTCAACTCGGGGGACTAGCTATTCTTGCGCCTCTCATACATCTCTTTTTCGAGCGAATTAAAGTGTGCAGCGATCAAATTTGCGAGAAAAAGAAAGAAACTTTTGTTTTCCTTCGAGGTAGGGGTATTCCCTTCTCCTCGGATGCACCTATAGAGAAGACACTTGTTGCACAATCGATGCTATTATAACCGTGAAAAAATCAGCTCAAAGTGTTCTTCAAAGGATGTATTACGATCCTATAGGTGTTATAAACGGTATTATCTAATCGGTAACAGTTTTCATTCATGGATAGAACTTGTGATGATGCAAAGAAAAACTGGTTCAGTCCAGCAAAATTCCAGTCTAATAAATTGTCCCCAATTTCATTTACGTTTTAAGTAATAAAATTTTAAAATTAACGAATTTATTGATCAATTATAAATGAAAAATTATTTCAAAATTACAATTTTATTTCAATTTTAGGATTAGGTTTAATTTTGTTTTCGCATCAACCTAAATTTGGGCTAACAGTCAGAACGATTCTTTTGATGCCTATTCTCCGACATCCTTCTATGAATTCGAAGATAATGATTGCATGCTAATATAATGAAATATTGCCTAGTGTGTAACACTATTGTTACATCTTCCATCAGATATGAATAAGTGCAGATTCATCTCCGTAAAACGAAAATGCGTCGCCAATTTTTAACGAGCACATTTGCTCCAAAATTATAATTACATGTACCTTATCGGGCTAAAACAATCTAAGTCCCAGGATTTGATGGTATATAATTTGGAAGATTATAAACTTGACCGTGTCTTCTACGCAGTGATATCTCCATCAACTATAATATTCCGCCAGGATATTACGTTATCGATTGCCCTGATAAAAATCCAATAATTAAGTTTTTCAAAAGTTTGTAAAAAACATTTAAAAATGAAAAAAATGTTTAATATTTTTCAGAACAATAGTTCCATTGTTTTTTTTTGTTTAAAATTTATGAAAACTATAAAATTGCAAGTACCATAATTGCTTGAAATGTTAATTTTACAAATTTGAAAAAATTAAGTATAAGTTTAAGTACAAAGATCATGTAATGTGAATTAAATTTAAGAGTAAAGAAAAAAAAACAGGTCTTCGAACAAGCGTGGGAATCTGGGAATTGCATTTGAGGCATCTTCGAGATCATTCGTTCTCACTCGAGTAAAAAATATTTCATGATCGATTGGTACAAATAGCTCTATCAAACAAAGTGTAAAATGTTGTAAAAGAGCATCAAATGTAAGGTTTCTTTGCATCTGTCCGTGAATCAAATCACATGTTTCATAACAAATAATTTTCCACAATGCTTGTTTTTGGTGTTTGTATCTCAAAGTTAATGATTCATAAAAAACTACAACTATGAAAACTAATCGTATAAACTTTTACATAAGAATTTTTTGTATATCAGTTATTCCAGATAAGATTGGTCATAAATATTTTGCTCAGCATCTATATTTTTCGCTAATGTTATTTATACCTTAGTAAAACCAATTGATCACAACTTTATCCAACTCTGTAAATGAAACATTAATTAAAATGTCAGCTATGAAAAGCAATGATTCACATTCGCACCATATTTTTCAACTCACGAGTGCATTTCTTACTTAAATTCTCACATTTTTCATGTGATCATTATATTCTTTCACATACATTTTATACAAGAGACATTAGGTTGATCGTATTTTTATCATTACCCCGAATCTAAAATATTTTATTTGCACACAAAATTGTAACATTTTTAACGATCTTCTTTTTAGAGCAAAATTATATTTTTGGCATTTTATTTTTTTTTTTATTTCTTGATCTCAGATGTGATGATACACATTTCATGCACGACAACCGAATTCGGAAGCAATGACCGTTGAACGAAAATTCGTTGTACTTTTTTTTCGACGTGGACAGCGGATGCTCACGCATGGTTAACACTTACATTTCGTGACACCAGTGCCGCCTTCCGGTTTTCATTCCATTCCTGTCCTTCAAATTCAGCGATTCGTTTGAAAATAGCTGAATGCATTGAAATTGCTCTAATCAGAACAAACTATTAAATTCCAGTTCTTTTTTTTCGCAATCGAAAATATACTTAACAAAAAATAAATTAAAAACTTTTTCCCTCAGAATTTGTTTTTGCAAATTTACTGATTTCACATCAAGTCGTTTTGGATAAACACTTTCATAATTAGAGCAACGTACAATTTGAACGAAAGTGTACCTGTCGTGCAAACGTATATGCATGCATGAACCTGCGCTGGTTTGCGCATAAATTAACAAATCCCTCTTTACCTGATTATCATCACCTGACTCGTTTCCGGTGAGGAAAAACGAGAACTGACAGAATAAATTAGGATTCAAATTTTTGTTCGACAATCTCCCGTGCAATAAACTATTCGATCTCAAAAGTCAAAAACGAAATCAAAATTGCAAAAACAAACTTGAATCACCTAAAGATCAAACATCTTTACAATGCGAAATTAATTAAAGGATTTTTTTCGGCACTATTGCACACTTTTCGAAATCTCTGAATTTGTCTATGTTCCCTTTGTTGGTGAAATTGCGTAAGAATTGTTAAAATGTATCGCATCGCCATTTCGAAAGTTCCTCTCCTTCTCCTGTTCCTCGCAACAGGAATTTCAATCCTGTCGAAAACGTCGACTCACGATTATTCTCTTATATACCAATAAGAAAAATCGCCTCGACCTGGGCAAGTTTCTTGCTCCCATATATTGATGGGTTACCGATACTTTTTGGTTTACGACCGTGTGGTAGGTTGTTGTTCAGACTGTTGCTCCGCAGGTGTAACGCATAAGTTTGCTTCGCTCGGTCCACAGCTGTTTTCCGGTTCAACGCGAATTACTTAAAACGGTTTTTGAGGGCCCGAGACTTTTAAAGATGCGTCTAATCTTGGTTAAATATTCACCAGGCAAGATGCAAGAATGATCAACTCAGTCATTGTGCATGGTGTGACCCATTTTACTTTGTTCCTTAGTTTATAATTAAGACGGCATTTTTTGAGTTTTTAATTAATTATCTGATTTGATTATCACATTTAATTTGTAACCTTGTGTCTAAAAAGTAAGAGGAACAATTAAGATGCGATCTTAATTAAACGCCGGTTGATAAAAATTGTCAATGGAAAGCGCGTTTAAAATAGAATGAGACTGAACAAATTGAATAAAAAAACGTTTGTCTGATGCCCATTTGACCTTCCTAAGAGGAGATTATGCAATTTTTGCAAAAAAAAGGCGAAAAGTTTGAAAAGGGAAACGTTATTTTTTGCGTACAATAGGTCTTTGTGCTTTTGTGTCGCTCATTCATTTGACTGATAGTAATTAAAAGTCAAGGTGCATGGGTGGGATAGTGACAGGTATTAGAAACAGGTACGTTATGAAAACAACCCCAACGTTGCGGAGGCGAGAAGTCATGCGGCTCGTAGGGATAAAGGGCGTGGCTAAAAGAGGAGCTCGAACCTCTCAGGAAACCGGAAACGGCTCGTCGAGCGTCGGTGGTAGCGGCGGCATGGCAATGGCAAGGTCTCTGGCTCAGTTGTTAGCTATACGCCGAACATACCTAATGCGATCAAACATTGTTCACAAGTAAGACCCAGTGAGACCGCAACTTTTCCAGCCGATTTTTCAACAACATTGTGTAAGTTAAAAAGTTCGATTTAAATAATTGGTACAAACGATCGTTTGTAAGTGAAATTAAACAGATAAATTTTGAAAAAAACCGTTCCGCTTCAGATGGCGTTTGAATTTGATTCGCGTTGGATGCTTTGGTGGTAAACAAGTGTTGCATAATTCATAGATCATTTCATAAGGCACTTGATACGCACGTAGGGATTTCAATGCTCGTGTAAGAAATAATATTCCTTGGCCGTTGCAAGGAATGAAATTCAATAAACATTTACAAGTGATTTGAAGAGATAGACGAGTTTTTCATTTGGGAAGAACAAAAAAAACTTTTGAGTCGAGATTGTTCAGACTTTAATCCACATGTTAACCACGCCGTGCCAAGGTGCTTGCAAATTTATCTTCCGATCTTAATTTATTCTGAAATTGAAATTCCCCCCGAGTAATTGGTTCTACGATGTTTAAATTGCTGTTACTATGCTATAAATCAGAACATTTTATATGACTCTGAGTTTTTTTTTCGATATTTTAAACAAATTTTTTTCTTTTTTTTTTTTTTTTTACAAAACCGAGCATTTTTTCAAAGTTCGTTCGCCTTTTTGTGTCGCGAATTCTTTTGTGCCGGCTATTGGTTCTTTAAAATCTTTCACCGTAACGCGCTAGCCGGAACGCCGACAGTTCAACAAGCTATAGTGCGGTTTCTATTTTGAAAGGACAAAGACTCTGAAATACACGTCTAGTTCTTGAGTTTTAATATACAGATCTTGTGATCTCCCGACGCACCTGCGCACGTTTCAATGATCCAGCTCAATTTGAGGCTTTTAGATCCGTCTGTAGATACCAACAAAAATCATTCGTTGGACCTAAAAAAGTTAATAAACAAACCAACGTAATTTTTTTTTTTTTCATCGCAAAAATAAACTAAAGGTATTTTTTTCTTTATTTCAGACAAACTATTTTCTCAAAATGTTAGCTGAAAATCCAAAGCAGGATAAAGATTACAACCAGAACAAACTGCAGACGGACCAGTCGATATCATCTTTCGAGAGCGACTACAGTTCAGACGAGTCCTTCGAGCTGCCTCAGATCTTCCAAGTGAAGTACCTCGGGTCCCAAGATGCCAGAGGTCTATGGGGCATCAAACACACGAGAAAACCAGTCGACAAAATGGTCGAGGCAGTGAAATCGTCGCCCTCCGGAATCAGTCTTCCTCTGCTTAAAATAGTTATCACCGAAGATGAAGTGTCCTTCTCCTCGATCGGAAAAAAGAACACCATAAATATCCATAAAGTGTATCCGATCCGTGACATCTCTTATGGGGTGCAGGACATCGTTTACACACGAATCTTTTCCATGATCATCGTCAGGGATACGGACAATCCTCGACGAGCTTTTGCTGAAAAATCAGCGACCCCGTTCGAGTGCCACGGGTTTGTCTGCGAGTCCAAATACCAGGCACGACAACTGACCTACGCACTGGCCCACGCCTTCAAGTTGCAATCGGAAAAGATGAAGGAAAATAACGAAGAATCACCGGAACAAAAGCCTGCGATCAACGTCCGCCCGCACAACATCCGGGTTGACATCATTTGCAAAACTTAAAGGGGAAAAATTAAGAAAAAAGAATTTGCGAAAAAAAATTCTATGAGATTTGTTTATATTAGTTGTAATTTTTGTGTTAGTTGTATGACGACATAGATATGGTATTTTTTATTTAAGGTTCCCGCAAAGAGGCTATAATAAGTATTACAGCATTGCAATCAGCGATACATGGCTAGTTATCCAAAGAGATTGACTAGAATGAAACTCTTCATGCTAACGCATTTTCAAATGTCTTTTGCGAGTTCGCTTGTTCATAATCGTTTTTTTTTTTTTTTTTTTTATAGTTTAATTGTTAGAATTAAATTGTAATTATAGAGAGGAGAGAAATCATTGATTTCGCATCGCGACATCATTTTCTCACCAACCTGATGTATTTCATACATTAAAGACCAATATCGAAACATATCATTAAATGCGTGTACATAAAAATGCAGATATTAATTTGACGAGGAATTTTTTTTTTTTCTCAATTACAATCATCAGGCATGGGACGATCGTGTAAACTAGATTGCTTTATGTTTAAAATTACTTCATTAGACAATGTTATTTCGTTGCTTACTTTGTATATAATGTGTATGAATGTGAATAATTGTGCAATCGAATGTGCGTATAGCATTCTTTTGCTGGAATGCTGGAATGAATATTTGTCATTTTGCTGTTATACGAATATTAAAACTATTTTGTAAGAGCGCTGTACATAACATGCTAATACAATTCTTTTTTCACAAGATTACAACAAAGTATTTTTTATTTTCTTGTTGATGTTCAAGTGCGTTTGAAATGGTCTTAAAAATGGATTTCGAATTAGCAAAGAATTATCAACAGGATCGTCTAGAATTATGTCGTCATCCTTACCAATTTCTGCATTCAAAGAGTAGTAATTCATTGACTCCTCGCAAGGAATGGAATATTTTTTTCGAGTGCAAACAAATGTTTCCTGCAAATTTAACATTAATTTAGCTTGATCAAAGTGAATGTAATCATTTTAGAAAAAAGTATAAATAACCTGATTAAAAACTGTTTCTGCAGGACAGATGAAACTCCACCGAATAAAATTTGACTTATAAGGAAGGCAGACGTGAAATATTTGACAATCATTTTCCATGTCGGCATAAAAACCATAAATTTTGTTTTCACAAGAAAATGTATCCACAATAATTGCACGTATTGCGGTAGCGTTATGGGGTAATGTGAGACCTCGAGGGATCTCATTCTGAAAGTTAGAAAAAATTTAAATTTTAAAATATAAACTTGGAATAAGAAAATAATAATAATATCTTGTATTAAACAATAAAAGATTTTGAAATAACTTTTTAAGTACTTACTTTATCAAAATTGTTACTTGGTCTTCTAGAGGGTTTTTGCTGTTGAGGTAGTGCAGAAAGTAGAACAGACATTAATATCAAAAGAAACGAAACGCCAAATCGGATCATTACTGAAATCAGTAATGAAAAGTTTTAACAGATAAATCAAATAACTTATCACAGTTTAATATTTAGAACACTTGTCGAAGAAACAGTGACTTCAAAAAAAAATTTTTTTAATTTGTATCTGATCATAAATTTATACCAATCAGTACAAAAACAGTTATCAAAATGGCTCATAAAATGATCTGTGACTTTTTTATATACCAAACTCCTGTTAAAAATTTTGCATGTTGTATGATTGGTCCAACCTTTGAAAAAAAATTAAGCAATGCAATCACGTCCTTTTTCTCAATGATCATCTAAAGTTACACACCGCCGAAGGTCCGAACAAGACAAAAGTTCTTAAACGGAAATATCGACTCAGCGTTTAACATTCTTATATATGAATAGATTTTTGATCATTCATTTGTCTCATGAAAAATGAATGTTCATTTTATCGTGTAATGAAACCAAATTAATCTCAACTTTAAAAAATAAAGAATTAAAGATTGTAGTATTTTAAATTATTTATTTTATTAATTCTCGTATTATTAAAAATAATGGATTTAAGAATCTTAGGTTCATATAATCGATTCCTTGCCCATGGAAATGGGGTGTGTATTCAAGTTGATCGTATAGAAGACTAAATGAAATCGTAATATTAACATCACAGAGTAAGATATAACCAAATGTTATAGATATTCTTTAGATTTACGCACAAGAATGTATAATTTTCTGAAAATCTAACAATTTCACGATTAAATATCCCAAATTGTATATCCTATAATTAAAAATAAAATCATATAAATCATACTACACTTAATCATATTATATTCTTTGTAACCGTGAAAGAGTGATTACACATTAAAATGATTCCACAGAACTAAGACAATTGTTTGAATATATTTTTGTTGTAGAACAATAAAATTAGAAAAATGTATTAAATATATCTACAAAACTGAGCAATACAAAACATGTGCGAATAAAATATCACTTAGAAATGTGTAACTTATTCCTGCCACAATCGTTCACAGAATTCAATTAATTTATCAACTTTCAATTAAGAAATATTAAATATTAAACGAAATTAATCAAAAACTTCTGGGCTCAGTTTTGTTAGAAATCTATTGGGTGATTTACAAAGAACAATCAGTTTGGTATCACTTAAATGAAGAAAAAAACAAGAGAATATGTTTTCAATGTTATGTATAAACTTTCTTTGGCCATCAGGAAGAATCCGTCGCACTCGTCACACTATTACAATCACGTGTTAAAGTTCAAACTTAATTCAGCGATATGCACCGTGTATATTTATACTCTTTTACACACGATTACAACAATTACACAATTATAACAATGTTTTGTCTTCTTCATTTTTGTTCAATTACTAACATACAGATTTGTACAAAATTATAAAATATAAGAATAGTTTTATCAATAGTTTTCGTAAAAGCTATTTAATAACATCGTCATCTTTGTCAAATATTACAAATAGATTGTTTCCGTTTCATTTCAGACACCCAAAGCAACTCAGGTTACGAGTCAACTGTGATTCTTCTTTAAACTTAATTCACACTTATTGTATGAAACAATTTTTATACGAAATAAAATATTATTAAAAATCGTTCACAATAAGTGCTCAATCATACTAGGAAAAGTATGAAGTAATTTATCTACATTCACTGATTCGCTCAAATCGAATTCGATTTTCGATTTTACAGTTTTAAGTTAACTTAACAGAACTTGAGAGATAAAACTCAATTATACACTGAATAGTTATCTTACATGCTACGCATAGAACATTAATAAAACTTACATTAAATATACATAACAATCGATCTTTGATATACAACATAGCACTTAATTATGAAGTAATTCTCTTGGCAAGAAACACACGAGTAACAAAAGTTCAATAAAAATATATACAATTGAATCGTACGCGAATTACTTGTCTGACGAGCGCTTATTAGAACTGCAAAGCACTTTGGTGAAGGAAACACCAGATGAATTTTATCTCGGATGTAACTTAATTTGATCCCGTGTAATACGATATGCCTTGCCTACCATAAAACCGAAGAAAAGTGATACAATCATATCAACCGATATACATTCATACAAATATTGTCTGAAATCGCTAATGTCTATCAATATTCCGAAAAATGTTCGCTCTGTTATCAAAATTGTGTAGAATAGATTCGAGTTTATATAAAATAGAGGATTTTGTTTTAGAAGATAGTTACATTGTCATGACTCATTATTTTATGTATACATGAGGTACAAACCACATACTTATAATAGTAGTAGTAACACTTGCTTATAATAATAAAAAGCGAGTTGCTTCTCGCTTCGTAAAGTATATATGTAAAATTTTTCCCTTATAATGTTTACAATGGAAGAAGATATTGGTCTGTTTTATTAAGACTAACAATTTTATTTTAAAGAAAAAGTTGTCAAAATCCGGGATCAACAACAAGCTGCACCGAATGATTCACAAGAAGAAGAAACATGGTTTCATCGTGTGTAGCTTGAAGGCTGATTTTTTATTAAAACGAGGCAATGAATTATTGAAAATATAGCAATCTCATAATGCTATGGATTGGGCTTCACTTTGTCTGATAGAAGACTTTGCTCTTAGAACTCTGGCGATAAAAAGAGTTGAAAAAAGCCAGAATAACTCATTAAAAAGTTCAAAGAAAACCAATAAAACTTTTAATAATAAAAAAGCAAAGACGAAGGTGATTCGCGTCTGCTTTGAAGAACTACAAGTAAAAATTATCTCGCACCAAAGAAATCACCGAGCTAGCAATGCATGAGCAATTCATGACCTAGGTATCCTGTACCTTTGATGATATTTTACATAAATGCGATATGTAACATCATTTGAACAGAACATACGAAAATAACACAATATTTATAAAAAAAGACTCTGCAGCGTAACAATGTACAAACTATTCATTTGCGATCACATGACGCTTCCAGTTAACTTAAAAGTCGTACTA